>CAOKZL010000817.1:0-85000 GCA_948472985.1 Iguana delicatissima | reverse complement strand
CAACATCTCTATAATGTCTTACTGCCCATACACTCCAGGTGGTTCCATTTAGAATAATGGCTTACAATTTAATAGTCAGGGTGGGAGGAAGAAAATAAGCAAATCTGGGCATCACAGGCTGTGCATGAGGCAATTCTTGGAATGGTGGACCCATCTGATTGTCCTAACCAAGCAGGCTGTCTTCCTCCTCAGGGTTTCCTCTCATCAGGGTTTCCTGATACTCAAGAAATACTTTTTGACCACATTGCAATTTTTTTTCCCCCAGATTGGGGTGGAAGGTGTGGAAATGTTTCAAATACTAACTTAACAGAAAGCAGTTCTCATGGTTTTGTTCTCCAGTAGGAGGAACAGGAATAACAAACCAACATTATAACAGAATTTTTCTTTCAGCATGCAGGTAGTTCTCTTCCTTGTTCTATGCCACATCAACAGTGGTGAGCAGAACAACCTGAACATGAAAAGCTTGTGGCGGAGTGGTGGTATTCAGCAGTCTCACAAAGTTCAAGAAGGCTTTCTCCCAAGTGCAAATGAAAAGTGCAGGCTCTGTCATTCACCCAATCTCAGGTGAATCCCAGTGGCTCCAGTATGTCTGCTCCTGGATCTTCCTGGATTAGTCCAGATCATAAGATGGACAATAAAGATTTTTGTTTGTTTGTTTCATCAAACATAACACTGTGTGACCTTTATCCTCTGGTACAAAGAAAGATTTCATAAATAACACTGAGGCCAGGCAGAAAGGGTGGCTTGTTTTATGATTAGGCTGCAGAAAGCCTGCCTTCAGGCTCATCTTTTCCAGAGTCTTGTGAAAGGACTGGGAAATCCCTTTATAGCTGCTTCAGAGTGAGAGCAAACAGGTGTGAGTGGGATCCTCCATGTCCACGAATCACTGTTCTCACTTGGAATTAGCTTTGCTTTCTCTTATTGTCATAACCAAGCTGGTGTGACTATGTGGGGCAAAAACCTATTGCTGTATTGCCCATGCATGAATTCCTCTACAGAAGTCAGGTTAGATGATTTTGTCTGATGAGTAATGTCTACATTCAGTTCCAGGCTGCAGAGGCAGGGGCTGTGCATACAATGCCATTGTACATGCAGATGCTCACGTGCATGACATGCATATGCATTTGAGGTGCGCATGAGCTGTTCATTTGGTTCTGTATTGAGTTGCATGTTCAGGTGTACATTTAGTTGTGCAAATGTTGCTGCTTGTTGCAAGGACTGCATAGCACCACCAATGTGTAACGCCTCATGAAGACATTTGTAATACACAACTCTGACATAGGAGCTTACATTAAGAGGTCCCCAAAGTGTGTTGTCTCCAACTACTGGAATATTCCTAAAAGGCCCTACCTTGAAGCAGTTTGACTGGAATAGTGTCCCAGCAGTGTGTGAGTTGGCTAGCCCCAACCAGGTGTCCCTCAGCATTCTTGCACTATAACTCCCATCATCTGTAGCCCACATTTGTATCTCCTTGGAGGAAAATCAGACTATTAACATACATAAAAAAGGAATCTCTGTATATTCTCCCTTTTCAACATTATTACATGATTTTTAAACTATTGTTTGAACTTCTTAACCATCACTTTCCCTTCCTGTTGCCAACATGTTATCTCTGGGGGCATAGTACTAAACTACAACCCACTTGACTTAGCAGGCAACCCTGTAATGTCTGGGTGCTTTAGACTCCAGATCCTATCAAAACCAACCAGCATGGCTGATGGTCAAGGATGATAGGACTTGCTGGACAAAATGTTTGACATCTACCTGGTCTACCACCTCATCCTAACCTTCCCTTGATCCATTCTACTTAACCTCATGTGGACTAGTTGACCTTCTTTCCTCATCTGGTTCCCTGAGGAGGATTTGCTGCCTGAGGTCAATGACAGATAGTACCCACACCCAGCAGTATGCAGAGAAGCTGGATGGACTGCCAGTTGAAACTTCTTTCAACAGTAGCAACAGGAGAAGGTCTTCCACCACAACTGAGGCTAGCCAGGTTATGGGATACAGACCAGGCTGCTGGGCCCAAATAGCAATATCATGAAGGAAGGGGATGGTCAGAGGTTCAAGAAGAACAGCCAGAGGGCTGCTGCTGCTGCTGCCTCCTAGTATTTCCCACCAGATGTGGGAAATGTCCTGCTCGGCCTCTTGGTAGGGCTGCCTTGCCTTCCACCCTCATTTTACACATTAAGAAACACTAGCCGAGGATGCAAAGGCTAGGCAGCCAAAAGCTCATTAACATTCCTGACCTTTCAGAAGAAAATTAATTCTAACTTCGCACGTACCGGTTCTGCCGCTTGGTTGTGTCAAAACGGTGGCATCATTAGAGAAAGGCAGACAAGGCTCTGAGGGACAGAGTGTCTGCCACCTCAGTGGAACTTGCATTGAGTTACTGAGTGCTGGCACAAATAAAGCAATGACATGGGCCATTCTGTCAGCTTTTCACATGAAATTAATCGTTGTTCCGTTGGCTGTGTAAATTTTTATCACCACGGAGCGGGAGGGATGATGAATGTAGCGAGGCATCCTGACAGCTATGGCCTGAAAGCTCTCGATTGTCTCTGCATTTCAGCTGCAGCGTTGCGCTTTTAAAGGAGCTTCCTCCCTTGGAGTGGGTGAGTGTGTGTGAAAGGGAGAGAGAGAGAGAGAGAGAGAGAGAGAGATCTTGACACACACTCTTCCCCCAGAGTAGAACGTGTCATGGGCTTGGAAATTGTCAAGCTTGGACCTTCAAGCGGTAGGGGGAACAGCCCACTATACCACACTGCTTCTGCTGTTCTTCCACCTAGGCCTGGATCAAAAAGGAAAATTGGACCCTAGTCCCAAATCTGTAGCTTGCTTGTGAATAACACGGGCTCTCCAACACTCCACAGGGGTTGGAGACAGTCCCTTGCATTGGCGTTCTTAATTTCTGAAGAAATGATTGATAAAAAATGTGTTCCTCAAGTGTCAGGAAACCTTGATGACAAGAATCCTAGACAGCAAGAATCTTTGTAAATCAAGACTGGGCAAGTGTTTGGAAAATCGTGGCATGGAAAAGTGTTTATGGATACTTAGGGCCTATCTTCTTACATGCACTATCTGCCTTAGGAGCTTAAGAAAATTTGCTTTGGGGACTGCAGACCCCAGAATCCCCAGCCATCATGGCCACTGGGATTTGAAGTCCAAAAATGGAACTTTCTAATCTCTGATGGCAGCCCTATGAAACAAGAACCCCAAGAACCCCAGTCATTAACTGCCATAACTCAGTCTTGCAAACTCTGAGCGGTCTTTCCTATTGCCTTCCTTTTTGCCAAATATCGTCCTCTTTTCAAATGAGTCACATGGTCTCATGATTACATCCAAAGTACAACAGCCTCAGCTTAGTCATCTTCACTTCTTGTGAGTGTTCAGGATGGATTTGCTTTCAGACCCATCCGTATGTCTATTTAGCAGTCAAGGGTATCTTCAGAACTCTCCTCCAGCACCACATATCAAATGAGTTCATTTTAAACCCAACAGCTTTCTTCACTGTCCAGTTTTCACACCCATACACCTAAACTGGAAATACCAGCATGGACAATCCTGACTTTGGCATTCAATTATATATCTTTCCGTTTGAGGAGCTCACCTACCTCCTTCACAGCCACCTTCCCAAGCCTTGGTCTTCTTGCAGATTCTTCCTTACAGTCTCCGTTTGAGGAACTGAGCCAAATCATACGAATATCTAGCTATTTTTGATGTCTTCATTTAAAGTTATGTGAAACATCTGTTGTCGTTATTCTTGTTGTTCAACTATAACCCACCTGTGTTCATTTCTGATTTCTGTCAAGGAACAGGAATTCTCCTAAATTCAGAGTACAGATCAATTTACAACTGTATTTGGGGAGAATGAGCACATACATGTTCCCGGGAACTATTGAATACTTGTTCACTTTGGGCTTTTCCAGGATGATAGAAAGAAGTGTGTGTGTCTCATAATATGGCTCCTCAGCTTCTGCTGGCTTTTGCCAGTTGTGTATGCCACATGCACTCATTCCATGCTTTGCTGGGAGGGACTGTGTCCATTTCTTGGATCTGCAAAAGAGGCCTCGAGGTTTTTAAAACTAGGGCATGATGTGTTCAATTACATATATTTCTATTATATGTAACATAATAGCAGATCTGAAACCAGAATGGCAGCATGTCACCAAGGGTAGAGATTAGTTTTAATACCATATTCAGCAATAGCTGAATAAATGGATATGACACCAAGTTAAAGAAGGTGGATTTCTTTACATGGGTGATGAAAAGTAGATAACTATTCACTCAAACAGTTTCTGAGGAATCTTTACAGACAGGCAATTAAAAATCAGTGAAGCTATCTTCTGCTAGATATCCATACCAAGACCCAGCAAGATGTTCAGCCCACAGAAGCCAGGGCCCTTTCACACCATGAAGTTATAACGCTATGATTCCACTTTTCCCTGGTTCAAGTGCAGAGGCTATCACCAGATGTACCCCACACACATGTTCCCAGCTGTGTAGTATGCTACCCAGCAAAAGCATGGTGTAACAGAAGACTTTTCTACCCTTTACATCTGGGTAAGCATATTGGAGCAAATGATCAGTCGCAAGGCCCTGAACCTTCTACTGTGAACCTTCCAGTAAAAGTGTGCATGAATCTTCTCATGGGACTGCTGCCAACCCTAAGTGGAGGTTCCTATGGAAAGCCAGATAGGCTAGAAGGTGTTCCTGATAACCAGCCACGTCCAGTTAGCTGATTATGAGAAGCAAAGCAGCGAAGACATAAACCGTATCCGTTAACCCATCACAGACAATATTAAGCTCACAAAAGCAGTCCTACGAGTTAGGTACAGCTCCGATTTTATTCATCCTAGAAGCTAGAGAAGGCAAGAAGTCCTTCTGCCTAAATTCTGGTTCTGGATGCTGGGTGGTGTTACTCACAGGGAAGGAACTGGTGTTTAACATATGCTTCTTCCTGCTATTACGTACCTACCAACTGTCTCAATTGGGCAGGGACAGCTGGTTAATCCTCTCCCATCCCACTTTCTTAGCTGCCTTTAAAACATCCTATTTTCTCTTTCCTCACTTTTCCACTTCATCCTCAGTTTAGTTCAACTGCTGTAAATGGAGTTCGATCAATCAATTCAGTTGGGAGGAGATCAAGAAGGGGCAGAGTCTTGCCCTTCTAAAACTCAGTTCATAATGCCCATGGTTTCTCTGCCTGAAAAAATAATTTTGTACGTTTTTCCTCACCAAGAACTTTTGCCTCTTGTTGTCTGACCACACCCTTTGGACCACATGTGGATTTAGCTTGGCCACAGAGGTACTGGTTTTGACCTGTGAAATGTTGCAAGGCATGCTAGTGGGGTTTTTACCAGAATTAACACATCTTAATCAGTTGTATGAGTTTTATTCTATTAGCTGATTGAATCTTCCTAAATACACATCAAAAGGGTTAGGTGAAACTGTCCTAAAGGATAAAAAAAACACTTTCTTTACTTAAGATGATGGCAAAGATGATACTCTACATTTAATAACTTTATGCATCCATAGCTGCATTGCACAAAACATGATGAAATTCTGTTAGTGAATAGCAGAGCTGTGCATCGGGGTAACAGCAAGAGTGCACCAATGCACATTGGGCACTTCTGGTACACATCAGGTGCTCCTGTTGCACTCCTGTTCCTAGCTGGTATCCAGAGGTGCGTGGGGGAGCATCCCATACACCATCAGTGCCCCTTGAGCATTTGGTCATGGCACACCCATTATTCCACCCTTGCCCATACAGAGTAACTTCATGACAGCCCCTAGGTGGATACGGAGTTTGCAAAACTACTCAGTTCAATTTTGCACACATTTACAAAGTTGTACATCCCAGACAGAATGCCAGCCTACACAAAGCATGGGTCACAAGAGACCATTTGAATACCTGTGTTTTCTTCAGCTTTATACTCTGCAGTCAACAACTCTTTGAGATGCATTTATACCTCTACTGTATGGTTGTTATAATTGCTGTCAGTTATTAGTCAATCGGATGCTATAACATGGACTCCTAACATTGCTGTAAGCATATTTGGCTGCAATCCAAAATGTGCCTACCTGAGCAGGAGTCTCTTAATGAGCACAGATTGAGCTTGTATTGTATTTAATACATATACACTAGCTTTTCCAGTATTATTTGGATGAACCAAACAAAATCCTCAGCCAACTCTGATGGCAAATTCAAGAGATACAACTCTTTCTGGTATGGAGAGAGAACCAGACTATAGCTGTCTGCCATTCAGCAATTAAAAAGGAGGAATCTGCCTAAACAAACAAACAAGGGAGAAACCCTAGTTGAGCCCCCACAAACTATGAATAAATGTACATGGAGCCAAACTCAAATTCTCTTCATTTTGGTTCCCCCCCCCCACATTCAGAACTCCTACTAATATGCCCCCTAGCCTCCTACAACCTTAATCTGATTTCCATGAGGTTGCTTGAGGACAGCATATCTGTGTGTGTACATGTGTGTGTGAGAGAGAGAGAAAGGGGGGAGAGGGAGAGAAAGAGCGTGTGTGCATCTGTGTATGTGTTTAGTCACTTCTCAGGCATTCCTTTTCTCCTCTTTTCTTCCTCTCATTTCAGGTGCAGAGCTCAAAGCAACCTCGATGGATTCTCTCACAGCTTTGCTGTCATTGGGAGGCAGCATGCCAGAGATTGCGGCGCACCTTCCCCCACTGCCCCCACTCAGCCTGTTGAAGCCATGTAGTTGTTGAAGGGGAAAGTTTGATATCCTATGACAAAGCACATCCCTCCAGGGTGTGCAACCACCCTCGAAAAGAGAGGAAGTGAGACAAGAGAGCAGTCTGTGTCTGAGCGAGGTGTTGGTGTGCACACAATGAAGACAGTGACTCAGGGCTGGGCAGCCAGGAAGAGAAACAAGGAGAGGGAGAGAAGGAGAGTGAAGGAGACATCCAACGTCCAAACCCATCTGCCCTGCCAGAATGCTTCCCATGAGACAGAGGGGTGAAACTAAGGGCCCGCCAGAGTTGTTTGTGTGGTTTTGGATCCCCAATTCCCATCACAGCCCTGGTTGTCAATAGTTGGGGGATGATGTAACATTAGGAGGACCCCAACATCTTCACTTAAGAAATGAGAGGAGAGAAGTTTATAGAAGCTGATAGGAGTGGTTTATGCCTACACAGGAATGTAGCTATGGGCATGGGGTGAAATGAGGGTAATGCCCAATAAAAATTCTGCTTCCCCCATGAAATTTTCCTCCAGTCCCCAAATTCCTAGCATTACAAAGAGGAAGACGCTGAAAATTGTTGACACCTAGAACTCTTCCATATCCGGCATTCACATTCCTTAGGTCATTTGACCCGCTCCGTTTCTTTGGGAGCCTATGCTGTATTTCTAAAGGCTCCACTGCAGTTTTAAGTTACTGCTATTGTAAAAATGTGGGGACTGAAGGGAAATACAGTGGCTACATCCCTGGGCATGCATGTGTATCACTGAGTAACTAGCAGATGATGTTGGGCCTGCCTGTGAATCCAAAGGGGATGGTTGAGTCCTGAGTTGCTGGAAGGGACTGCACTATTTCATACTGCAAGTGTGTGTGTGTGTGTGTGTGTGTTTGAGAGAGAGAGAGTTGGCTGGCATTCTGCTTGGGGCTTCCATCTTCATAAATACAGCCTTTGGTTGCAGTTCTCCCTCATCAAGTGGAGAAAGCCATTACTTTTGTGGCCAATACAGTGAGTACAAAACCATTCATATAGATACATGGGATCAGGTTGCCAGATGGCATAAGGGACAGGGCTCTTGTAGCTTTCATGGTTGTGCAGAAAAGGGAATTTCAGTCAGCAGAGACAGCCGACACCTGCTGAAATTCCCTCTCCTACACACTTGTTAAAGGTACAGCACTCTTTTCCCTTTTTCCACCTGGCAAAGCTAACATAGGCACCCATGTATATCCATATGCATCCATGCACATGCACACATGTGCGCACACACACACAGGCCTTGCATTATACAAGCCCTACTCCTACATGCACTCAAATGACAGGTGTGTTGGGTAGGGTTGCCAGAATGAAAACTGGAGAGGGCTCGTGTACCTTTAACAGCTGAGCAAAAGAGGGAATTCCAGCAAGTGTTGCTCATCACTCAACCAGCTAACAAGCAACACCTGCTTCAATTCCCTCTTCTACATAACCATTAAAGGTGCATGAGCCCTCTCCAGCTTTCATTCTAGCAATTCTCGTACCGAGAGCTTGAGATGCCAACCATGCCAAAATTGTATTCCATTTGGATTCCAGTCTAGGTGCAGAAACAAGTGGGGTGGGGTGGGCTGGGCTGGGGGGCTGAGGCAGACCAGCCTTCAATCTTCAAAGGCTTTGGGCTGTTACAGTTCAGCAGTTAGTTTCTAATCAGTGAGCCTGAGGATGGCAACTGAGAAAGGTGGGCGTAGTTCTCAAGGAGATGTTCTTTGAGATTATTCTGATAGAAGGCAAAGGGAAAAATAATGTATGCATGCTAACAATGTCAATAATTAACCAGAGCAATAAAAGATCAAGGCAATCTTGCCCACTGCATTTCGAAAGCATTAAAAAGACTCCAAGGTGCTGCACTCAGAGGTGTGCCTTTGGCCTGCCTCTCCTGCTAAGCCTTCCTGTAACTCAGAGTTATCCTTGCATCCCATTAACCCACCCCCCAAAAGGTGTCAAACCTGTTCACACTACTTTCCTCCTGCTGCAATGGCAGGGATGGAATCTTCATAGCTGATTCTAGGTTGGACTCCACCCAAAGTTGTGGGTTATTCATGGAAACAGATTAACCAATGTATTTTCTAGGCTCCTCCAATCAGCAACAAAATTCTTTAGACGTGGGCCAACTGGCTAAAACACAGGAGGTGCAATCCTACGTCAGTGTCGCAGGGTGGAAATCTTTGCCTGAGGAGTTATTCAGCAATTGTGCTATGCATCTCTTGTGTTGACTGGCAATTGTTGTGCGGCTGGTGGATGGTTCTATGTAGACCGGGTTGGGCATGCTTCAAAGCCTAGAGGGCTGGAGCACTCCTGGTCACCTTTAGGAGCTGTTTGGCAGTTTTTTGTTTAATGCTGGGGAGGATAGCATTTTTAAATATCTGTTGGGACTGGGGGAAGGGGCTGGCCCAGAACCATAGCTCAGATGATATTAGAACAAATCTGTAGGATGGACTTTGTCAACATCCTCTTCCAATGTGCATTGATTGACACACCAGACATTGCCCTGTTAAACTAGAGGAGAGTCTACACCACCGATGAGACGATGACCATCGAGTCACCCCTCGTATATGTCTTCTGCCTCCCAAGCCCTGATCTTAGAATGAAACAGCTTCCTACAGCTTGAAATTCTTTCAGCCAAGTTTGCAGAGACAGTGAAATGGAAAAATGTGCCTCTAATTATTACCCCGGTGTGCTTAAAAACCTCTCTCTGAACTTTTAAGTCTCCTCAAGTTTCAGGTCCTCTGTCTCTCCTTTTTCTTATTTAAACTCATCTAAAAAAGCTATAAAAAGCCTCCGACACTATAAATTCCCTTGTAAACTGGAGTTTTATAGGTTTAATTGCCTCTTTTTACTGCCTGGCAGGCTTTGTTCCTTCAGCAATTTTAGAGGGCGCTTCCATTACTTGAGCATGAAGAAGCAGCTTGCAGAGAAGGGAGGAAGAGGCTGGCCAGTGGGCCCTCTGCTGGCATCAGGGATTGGCGCTGGCCAGTTGTTGCATTGCCACAAGCAACACTGGCACCAACATAGGCCCTGAGCTAATAAAGTCTCTGTGGCACTCTTGTGGCATGTCTGGAAAGAGAGGGAGGGAGGGAGGGAGGGAGGGAGGGAGAACATACTCACAGACTGATAAGCATATGTAAACTGTGTGTAAACTCTTGTCCTTTTGTCTCCTTTTCTGTTGGATGTATGTATGCAGGTGAAAATTTTGAAATTTTGAAATTCAGAGGTGGCCATAAGCCAGCAGGAGACTTGAAGGTGTGTGCACGTGCACGCACGCACACGCACACGCACACGCACACGCACACGCACACACACACACACTGTAGATAAATACAAGATTAAATAGCCCTAATAGCTAGTCATGAAATTTTTGTGCCCAGAGGGATTTGAAACCTGTTGAATGTTTTGATGGGTTACTTTTTGGACTATAGGAGGAGTAATCCTTAAAAGCAACATTGCTAAGCACTGTCTCTAACCATGGAAAATGGGCACAAAGAGGCCTCCATCTTGTGAGCTTGCTGAACATTTGCTGTTCACTCTACAGGACAGTATAATTTTCTTCCCCCCATCTCAATGGGTAGTCCACTGCAAGGAACTGAAAAGAGACTGGCTGGAGTTAATAAATTCAAAATTCAGAAGTTTTGAAAATTCAGAATCTTGAAAATGAGAAAATCTAAATCAAGTGCTATGAAAGTTTGGACTGATGTTTGATCTGTGATGGTCATTTAACACATATCACTCCTAACCTGAGGTTGCAGTAGTCCACCAAGGCACATGTTTGCATGACAGAGCTCCACATGCTGATTGATGGTCACTTATTTTATTTTATTTTTTTAAAGCGCAATGCATTTTGCCCTCTATCAAAATTAGCCTCCCTCGGTGCTACAGTAAAAAATACAAATCTAATTTTATTTAATACATTAAGAATGACAAGAGCAAATTAATTCTAACCTCTAAAAACATATAAATAATGTTATCCAGCAACCAAAGTGCATATATGTACCTTTACACAGAAATTCTAGAGTTGTATAATACACTCTCCACAGAAAAGGGAACAAAAGGGGCAAAAGGAACTAGAGACTATACACTTGGATACATGACCATAAGTTACCCCTGTGGCTGATGGAAAAATATTTTCAGAGGGCTTTGTCTTTAATGAACAACTGAGACCCATTCAGTTGACAAAATATCTAGTTGGTTGACTGCTAGAACTTGCTTACTGCTATGGATCGGGGCACTTGTGTGCATTTCTGGTCTCTCTTGGAGGAGCTGGCTATGGAGTCTGTCAAGATGGAGTTCTTGCACTGCAGAATTTACCACTATAACATTGGGACCAACCTTGGGGAATCCCTGGAGCAAAGTCCAGTGACTCTTCAGGTCAAGACTTTCCAAGCGTTCTGCAGAACAGCCTCAGTTCTCTCCTCCTGGGAATGCCTACATCAACTCAGAGTTTCCCTTGCCTCTCTGCATGTAGGTGGGTGGTTGCATGCACATTACATTGGTGGCCCACATTAATCTTGTCACTGACCAAGGACCTCAGGCATCTTTCCTCCTCTGTCATCTCCAGCAAATCAACCCTCAGCAGCTAACCAAAGGAGTTATTATTAGCCCCCCAAGTGCATGACCTTACACTCTGCACTATCAAATTTCATCACATTTATGATGCTTCAGTTCATGGCATCATCCAGCTTGCCCCGCTGTCGTCAATAGTGTTTGCCCGCTTTCCTTTTCCTATATCTCGGAGTTACTTTTTCATTTACAGTCTAGCTGTCCAGCCCTCCCAAGCCATGCAAAATGTGTGGGTGTGTGTCACTATCGCTAGTTTCTGCTTAAAGCATTTTACACAAGGGTGGGCGGCATGGATCCTGTGAGCCATATGTGGCCCCCAAGATCCACTCAAACTGTGCTGCTGAACTTCAGTGGCAAACTGTAAAAACCCTGCTTGGTTTAAAGGGTTTCTTCCCCCTAGTATGCCACTGAATTTGAGAAGCATGGCAGGGGTAGAGCTTGAGTGTGTGTTCCAGGCAGAAACAGAAATGACAGACAGAAGTATATCTATCTGCTCTATCACAACTTTGAGGAAGCTTTCCTCTCTCTTGAAGTCATTGAATCAATCCAAGGACCATCTAGTCCAACCTTCTGCTATGCAGGAATCCTTTGCTAAAGCTTTGCTGAGAAGTGACCATCAAACTTCTGTTTAAAAACCTTCTGTGAAGGAGAATCCAACACCTATATTTTGATCACTGCTGCTGTGATTATCTTCTGTTGTTTCTGTATCCTGTTTTACATTTTCAGCAGTTTAACAATCAACATTTTGCAAGCTCCCTTACTGACAAGTTACCATATGGGTTTCAGAGTTTTCTACATGGTGGTAAGGGCAAGGGCACAGTGAATGCCAGCTTGGCTTATTTTACTGTTTTAATTATGATCAGTTAAACTTTTAAACACTGGCTGGTTGGTAACCAAGTGTGCATTTCCCTTGCTCATGCATAGGTCTTTACTCTCACAAGCTGTGCAAAGACTGTGCAATGCCACCAAGCACACCCTGTATGGAATTACCTTGAACTGAATAGGGCTGTTCCACATTCAACAAAACAGTCCAACTGCTTGTGTAGGGGAATATCCCCCTGAGTAAGACACCAACAGGATCCCGATTTGAATGTCTTTTCTTTCAAAGGATACATTCCTAAATGTATATTATCCTAAAGCATGCATTTTACATTGCATGGGGGGATTTTTTTTCCCCCAGCCAAACACTGCGTGAAGAAATATGAACTCTGAAAGAGAGTTCTGTTCCCCTCTACACACTAACCTAGAAAATATAGATTGGGTCATTTGACCTCCAAGCTGGCAAAGACTGAACTCATCAAGTCTCTCCTAATTGTGGTCAGAAAGCAGCAAGGAAAGATTCGGTTATGGGGTGGAGCTGACTCTGTGTCATCCCAGGATCTTGTAAATCTGATTTTATTTGCCTATTTGTAAGAGTCCTGGGAGGAAACTATTAAAGGAACACGCTGGAGGCAGTTTGGAATATTGCGGCTGGCTATCGAGTTATGTGTGAGGCCTGCCTGTGGGTCCCTCTCTCTTGCCTTTTACAAGGTCCAACTGGGTCATAAGGTTAAAGCCAAAGGGATGTCTTGTCTGTTGCAGGGATTGTTTTAACAAAGTGTAAAGGATCAAAGTAATTAGCTAAGAGTGAAAAACCCCAAACTGTCAGAGAAGTAATCCAGCCTCTTGCCTGGAGAGTGCAACTGCAGCCTGCCTGTCACAGCTGTAGTAATCCACAGCCCCAAGCGACACAAGGGGATGGCGAGCATGATGAGACAGAAGGAGGTGTTTTGACAACAGGGTACACAAGGGGATCTCTGTAATCTCCAGGCACCAGTCAAGCCAAGTGCTGGGAACTTGACATGTTTCTATTGGGGGCTTCCAGAGTTTGATTCATCCAAACTGGCCTTCACATTTTAGAGTTCAAGGCTGGGATCTTAGATCAGGGTTGTGTGGCATAAATCTCCTCATGCAGTTGCACATGGATCATGCTGTCCTACACACATTTTCCAGACAGTAGGTCCCATTCAAAACAATACAATCACCTTCCAAGTAGTTATAGGTAGGATTTGGTCATTTATTTTTATTGTATTCATTTTTACTCTGCCTTTGTCTCCATAATGGGATGCAGAGAGACATACAACTTCTTAGAAAGAGTCCTGTCCACTTTGGAGGAAGGCAAAGACAAAACCCTTCTGAAGAGATCCTGACAACAAAACCCTGCGAACCAATAGCCAGTGAACCTGTTTCAACATGTTCCCTATAACCCACCCCAGGTAGTCCTTTGGCTGCAGCATAGCAGTTTCTAAACAGCTTCCAACAGGAGCCCCATGCAGGGTATGTTACAGTGCTCCAAACCAGATGTAATCAAAGGCTATGCCACTGGGTCCATTTTGCTTTTTATTTTGGAAAAAAAAAAGTGTACAGAGCAATGTGGTGCATGTTTCAATTCCATCAGGTTTTCCCCTTCTCCACATTAATAATGTTCACGTTGCATTGATAGAACACTGCTAGAGAGAGAGAGAGAGAGAGAGAGCAATCAGTCCTCATGTTATATATATGGTTATATCAAGTTTCCCACTGTGCTGTTTTACCAGTATGCAGGAGCATAGGTAAAACTCTGGACCAAAAAGATTCTTGATATAAATTATATATATGATTGCACTTTTTTTTTTCCTCTTAGGCTTTTCTGCTTTCTGCAGGATAATTGATCTGCATCAACATGCCAGTAGCAGAAAGCAGAGAAGGAGGCAAGAGAACTGGGAAAGTTGTAGGGAAACTCTTCAAAAGCCAATAGCGACTCATACCTCAAGCTTTCCCAGAAGAGCACAGCTAGCCCAAGCTAGAGTAGACCCACCAAACTAGTTCCTGATGAGTGAGTCCATTTGCAGGTACATCCCGGTGGCCAATCTCCTTACCACAAGGAGATGGAGTGCAATTTCCCAATCAAAGACCTCAATCCTGCTGCAAGCCTTGACCAAAGGAGACCCATTGAATCAATAGAGTTTACCTGTGTGTTGACTCTCCATTCAATGATTGATTGATTGAATGGGCCCCCTGTAGGTGGGAGTAACCAACAGAATGCCAGCCAAAGAGCTATGCAGCCCTTGCGTGGTGCTGCCTTTTTTGTGAACTGAGACATTGCACAACCAAAGGTGCAACCCAGTGTATGCAGATCATCTGGGAGCACAAAATTCCATATGCAACCACACACAATGCCCTCATCCAGGACAGAAACAAGGGAAGTTACTTTTTCTGTTGCTAATGGAGCTGAAGTATCTCTCCAACTGAGAATTCTGCCCTCCCCATGAAATTTTCCTTCAGTCTCTGGTGGCAGAGATATTGAAAATCATACCCAGAACTCTTCTGATTGCTGCATTCATATTCCCTGAATCACTTCACCAATCGCCTCAACTCTCATTCTAACTGAAACTTAACTGAGTTTCAAGTTACTGCAATATTGGAAGTTTAGAGGGAAAATTTCATGGGGAGGCAGAATCCATTGAGGGGGCAACGCCTTCATTTTGCCCACTACACTTCTAGCTGAGTGTCAGTGAATGCGCAAGAGTTTTGAATGATGCTGGTAACTCAAACAGAGAGTGCCCAGGGAAAGATGGGTTGCAGGTTGCACTCTCTGCCTCAAGATCGAACATTTCAAAAATAGCGCACCTCACAGCAATCTGCTGCCTGTCCCTTTGGGATTCAGTGATGTTATGAAGTAAGAGAGCTCTCTGATATCCTCTGGGTCTGCATGGCTCCTGGGTAAGAGCCAGCCCCTAGCTCTTGTATTCCTGGACTGAGCTTGTCACTGGTGCTGGTTCCAACATGAGTAAGTAACCAGGCCAGGGCTGCAGAGTGAAAATGGGCAGACTGGTTAGGAAGAAATGGAAAAATGCAAGTCGGGGCAGAGACGCCATGTAGAGGTTAGCAAATGCAGTGAAGCTTGATTAATACTGTTTCATGCTCCCTCACTTTCCTGTGAGGTAAGAAATGCTACAAGCAGCCTTTTACAAGGTCAGTCTTCTTTTGTGGAGGAAGTGCGAGAGACTTGTCATGTTTGGGTAATATCTGTTTATCCTGTAGATAAAAGTGGAACACAGGTAAGTGCTCAGGTGGATCAACCCTCCGCACCATGGATGCCATTCTGCTTTGAAAGCTGACAGTGTATCCTCCCCATCCTGACTTTGTTGATCATCTGGAAAAAAGTTTCTGTCACCTTCCAAGCTGCACTGAAGCCCCAAACACGCTCCAGCAGATTCAGTCTTCAATTGTTCTTCTTTTTGTATGCCTTCAAGTTGTTTCCAACCTACAGCAACCTTAAGGCAAACCTATCATGGGGCTTTCTGGGGCAGAGAGTGTGTGATATGCCTAAGGTCACCCAGTGGCTGAGTGAGGAATCAAACCCTGGTCTCCAGAGTCATAACCCACCTTTCAAACAACTACACCATGCTGGCTCTCCTCTCTTCAATACAGATGTGAAATACAGTGCCTTGAAGAACGTTGGTGTGTTGCACAAGCAGAAGTTTCCCTTTGAATGCAGTCGGATGTTTTTGCCTCTTTGTGGAATGCCTGCATTCTGCTCAGTCTTGCAGAAGTGGAGTTGTGCATGGGGTGCTATTCTGCATGCAGGTATGCCTGCATATGGGGATGAAGAAATGCATTCAGTTGCATGCTGGGGCATACATTCAGTTACACATTGAGGCATGCATTTATTTGGGCACTGGGGACCTCCTCTGTGTCCCATCAGTCAGGCCAACAAACTGTGGGAGGATGCAGGCGAGGGCATTTTCTGCTGTGGCACCCCAGTTATGAAACACCCTCCCCCTGAAGGCCAACTGGTGCCAACGTTGCTCCTGTTCTGTTGTCAAGTGAAAATATGGATGTTAGTCTTTGAAATCATTTTTAGTATTTATACTGTGTAAATTTGTTGTGTTAGTTATTGTATGCCACCCTGAGTTCTCTGGATCTCTGGAAATATTTTAATAAAAATCAATAAAACTTTATCATTCAACACAAGGGTTGCATAACACAATCAGTGCACAATGCCACATTAGGAGATTTATTCCACACAACCCTGTAGTATCTTCTCATATCCATTCTGGAAACTGTGGGCTCCAAAAGTAACTTGTCTAAGCTCCACTCTATAGATCATCATTGGGACCCTTGCTAGGGCACAGACTTCAGCAGACCCTCAAGAATACTCACTCCAATGCCTCTCTTGATTTGGTCCCTGTCATAGCTTGGAGTGGCCAATGCAGACTTCTCTTACCTAACTACTTCTAGCCCTGAGTGCCTTCCATCCAACAGACCTTCTCAGGCAGTTTTCATGATTTGGATTTCAGGAGAACTTGAGAAGCTGCCAGCTGCAGATAAGGTGAAATTCTCGGCTCTGTGGCAAGGGTCAGGACGAAGCCTGTGTTCTGCCACTCTAGCGCCACTTCAGCTCTTAAAATAGACCTCAAGTGGGATGTAAGTGGTGCATAGACCTTGTCTTGAACCTCAGCAAGAGGCTGATTTCCATCCACTTGAAGCATCATTGGGAAGGTTGCCACATCCTCCTCAACTTGAGACCTCTCCATTAGCTCAGCTTTATCACAGGAGAGTGTTGATTGTGGTAACAGCTTCTAATGCTACCCCCATTTACCACCACGCCTCCCCCTTCAAGGCCAGAAGGCAGGCCTTGCTTGTATATTTGTTGGTGGTTTGAGGACACGGTTGCCATGTGGATTCCATGCAACAAGATGCACAAAGGATGTCGCTGCGATCTCTTTTGATACCAGCAATATGGTGCAGGGTTTCAAATTGTACAACTGATTTGTCCAGGGCTGGGGGCATGCTTCAAACGAGACAGATGAGCTTTGGGTGAGATTAGAGCAGGGCTTAGAGAGTTCAATTTTAAAGGCAGTTTGTTGTGTAACTCATTACAAAGCTCCAAGAAGTAATTTATCACCTATGGCCAAGATCCAATAAGGCCATTGGCAGAGAATAAATCTCCATCCACACAACTACACAGTGGTTGATGTAGCTCTGAAGTACGATCATAGCCATAAGATTGCTCTTTAAATTCTACATTACTTTTTTCATACTTGTCCTTTCTTTTTTGAAAAGAACCCCTCTGGATGGATAAGTAAAAAGCCAAAGAACTCCACTCAGAATGCCTCTAAAAATGCCCCAAATCTGCCCTTTAAAAGTAACATTTTAAAGGATCTAGAATACCTTACTCATTGCATACACATATCCAAATGCTACCATACCTACTGGTTACTTTACTTTGGAAAATTTGCTGGCATTGTGTTACTGAGTTATAATGGCATAAGTCTGACTGAGGTCGTCATAACTCCCTTCTTTGGTCCTTGTGGAGGTCAGAATTCTGTCCTGACCACAGAACAAACAAAATCTCCCAATGTCTGACCTACAAACCATACTGCCCCCACCCCACCCTACCCCACGCAGCCATTTTTCTGTTTTTGGAGAGTGAGACCATCAGACGGGATGGGTCCAGTTATTTTCCTGCAGCTGGATGCACTGTGACAGGCATCACCAGGAAGCTCCAGGGGTCCTCAGGACATCCCTGAAGATGATGTCATTGCAACAAGTCCAGCTAAAGGAAACTTAGCTGAATGTTACTTCCATTCTCTGGAGAAGAGAGAGAGAGACATCCATGGGCTGTTTGCTCATGGGCTATTTGTTCATTCCAGCATTCTTTCAAATGGCTGCATTAGTTTTATTAACCATAAGGAGCCTCTGTCGTCTCCAGCCTTAAATTAAGTTAGTTTCCAAGCAGGGAGGGAAATCACCTGCTCAAAAACAACTTTGGCTTTGAGCCGCTTGCCAGCTCAACTGCTCTCTAGAATGACTGAGTGCTTGGCGGATACTATTGATCAAGCAGCACAGTCCCATCTGAGCACTCTCCATCCGTACCTCTTCTGTTCTTCCCCCTTTCACTCTGCTGCCTTATCTCTCTCCCCAGTTTGCCTGCCCATGTGGGCTCTGCTGATGGGTGGAGCCCATGAGGTGTGGATCTTCCATCATCCACATCCACCCCAGTCATCCATCAAGTACCTCTCAATAAGCTAATAGCTCTAATGTGTGAAGATCGATTTCTGGGGTGAATACAAAGGGCCAATGATTTACACTCTATTTCCTATTGATGAGGCTCAATTGATTTCAAAAAGTACTAAAATATTTACGGGGTGGCGGGAGGGAGGGTGGGATCTCACAGGGGCTTTAAAATAAGACACACATGCCTTGATCTTTTCTCACTAAAATGATTGGAGTGCAAAAATAGGGAAACAAAGAACAAAAGAACAACAAGAACCAAAATCCATCCTATAATAATACCTTTACTGGGCACAGAATACAGTGTGCTAGCTTTCAAAGGTTCATGGGCTTCTTCAGAGATGAAGAGGCAGAGATGGTAAAATATGTAGGTATGTATGTGTGCATGTATGTATACATATATGGGCAATAAAATAATGGTCATGGCATCTACTAGGGATGGAAAGAATGTTAGACTATCTGGGACATTCTGACAGCATCCAGATCTTAAGCAGCAATGCCAGAACATTTTGTTTAAGCCATATTCATCAGCAGACCAATCTAATTCACACTTCCTGGACTAAATACCCAAAGAGATCGTGTGTTTCTATGAGTACTATGAATACTTTCAGCTAAAAAAAAAATTCTTTTAAAGAGTATACAGTATGAGCGGGTGGGCACAAAAATACATAAGTTGAGGGAAATTGTGCACGAAAGTATCATGGTCATGGGAAATTGCTTACAAAAGTTAATGCAAATTTTAGTCAAACCTCGTAAAGTAGGCCTCAAGTTATTTTTCAGCATCACTAAAGAAAACTGGGAAGACAATTGTACCAGCAGAACACACACAGCCTCTTGCTTTGCTGGGCTTTCAGTGAAGTGCTTTGTGCTGCAATTTACTCTTCCAGACCACGAGCCTCTGATAATCTTTAGCAAGATTCACACCAAAGGCTTTTTGGCAGTGCGAGGTAATATTAATTATTGTTACCATGATTGCTTTGCCTCCCTCCCTCTCCATGGTTTTGCAAGGTTTAATTAAGGAATGCCTGCAAAGTGCTTTGATCTCTTGAGTTGCAAGATGCCATAAAAGCGCAAAGGATGATGAGATGATAATGGCTGGGCATGGTATAAATAAATGAGGAAGGGAAAAACTTTGGTTTGAGAACCGGGATTGAACGGCCAGCTTGCTCCCACTCCCTTTCGACCTGCAAATGTACCAGAGAAAACGAGAGGCATAAAAATGGACTTTCAATCTTCACGAGTCCTATTGACACTCACCTGATTAAAGGTTCCACTTACATCCCCACTGTTAGAGCCAGGGCTCGGAGCCATTCATAAAACTCATCGTGAAGGATTGGCTTTCACAAACTTTGCCTTAATGATTCTGCACTCTATTGATCGGTGGGGGAAACTATAAAAATTGACACCAGAATAAACTTTGAAAGACTGCTCTCACTCAGCAGAACTGGGATCAATTGGAATCGACCTAGATGGTCAGGAAAGGGGAGGGGAAGAGAGCTGGTCTCCATTAGCCAGTCCTGGCCCCAGTGAGCTATTTCTCTCTGCCTCTGCCATCCACTTCGAAGAACTCAGATGATCACCTGGGTTTTGCACTTCAGTGACAAATGTATTGAACATTCACAAACTGAAAAGCTCTCTAAGAAATTTGGCTAGTACTACAGGATTTTTTTCATTTGGAATTTGCCAGAAGTTTCAGAAATTCTGAAATGTGAAAACCTGGCAGAAAATGTCACTTTTTGGTGAGCCCTGCCTTAGCCTGGGAGGATGACACAGATAGTCACACAACATCCAAGGGAGAGAACTCATCTTGGACCTGTCTGGGCAGCTGTACAAGGCCACAGTTGCTTCCAAAATGGTAGCCACAATCTTGCATCAAGGTTGTAGCACGTCTCTCTCTGTATTCTGAGTTACTCATTGCCTGTTGCTGGATTCCACCAGTTTAGTCTATTTTGTTTTGGAAATGCTCTGGTATGGCCTGTGTTTGCAAATTTTGTTCCCTTTCCACTCTTACAATAAAATATTTTGTCTCTTCCCTCCCCTTTCTCCCCATCTCTGGAATTTGCTAGTTGTGTGTGTGTGTGTGTGTGTGTGTGTGTGTGTGTGTGTGTTTTCTCTGTTAAAAAAATTGTTCATATCATCCGGAATTGTCTTGTGTGGTCTCCATGCCAATCAGCTATAGCATCTCAACGCTGCTTTAACTACAATGGTTCTATTCCACAGAATCTGGGGATCTGTAGTTTGCTGAGGTACTTAGAAATCTCTGCTAGAGAGCTCTACCAGGATTCTTCAGGATGAAGCCACAACAGGAGAGGAAACTTCTTGGTGCATATTCCTAGACTGTGGAAGGTGAGGATGGACCCTTCCTTGTAGTCCTTCCAATAGGCTTTTGAAAAATTTTAAGAAATGCAGTTTCTTTAAAGAAATTTTAAGAAATGCAGTTTCTTTAAAGAAAAGGACTTTCCAAGGGTGCTGTATTGTTTTTATGCTTTTAATGGCACTGTTTGCTACTTTTTAATCTACCTAGCAGAGTTGTTGTGAAGGTAAAAAGGTTGAGCGGGGGGAAGAAGCTTTTAAGTCATTCTGAGTTCCTCTGAGTGAGATTAAAATGTAATTTAAAAAAATGAACCACCTGTTTTTGATTCAGTTTTCTTATCACATCTTTTTTGTGTAAAATATGTATTAAGTAAGTAAGGTCCTGAAGTAAGCTGTGTGCAACTCTGATGTTAAACAAACCTGAAAATGCTTTTAAATGAAGTTACTTAAAATATATGTAAGCTGAGTAAAAGCTGCCTCCTGTGCTGATACAGATAAACAAATAAAGCCAACAGTCGAATTGCTTACTGCACTAGGTAGACTAGCCAGATAGAGATTTATAGAGGTTGAAATACCAATTTGGCAAAAGGCATTCTACTGGCATACAGCAACGCACTCATGCTTTGGGCAGAGAAATGTTCAAAGTTGGGCAGGTTTTGTAATTTGAAAAGGTGACACACTATGGGGAGGTAACGCATCATATCCCACTCTGAATACATATCACGTATTCTGTCAAGTTGCAGAAATAAAAGTCAAGAGGAACTTCCCAAGAAGGCATGACACAATCCCAAAGAAGCTCTGAAAAGGTGTTTATCTTATCTAAGAGTGACTTGGAGAGAAAATGAAAACACCAGTCTGAGCCCCCCAACACATATACTGACACATACTTCTGTTGCCAATGATAATGGATGCATTGTGAGCTAAACCTCGAGCAGTTAAAAGCAGTGTTTATTATCAATCTGCCTCACATCAGCAAATGTATGCCCCGTCTCGATCTAAAATATCGAAATGCAGCAGAGATCAGAATGCCAGCACTCACACTCCTGCACAAAGTCTACCTGCACTGGTTACCTTTGGGTATGATTGTTGAGGGATGTGGGTCCTAGGCAGTAATGGCATGTTGGTTATGGAGACAACCAGAGCCCTTTTTCTCTTTTATTGCCACCCCCCCACACACACACACACACACACTTTTCTCTCCATCTTCCACTTGTTCTGTACTGAAGGAGAGATTTAACCTGGTCCTGATGCAAAGTCCCTTGATCTGGAGACCCCTACACTGAGACACTCAGAGAAAACAGAACTCAATGAGAGCACCATCAGCCAAGTTCACAAAGGGTAATGGTCCTCTCTATATCCAGAGTTTCACACTACCCATCATAGATATCAAGGAAGGAAAGAACTAAGAGGTGGCGGAGTGCTAGGCCCAGGCTAATGTTCCACAGCTTGAAGGTTCTTGGCTGAAGGTTTTCTCAGCTGAAGAAAATGTCAGCCAAGAGAGATTTCAAAAGCTTCATTCAGTTAAACTCCAGACGAGCTATCCATGGTTCTGTAACTCCAGCCCAACTCTACTCAACCAACTAATGGGTTAAGGAAAGCTAGAATCCTGTTGTTGTCTTACACACGGGTAAGTTTCCCTATCTAAACCATTGGACATTTGGTATGATATGGAATCTCCAGATTCAGTTCAAGGTTGTGGAAGTGGAGTTGCACATGTGATGTTTTGCACATAGTTGCACATTGTGCATGGACATGCTTGCACAATGAACATGGACACACATGCATGTTGCATGTGCAGATGGGCATGTGCATTTTCATCCATCTATCCATTGCTGCGCATCATCATCCCCCCACAAATATATGCATGTTTTGATCAGACAACCCCATAGCAATGTTCAGAGAAGCATAAATTTTGAGAAACATCTATGGTTTGGTTCTCCCATTGGTTCAAAATGGGAAATTAAGTACATCCTGATTAAAATGGAAACCAGATAGATTTCTCCCCCATCCCTAGTTCAAAAGAAGGACACAGTTTGCTGCCATCGGTCATTCTTTCTCTCTCTCTCTCTCTTTTTGGACAAAATGGAGAAATCAGAACTTCCTTCCTCACTCCCATTCTACTGGAAGAGCACGCTTGCTCACCCTCCCTTTTCCATCCCTCCAGACCTACTTCATAAACATTAGCTTTCAAGCCGCTCTCCCCCAGAGGACATATCATAAACATGATGTTAAATATTTAGAGCAGGAAACCACCTCACTTCTCTGGATACATAAAAGCTGTCTTGGGAGGGTGCATTTTCTTGTTCTTATTTTTGGTTTCCTTATCTTGTTCCATGACTGTCAGTCTCTTTGCACAGTGGTTGTTAAACAGATAACCATTGTGGGTGTTGGTGAAGCCACTGGAGGGGACAGAGGGGTGGGCTGCTGTCTCAAAGCATCTGTTCTCCTAGGGATTCGGCATGCCAGATATGGAAAACGCAGCTCAGCTTGAGGGGCTGAGTACACAGATTGTTATGAGCAATGTAGGAGACAGCCTTCCCCAGAGTCAGACCATTGGTCTGTCTGGCCCAATGTTGTCTCCTGTGACTGAGTCAGCCATCGCCAGGATCTCTTTCTTAGTATTGCTACTTGAGATCTGTTGACTGGAGTACTGTAAGAATGAACTCAAGACTCCATGCCTATATGGAACTTCCTCTACCAGCCAGCCATGGGTCCTTTCCCAATGATTAGTTTAGTATTATAGAAGCATAGAGTCGGAAGGGGCCCCATAGGCCATTGAATCCAACTCCCACAACTCAATGCAGGAAATCCAGCTAAAGCGTCCCCAGCAGGCAGCTACCTACCCTCTTTCTGAAGACATCTAGAGGAGAAAGAGACCCCACGTCCTTTCTACGAAATTGGTTCCACTGTCAAACAGCTTCTTGTTGTCAAGAAATAGCTGCCTGAGTGTGCTAGGGGCTGAGATTATCTCTAAATTATATCCTAGAGCAGTGGTTCTCAACCTGTGGGTCCCCAGATGTTTGTGGACTTCAGCTCCCAGAAGCCCCAGCCACTATGGTCAATGCTCAAGGCTTCTGGGAGCTGAAGTCCACGAACATCTGGGGACCCACAGGTTGAGAACCACTGTCCTAGAGGAACAGTGAGGGCATCTGCAAAATGGGATCAAATCAACACAAGTGCAGCTATATGAACCTAATATTGAGTAAGAAGCTGTATGAGACTGGCATATAGCAAAAAGACATTCCTTGGACCACATCCGACAGTGAAATGACTGCAGATGACCCAAACCATAGACCATTGAGGTGATGGACTCTCCATCTTTGGAGGTCTTTAAACAAAGGTTGGGCGGAGACCTTTTGATGTGTCTTCCTGCATGGCAGCAGTTTGGACTAGATGACCCTTGTGGTCTCTTCCATCTCTAAGGTTCTATTGTTCTAGTTGCTTAGCTAGCAACATTGCTTTGTCTGTAATCTGAGAGAGCCACTATTCTCTAAATCAGTGGTTCTCAACCTGTGGGTCCCCAGATGTTTTTGGACTTCAGCTCCCAGAAGCCCTGAGCATTGACCATAGTGGCTGGGGCTTCTGGGAGCTGAAGTCCACAAACATCTGGGGACCCACAGGTTGAGAACCACTGCTCTAAATGATCCTTTGAGATCATTCAGTCCAACTGCTTCTTCAGTGTAGAATCTTGTTTCCCCAATTGATGGTCATGCAGCTTCTGTATTCATGCAATAGTGACAAACAGTGCACCATCTTCCAAGGCAGTGTGTCCCACTATTGACTCTTGTCCTTAGGACAGTTATCCTAATGTTTAGGAGTTATCTCCTTACTTACATTTCCATACATTAGTTCAAACTCATGCCCTCTAGAGCAACAGCAAAAATGCTTGCTTGGTCTTCCTTGTGGCATTCCTTCAGACATTTGAAGACAACCAGCATCTCCCTTAATCCTCTCTTCTGGGAGCAAAACATATCCAGCTCTGTCAAACATTCCCTTACAGCATTTGGTTTCCAGAACCCACACCGTATGGGTATGCTCTTCTAGACATTCTGCAGTTGCCAATGTCCTTCTAAATCCCCCAAACTCATTAGGCTTTTCATATAAGAAAGGTTTTCTGGTTTTGGGTTGCTCTTTCCTGTACCTTCCTCAGTTCTGTGGTGTCTTTCAGGTGAAATTAGTCATCTTGGGAAAGACTGAAAATTATTTTCCACTTGCTCTTGCAAGGAAGTGGTACCACTTTACAACCTGAAGATTATGGAGGGCCATATTGGTCAGGGAAGTTTATGGGTTAGTTAGTGAGTTAGGTTTTGACCCTTTGAAAGTCAGCTTTGAACCTCAGCATTGACTTTTCAAGCATTAGAAGCCAGTGGTATGGAGCAACCATGTGCTGAGTTATGAAAAGTCCTATTTCCCACAGCAAGCAAACTTCTGCAAACATTAAGGTGCTCCCTGAAACAGACCAGGCCAGTCAATTAAGTGATGATAAAGCATCTACTGAGTCCCCACAGAAGCCAAAAATTAAAAGGGAGTCTTCTCAATGGATGGCCACTCCACTCTAGAGACTCCCCCAATCTCGGCAGAGTTTACCAAATGGCTTTCAAGAACGTGGCCAGATATAGCTTGAGCAGATTTGGCCTGAGCTCTAGGAAACTCTTCAATTATACATGGGCACAAATAAACAGCCAGTGATTTGCTGGGAATTATGAGATATAAATAATTGAGCAGGAGGGAGCTGGATCCAAAGGTGCCCTGCTCTCCTGCCGATTGGCCTTAATGCATTTTCTTGATGCAACTCCCTACTTGCCTGTGCAATACCATCGGGAGAAGGAAGATAATAACCCTTTAAGAAGATGCTGACCGGTGAGCACATAGCGCTATGTATACATAAATATCCATCTTGTTTCCCTTGATAGCTATGAAACGGACTGGAGGAGAGAGCTGTTTTCCCCGGGACACCCATCCAACAAGAACTTCCTTAGATCAGCCGTGGTGACTAGGCATGGGAGAATGTCTAGGGTCAGTTTATTTTAATTAAGAATTGACTAGCATCCACGAATTTCTTTGTATTCAGGGTGGAAAGAGCTTAAGAGGCTTTTTTTTAAAAAATTGAATATGGCAGAAACTCAGGACTGAGAGATGTGTCACTCTAGGTGGAAGGCTTTGAGCACTTTACTCTTGAAGATCAGGTTTTGATTCTCTGTGTTTGTGAGGCTGAATTATTGTTGGATCCTTTTCTTCCTCTGAAGGACTCCTCATCTTCACCATCTATATGGCAGGCAAGTACCAGATGACCCCCTCCCCACTAAGAAGAGCTCTACGTGTTGAACTTCATGGGTGCAAGGTGGGGGAGAAGTTTGTTTCAGCTCCTTTTTGAATCTTTTACAAAATTTCCAAGTGCCTTCATATTCAGAATGGAAGGGAATTGAGCTCGAAAATTTGGACACCAGACGAAGAGCAGCTGACCTATTCATCTTTTCCCTAACGAGGTCAGGTGACACCCACCATCTTTGTTTTAATGTTACGAAATATTTCATTCCATGATAAATCAAGGGCAAGATATCCCTCTACAGAAGAGATAATGACAGGGCCAGAAAGCAGTCTGGAGCAAGCCAGGAGGCAGGAACTGGGAGTCAATAACAGAAGAAGCCATCAGAATCAGAGGGGAAAACCAAAGGCAAAATCAGGGAAAATCAGGAATCAGGTCCAAAGAGCAAGTCAAGATACAACAAATCAAGGGACAGCTACATCAGTTTTCCCCCTCAGTGTGACTGCTATCCTACCTTATGAAATTTTCCTTTAATTCCCAAATTTACATGGTTGAGTGGGGAATCCAACCTCAGTTTCCAGAGTCATAGTCCAATGCTCAAAGTACTACACCACACTGGCTCTCCCTAGTCTCTTATGCCCCTTACACCTCCTTTGTTTTTAGCTTTCCTGTGCAGGGAGGCTTTTAAGGATGTGTGCTGATGCTCCTGGAGTGCTGTTAGGCTGAAGTAGTGTCTCACCAATCAGTCCATCAATCAAATGGCAAACCTGGTAGGACCTTTTCTCTCTCCTCTATTCATGAGCTACCATCTTGTTACACAATTATTTCCATGTCATAAAAACTGTACCCTGAAATAATAATAATAGCAGTCTACACATTTACTTAGAAGTAAAATCTCTTGAATCCAATCGGTATCACTTTTTAAAAAAATCATATTTATTAATTTAGTACAAGCAAACTAATTCACAATAGGAAAAAAGAAAAAGAAAAAAGAAAAATATTATACATAGATAATCTAAATGTATACCTAAAGGTAAAATTAAGCTAAAGTAAACTAAAACTAAAACTAAAACACTATACTAAAACATACAATGGGTATGCTTTCTGAGTAAATATGGCTAGGAGTACACTAGCAACACACAGACTCTCATTATCGCCAAATTTTTTGTCCAGTTTCGTATCAGTGCTGTTTTCAAGAGCAACTGAGAGCTTTGCTTGGCCCAGAAATTTCTGTCACATCTTCCTGCCAAAGAAAGTCTGCTTGCATTTTGTGTGTGTGTGTGTGTGTGTGGTTTATACCAACAAACAGAAATAAAAAATAAAAACGGATCGGGCGGCCACAAGAACCAGACAAAAAAAAACACAAATTCCTCTTGGTCTAATGAGGTGGCTGGAGGAAGGAAGAAACTTGGAGCTGGCAGTGTCTGTGAGGCCAGCATCAAGGGCAGGATGGGTTGATGAAGTCTGAGTAGATGCCACAGCTCGTAGCTTTTAAGTTCCAAGTAAACAGTGCAAAGGGACATGGAACCCGGGCAACGTATGCAGATTTTGCTCCATTACATCGCCGAGCTGTTTTCTCTCTTTTCACTCCCAGCTATGGGAGACGCCAAAGCTGTTAAATATCAAGTGCGCACAATGGGAATCCTATAAGCTGAGGGAATGGCCCAGATTCAAGGATCTGTCCAGAGAAATGAGAGAGAAGGAAGCTGTGTGTGTGGAGGA
This sequence comes from Iguana delicatissima, assembly GCA_948472985.1. Lineage (NCBI taxonomy): Eukaryota > Metazoa > Chordata > Lepidosauria > Squamata > Iguanidae > Iguana > Iguana delicatissima. The sequence goes on along the minus strand of CAOKZL010000817.1, from coordinate 57,361 downwards.
GGTGGCTGAGGAGAAGAAGAGAGAGAGAGAGAGAGAGCACACAGAGCCATCTTTTCTTGTCACCAGCTCTCTTTCAGTTTCCCCCATCTCTCTCTCCCTCCCTCCCTTCCTCCATTTGCCTCACCTCTCTTTTTCTATCTCTCAGTGGCTTCCAAATGCCCTGTCTTTTGAAAGAGGACCTTCTCTAGAAACACTTCCATTTTTTTTTAATGATTTGGTATGGTATCTCTTCATTCATTTCTCAGGACCAAATTACATTGCAAGGCCAGCCTTACCATTTGATAGAAGACAGCAGTTGAAGGGCCAGATTCCAGTGGGTCCATTGGTGCACCTGCTCCAAGCCCCTGACTGGCCAGAAGCCCAGAGCTGAAGGAAATGGTGGAACTTGCTTCCTCTTCTACTCCAGTCACTTCCTGAATCTTTTGGATGGCTAGTTAGGGTATATCAGTGAGCCATGATCTAAGCAGAGGGGTGCCTCATTCCATCACTGTGGGATCAGGTGCTTCTCCAGCTCAGATCAGGGGCTGCTGTTGAGGGGGATGTCTAGACTTTTGCCTCAGGCTGCAAAAAATCTTGGGCCAGCCTTGGCTGCAGGTTATGATAAAAATGTGAGGTTATTTTTACAAAAAGAAAAATCCAACCTTAATATCCTTTTTTGCTGGGTGCCTTCAAGAATTTTCCAACTTATGGCAACCTTAAGGTGAACCTATCATGTGGTTTTCTTGGCAAGATTTATTCAGAAAGAGGTGGGCATTCTTAATTGGGGGCCAAGAAGGAGTGGGAATCTTCAGGACATTGCAACAAGTTCTACAGCAGGGGATGGAGGGAGGCAGGGAGGGAACAGAAAGATGAAAACCATGAGTCCAACAGCAAGCTATTAGCATACTTCTTGGGGATGTAGGGGATTGAACTTGTGACCTTCTACAAGGCAGTCCTTTGCCCTGTTCCAAGATAATACGCTTCTCATTAATAAAGGGGAGAGGAACAAGTGGTCCTTCGTATGTTCTTAGCCCCATCAACTCTCATCAGGCCTTGCCAAGCATAGCCAAGGAGGAGATATGATGTTGCCATCCAGCAATATGACTCATCCATACTTGAGCAGTTTAGAGTACTTGGGATAAATATCTTTGCCTTGTTCATCCTCAGATGGAAGGACAAATTGCCTCCGTAGCATGCTCCCTGCTCAAGGAGAAAGCAAAGAGCTCTAGGTAATATTCTCCCTAACTTCATACTTTGAGAAGACAGTCAGGACCAAAAGGGGGACCACAAAGTCATCATTGCCCGTTCTGCTGATAGCCCTGGAAATGGAGTTGCTATTCAAACTTGCCTTGCCTTTGCAAACTGCAAAGATCTCCTGTACAGTAGTGTACTTTATGTATATGCAAATACAGGTATTCCAATATTAAAAAAAATCCAAACCATGAAATACTTCTGGTCCCAAGCCCTTCTGATAAGGGATGCTCAAATTGTACTTAGACTGTTATCAGCTTTAGTTGGATGGTGGTGGTGGTGACGAGAATGATTGTTTTATGCATCATACTGAACTTTGATTGTTTTGTAAGAATTTCCCTACAAGTAACCAAAATTAATAGCAACCTGCCTGCCAATGTTGAGCCCCTCCCCCCATGTTAGAAGGAGTGCCGATGTCCCTGCCTGTCATGTGTGTTCCCTGTGAAAGCAACTCATCTGCAGGTACCATTTAATGAAGCTCTGACACCATTTTCTCCCCAGTCCCAGCAGCTGGAGGCCTTCTGGGCTGTTATCCACCTCCAACAAGATGATGATTAGCATGCACACGCAAAGATACACATGCAGAGGGAAAGCAGAGAATGAGCAAGTGTCACAAGGCGCCCAAAATGTGTGGCCGGGAGCGACAAGCGCCTCTTCCCCTCCCCTCCTCTCTGATCAGCGCTTGCATGTTTGTGCTTCTGGCTCGGAGGCATCCCTCACCCCTGCGTTCCCTTCCTGCCAACACTGCGGAGCATGATAATGAAGGCTGGTAGTCTGGCCACCAAGCAGGCCCATCATCACAATCAGGCACTGTGAGCAAAAAAACACCCGCCGGGTTCATCAAGCTCTCCCAAGCCTGGCCAGCTTCATACACACCGAGATGCCTATCTTGTCTCTCTGCTTCCCCCTCCCACTTTGGCAGCTCAGCCGCCCTTCCCTCCTGTAAAGCTCCCCTTCCCCTTCCACTCCCTCTCAGCACACAAGTGCCACAGGAATGCCGTGCTAGGCCACATCGGAGCGTCCATTTTTGAACCATTCTGATAGGAAATGCCCAGCAGGCTGAGTCTTTCCTCGAAAAGCAAGGGAAGATCAGAAGGCATATGGTCGCTGTCCTCTGTGCTCTGGGTGACAGGGGCAGCACAGCTACCTTCTTCCCAGCAAACAAAATGACTGTGTGTCTCACTCCAGGGAAGTTGGAGATTTACAGGGCAAAGCCAGCAGTGGAATATCCTCTCTGACTCTGTGACACACACTGAGGCAGATGCCGCAGCAATGGCTGCCTGTCAGAGCCTCCCTGTTTTCTTGCCTTCAGTCTGGAAAAAACAAGCAAACAAACATCTTACAGAATTATAGAATTATAGAATCATAGAATCTGATTGCATGGGCCATTCAGTCCAAACCCCTGCTCAGTGCAGTGGTTCCCAAAGTGTTGTCCTCCAGGTGTTTTGGACTTCAACTCCCAGAATTCCTGACTATTGACCAAGCTGGCTAAGACTTCTGGGAGCTAAAGTCCAAAACACCAGGCTGACCAAAGTTTGGGAACCATGGAGCTAAAGCATCTCCAGCAGGTAGCCGCCCAACCTCTTTTTGAAGACATCCAGAAAAGGAGACCCCACCACCTCTGGGCAAACGGTTCCGCTGCCAAACTGCACAGACTGTCAAGAAGTTCCTTCTAATGTTCAATAGAAATCCACTCTCCTATAACTTAAAAAACCATTAGACCTGGTCCTGCCATCTAGGGCAGCTTACTCTACTGCTTTGCTGCCATGCTACTTCATGTTTCTGCTCCAAGCCCACTGAGGAGACAACAGGCTTCAACCAAGGCCGTGCACAGAACTCTGGGCTACAATCAGATTTTGGGGGTATGGAGACTGAAGCAGCCATTCAGTTCACATTAACCATGTATTCTCTTTATCCCCCCCCCTTTTTTTTTACCAAGTCTGCAGTTGCATCAGGAGAGATGCACATTGGCTTGCAATGCTCATTGGTGTGAAATGCACATCAGTGTGTGGTGCACAGTGATGTCCAATATGCATTACCCCATAGACAAACACAGACCGATGGTGCCACCCACTGAGACCTCAACAGATTGGGGAGGTGCAGGGACGTTCCACTTGCAGAACTCGGATGTTACACCAGGCAGTGTTGGCCTTGGCCTGTTTTTATTCACTTTGATAGCATTTGCCTGGGAGAACATATTAGCAAATCCTATTGCTAGCCTCAGTGTGGTCTGAAGAAATCCTTCCCTTTCTCCACTATGACTGTCTTCTCGTTCAGCTCCATTGGATGACCCCACTGGCTTCTTGTATGGTTGAGAGAAGGAGGAAAATCTTCATCCAGCTGAACTGAAAAATAGGCCTAATTAATTATCAGCCATTTAAAAAGTCACCCAGCATTTCTCCCGCACAGTGATTTTTATATGCTGCCTGCACATTGTTAAAGACACCCTCCTTCATTTTACTAGCAACATTCTGTGCTGAAGTGACACTTCTGCTCTTTTGGATACGAAGGTCTCTTTCACACAACACCGTCATAACCCTGTGTTCCCACTTTAACTGCCATGGCGCCATCCTATGAAATCCTGGGATTTGTAGTTTGGTAAAGCACTAGAGCTCTCTGGCTGAGAATTCTAAACATTCACTCACTCATTCATGCATGCATTCATTTGTTTAATGCCCCATCTTTCTCCTGCCCAAGGTAACTACCCCACAGAACTACCAATTCCAGGATTCCATAGGATGGACCTATGAGAGTTAAAATGGCTCTCAAAACTTTAACCTTTTCAAAGCAACCAAACCAGGGTTAGCGGTAGAACTTTGAATCGCATGAGGATGCAGGATCTGTGCAACAGTACATCCCCTTGCAAGAGCTGTCCAGCTGCCTGTTCTTCTAGCTTCTGCAACAGTAGCCCATATTTTTCACTTGGCCAAGTGGGAAGGTTCATTCTAATATGTTTCTTGGATTTCTCCCCTCCCGCCCCGCAGCACCTTTCTTGTCTTTTCCAGAAGCCCAGGAGGGGTTGGTACTACTAGGGTGATACAAAACACAAGGAAACCCCTAACATTGCTCAGTGCAAATGACCTTTACTTGGCTTCCTGTTTGCTTGCTGTGCTCTTGTCTGCCAGCCCCTGGCCTTGGAAAACCTGGGGCTACATTTTAACTCATATCCCCTTATCTGCTTGACTGACTGTCAGCATGGCACATCTCCCTGTTTGTGATGAAGGGTCTAATTAGTCTCTGTATTTTTACCCATTTTTTCCCTATTGCCACCTCTTTCTTTTGTCTCCCCAACCCTCTCCTTGCCTGCTTATACACACATGGACACATACATGCACACACCCCTAACTCCATCCAAAGGACCATTATTCCTATATCAGAGATAAAGATTATATTAAATGGGCATAAGTTGAAAAGCTAGAATTCAACTTCCAAAAATGAAAGCTCCAGTTCCCATATCCCTCAGCCAGCACAACTTAGCCTTAGTGATGATGGGGTTGCAGTCCCACAACATGTTGAAAACCACACGTCTATCGCCCCTGAATGAGAAGCAATTTGGATCTGATGATCCAACAGAGCTCTTCTTATGATCTGTTTGTTGCTTTCTGTACTGATTATGACAATACCATGCTGTTCTTTAAGAGAGAAGAGGAATGTTCTCTTACATCAAGGGCCCACATATTGTAATCTTTCCCTTTCCCTTTGCCCAGATACATATCTTATTAAACAGTGTTTTTAAATCAATGTGTAATACATTGATTGTAATATACATATTTTTTTCTATTAATAGCCTATTTCAGGGCCTGAACTTGACAAAGCATACCTCAAACATCCAAATATACAACTACATCAACATCATCATCACCACCATCATTTATTTATATAGCGCTGTCACTTGTCCATGGTGCTTTACAAATGAAAGAACAACAAAGCAGTTCTCCATCCTCAGGCTTACAATCTAATTAAGATGAGACACAAAAGGAAATGGTATGACAGTGTGGGAAGGGATTAAGTCCAGCACATCTCTTCTTCTCTCCTTCTAAGCAGAGGCAGTTGAGTTGGAAGGAGGGCCTTTCATTTTCTAGTCACATAGCAGTCACAAGTCTAGTCTGAGCTTTGAATAAGAACTTTTACACATTTCACAGGTTTAAATGCAGCCCAAGACTAAATCCATTCAAGAGCTGCTACCGAGAAAGTGAGGTTTTCAGGTAGCTCAAAGATGTGCCAGTCTCCACATTATGTAGATATGAATATGCTTTCTTCCACATTATTTTTTTTTAAAAAAATGTCCATTTCTACCCATCTCATTTATAAAGTAATTAGCAAGCTGAGTTTTTCTTCTATTACTTTTTTAAAAAATAAGCTGTCAGCATCTGCACTGGCCAAATGCAATAGTATTCTTGCTGAAAGAGTGTTGCACCTGCCTACTATATAGGTGTTAAAGATAAAGAGCATCTCTGGAGAGAGAAAAAAAGGACAAACTACTATTGCTGGACATCATAGGATTTAAAGCCAAAATGTTAAGAATGAACCACTCAGAGCCCTGGATCTGGATGGAAGAATCTGTCAGTTTGCTTTCTCCTACCTACCAAGCTTTTTTTTCTCTCAGGCTAGAGTTCTTTTATTCCTATTTATGAAGGTATGTGCAAATGCTGGTAAATATTCATTTAGAAAAAATGTCCAGAACAGAAATCTCATTCATATCCTTGTGTGCTATATAGAACATGCTGGAGCTGGGATGTGCAGGCCCATTTGGGAGGGAATCTCTGAGGTTCCCCTAAAAATGGGGCGGGCTTTGATTTCTGAGTTTGAAACCAAAGGCAGCATGTTAGTAAGTGGTAATGTTCAGGTGTGAACCAGAGAGAACTTTTGAGCTACATCAAAGAACTCAGGAAATAGAAAAGTTCAGGTCAGTTTAATAGCAAAGGAGACGTCAGACCAGCTCTGCCATTAGCAGGTAAAAGCCATTAGCTCTAAATGGGAGTGGTGCTTTCACATCAGTGGGAAACAAGAGAGAAGGGAGGAGGGATAGATTAATGGAGGAGGAAAGGGAGAACAATGTATAAAGAAGATGAGTGGCGCGGGGGGAGAAAAGTATAGGAAAAGAGAAGAAATGTCATTACAGTTTCTCCTGAGCTTCACAAAGGAAAGGTATGATACTGTTGGGGAAATAGTAGGGAAGAGTTCAGAAAGTACACTGGGTGCCCCATTTAAAGAAAGTTAAGGGGTACTAATCTACGTAACGTAATTCTGAGGTTCATGAACCAAAATACCACTATGGATGAAAGCTGAAGGAACCAGTCACAATTAAAGAGGAGAAACTGCAACTTCATAGGAGAAGGCTGTGTCAGATTGTCCTACAAACAAAGTCGGTCAACAAGTAAACATGTCCTGTGTACATCTGAAGTTTTCCCTCACACCAAAGGCAGACAGCATGCTAGACAACTGCCTCCAGAATGCCAGTGTGTTGCTGGATTTTTGCTTTTGTTTTAATTGAACGTTGCTCCATCTTGCTCCCTTTAAACTGGCAGACTTAACAGTCCCGTGGGCCGTTGTTTGGCAGTTCAATATCCTATGCCAAGTTTAAACTCCCCAGAACAGACTTGAAGCTTGGAACATTACTTTTAAAAGTAATTCATCACCTCTGTTAAGTTATATTGCAAAGGGAACAGCATTGTCTCTGGATAAATCTTGCCAAGAAAACCCCATGGTAGGTTTCCCTTAGGGTCACCATAGGTTGGAATTGACTTGAAGGCACAGAATAACAGCATAAACCAGAAACACAAGGGAATCGCCCCACCACAGAAAGATAGTGCCAAGGTGGAGAGTTCTATGGATAGCCTGGACTGCCAAAAGGACAAACAAATGGGTCCAAGAGCAAATTAAGTCTGAACTCTCCCTAGAAGCCAAGATGATGAAACTGAGGCTGTCCTACTTTGGACATATCACAAGACAATGTTGTCTCCTTGGAAAAAATGTCAGGTGGAGGAATTCAATCAAAGACATCGAGGCTGCCCAGAGTTTGCAAAACCTGAGCAGGGCTGTTGATGGATTCTCCTTCCCTCTTTCATAAGCTTGCCATCAGTCAAAGCCAAATAACACCAGCCAACAAATCCCCCAAATGTCACCTCTCCATTCTGCCCACCCAGCCACTTGGCCCTTTTCTTCCTTCGAACACTGAGGTTGCATTATGACTGGGCCATTTGCTCCTCCCTGCCTCATTTACATATTCAGTGAGCCACCGCACAGATTAACATTTTCCTCCAGTGGATAGCTGAATATTTGCCCACAAACGCCCTGCTAATGAGCACAGACAAGTGCTGGTAAGTGGCAGGAAGCATTAAGCCTCCAGTCCGTCAAAAGGAGGCGGCCGGGCCCTTCAGGGCACCCGCGGGACCCATCTGACTTAAATTCCAAACGGGTGGCTTTCAGATGGCCCTTTCTCTGCCTCTCGCCCCCTCTCCCCGCAAAAGCCCTCCTCTCTGCCACCTCACCCCCACGTCCTCTCCAACATCCCCCTTACCCTCTCCACGGTTTGACCCACTTGGGGGCATTTGATGCGGGGGGGGAAAGCCAACCACTGGTACTGAGAAACCTGCCAACTGCTTTAGACTTTGCAACCGAGGTCCCTGCTCTTGTCAGCTGGGCACGACAAGAGGGAGGGCAGCGCGCGGAGGCGGCGGGGGAGAGAGGGAGAGAGCGCGGGCGAGGGGGAGAGACAGCGCGCGAAGGGTGCCCGGTTTTGCAAGCCGAGAGCCCCGCGTTGCTCATTTGCGCGTCGCCGGCAAAGCCCCGGCAAGGTCGCAGCCAAGCAAGGGCGGTCGGCCGGCGCTGCTGGCGAGGGGGAGAGCGCGATGGGGGGAGGGAGGGCGGGAGGGAAGCGCGCCCGGGCTGGAAAAGCGCAGCGCGGAAGCCCTTTGAACGCCTCGGACGGAGCGCGGGCGCGCCAGGGCCTCGACGGCTGAGGTGCGCTGACAGCGAGGTGCTGAAGTTACACTTTGAAGACCCGTCACTCATCATTAACGCGGCCGCTCCGGACTGGCAGGATCCGAAGGCCTCGGGCGGCGTCAGGGAGGGCGGCACGAGGGAGGGCAGGTGCAAGGACCGGGAGGAGAGGGGAGGAGAGGAGAGGAAGGCCGGCGCGGCGGGCTTGTCACTTGGCGGCGAGTTGGCCTGCTCTGGGGTGGCACAGGGAGAAAGCGGCGGAGGCGGCGGCAAGCTGGCAAGGAGAGGTTGAGAGGCGAAAGGGCGGCGGGAGCCGAAAGCAGCGCCACCCAGGAGAAGGCTAGAGAGGGTGGAACCAGAGCATGTACAGAGTGCAGACTGGATCCGGGGAGGTGACCCAGTGAAGCGGGGAGGGGCTTCCCACGTTACCACAGGGGAAACTGGAGAGGGCTCCTTTAGCTTGAATGGCTGCGCGGGAGAGGGGATTTGGGCAGATGCTGCGTGCCAGGCACCAAGGCAACAAGCAGCATCTGCCGGGGTTCCTGCTGCCTCGCAACTGTTAAAAAGATGGGAGCCCTTGCTAGTTTTCAGCCTGGCAACCCTACGGGGGACCTGGAACCCTGGAGCTGTTTATAGGGTTGCGGCGGGGGCGAGAGAAGCTCTACAAAGGCAAGCAGGCAGGCAGGCAGGTCGCTTTTGGTTTTGCCCAATCTTGCCTATCAGGTTGGAGCTTTTTCTTGTTTGGGTATTTTTAAATACATGCATAGGTACGTACGTACATACATGCAGGGGGAGGGCAAATTACTTTTCCGCATCCATTATCCCTAAAATCAGGAACATTAGGGTGCAGGCCTGTAGCTCTTTCCTTGCTAAATAAAGTTGCCACCTTTTTCGAATGGCTGGGCTCCTGGGTCTTTGAAAGCAAAGTATTCCGTTGGAGTAAAAAGGAAAGGCACACGTGCTAAATGGCTGTCTCCTGGGATAGTGCTGAAAGCCATGAAGCCAAAGCGGTGCAAGCAAATAAAAATAAAAAGCTGACAACCCTGCCGTGAATGGCAAAGCTGCATGCAGTGGAAGCTGGGGGCTTTGAGATCGGTGGCCCAGTGCATCTGTTCTAGCTTTTTATTTCAGACTTGAAAAGAGCTCTCTGGGGTGCTGAACCTGTTTTGAGGCTAACTTCAGCACCTTGGATAGAGCCTTTAAACTTCAAACTAAAATGTAGGGTGGATGCATCCACTACTAGTAGTTGCCCCGACTGCCTGCGGTATTAAATCCACCACTTGAATTGAATTTTTTAGGGTCTTCTGAAAGGCTCCTCATCTTTAACACTTCTCTGGCAGGTGCCTGCAACATGGTTCTCCCTATGCCTGGAATAGCTGTATTTGGTGCAAATAGTTTTCCTGCTCAAATTACCAAAATCCACAAACTACTTCCTATTCAGGACAGACAGGTTTAACAGTCTGAACGTGGGGAGAAGCGAAACTGACAGCTGTATCCATCCAGTTCAACTGAAACTCCAGAATCCCCAGATGTTAAATCTCTATGGAGGGTTTGCATGCATTTTGTCTTTACTGCAGCAATGGACAAAAGCATATTGGGGGTGCTGCAGTGCTGGAGAACATTTGGCATTTGAGAGGAGGTTTGGATTGCAATTCTCATTATCCCCCACCATGGGCTATGCTAGCTAGGAAAGATTAGAGTTGCAGCCCATCAACATCTGAAAGTCTATATGTTTCTTATGGCTGATCCTGCAGCAGAGTCCAGAAAGTTTACTTTCTTGGACTACAGCTTCCAGAATGCCCCAGCCAGCATAATCAGTGCCGTGGCTGGCTGTGGGATTCTGGGAGTTGTAGTAGAAAAAACATTTTTTTTTTGAAACTCTGATTTGCAATAGATCAACAGGAGCTTCCAACATTCTATGATTAACAATAGTGATGTTGTTTTTCTCCTATATTTTTTCACTTGTATTTTTTCTCCAAAATTAGTTTGCTGGATTCAAAATAGCTGGCTTGCCAGCTGAGAAGATCTCTCTGGAATTGCCAATGACAGATTGGAGTCCAGTTATGTTTATTTTTAACCTAAACTACAAACACCTACTTGGCTTTTAAAACACTGCAGTACAGGTTATTTCAGAGGGTTTTTTTTTAAACTAGAGAACAGAGCATACTGAGCAGATTGTTCAGTAGTGGAAACAGTGGTTGTTGATATGAACATTGGGTTGTTAGAGTTATATCCCTTTTTCACCTCTGAAAAATTGGAAGGGGTATGTGATCATGGCCATGTTTTCCCAGGTTTTTCAGAGGTACTGAGCCGCTGCCAACTGGGCACGTCTTCAGAAATGGAAAGTTTCTACAACTTACAAGGAAATGGCCCTAACTCACTCCATTTCTATGCCTTAAGAGCCTAAAAAAGCTATATCAGGCTCCAAAATCTTAAATATTTATATGGAATTATGCACCCTACTTATTCTATATTCCAGACCCTGCTTAGCAGAGACACTGCAATTATAATGGATTTAATAAAAGCTATCGTATTTCATAATTCAGCAGGAAAGTGTATGCATTGCATTGCCCCCAGATGCAGCTAAGAATAGCTAAGTTTCTTTGTGAGGGTGGATTGTTTCAAGAGTGAAAAGAAAAGAAACAGAAAATGTTATGATGGGCCTTCTTCTAGTTGCCACCACTTCAAGACATCTCTTTCCACCATACCTAGAAGGAGTCCTGGATGAAAGAAGCATTCAGCCATTTCAACTTGACCTGTGCAGTTTCCAATTAGTTCTGTCTGTTTCTTCTGCTTCTTCTCAGTGTACAAAAGTGAGTGTCAGAAGCACTGGCTGTGATCCCAAGAAGCGCAAGCCGAGCGTACAGTTTTAATAACCAAAGATAAGAAGAATACTGTTGGATCTCAACACAGTTATCCTTTACAACCATTCAAGTTTAGGAACAACCGATCCTTATAGCGACTGAACAAATTTAGGAAGAGTTCAACTGAGCTTGGTAGGTAGCTGAGCAGACATAGCTTATACAGCTCAAATTAAGAAAGGAGGCCCAGTTTTTGTTTTTGTTTTTCTTGTTCTATTCTCTGTATTATCAAGTATGGAAGGTGAGGGAGCTACTGCTGTCACCTGTAGCACTTGTGGCATGTTCCTTTTCTTGCCACATGATGTGGTCGGGTACACCTGCAGCAAGTGCAAGCTGGTCACCTTCTTAGAGGTCAAGGTGCGGCAGCTGGAGGCACAGGTTTCTAATCTTCGTCTTATTAGGGAAGGTGAGGACTTCTTAGATAGGGCAGAGAGGACCTTCCTGAAGACCGGATATGCGGAGGAGCTGCCTGATGAGGAAATCAGTTCAGTGAGCCAGGAAAGCAATGCTTGGAGGAATGTCACACGGAGAAGTAGAAGGGCCAGGAAGGAAACAGAGACTCTCAAACTACAGAATCACTTCAACATTCTTGGTGCTGTGAATGATGAGGAACACCAGAAGGAGGGAACACAACATCAGCAAGAAGGAATCCAACTTCGGCAACTGGAACTTGAACACCAACAGGACAGCATCCAACATCGGGAAGACCAACACTCCCGGCCTCAACACAATGCCCAGGCAATCCTGGAAGAATCTGCTTGTCGAAGAACCCCGGACAGGCCTCAGAGGAGGCGAGTTCTGGTGGTTGGGGACTCCTTGCTCAGAGGAACCGAACCGGCAGTTTGCAAACCGGACAAGCTCAATCGAGAGGTCTGCTGTCTTCCTGGGGCCAGGATAAACCACGTAACAGAGAGGCTAGCCAGGCTGGTCAAGCCCACTGACCGTAAGCCCCTCGTTTTGGTTCACGTTGGAACCAATGACACGGTGAAGCGCAGCTTTCACCACGTCACAAAGGACTATGAGCTTATGGGGAGAAAGCTTAAGGACCTTGGTGCGCAGGTGGTCATTTCATCAGTCCTCCCTGTTCAAGGATATGATGCACGAAGGGAAAGGACAATAGTAGAGGTCAACAGCTGGCTCCGCACATTTTGCCGCCGGCAACAATTTGGCTTTTTGGATCATGGCTTGAAATTCCAGGAACATGGGCTTCTGGCAAGGGATGGGCTGCACCTCACAAAACTTGGCAGGAACGTTTTTGCAAACAGTCTCACAAGGAGGATTAGGAGGGCTTTAAACTAAGCACAACTGGGGAGGGAGACAAGATTATTCAGGACAAGGACTCGGCAAGTGCAGGGGAAAAAGGCCCAAATGATATTGGCCAAGTAGGAATAGCATCCAATCGTGGGAGGGGTGGAAACAATGCTATGGGACTTGCAGGAAGGGCACGAGGACTTAAGTGTCTCTACACTAATGCACGGAGTATGGGAAACAAACAAGATGAATTTGAACTCCTAGTACAGCAAAATAAATATGATTTGATAGGCATCACTGAGACCTGGTGGGATGAGTCTCACGATTGGAATATAGGAATAGAGGGGTATAGCCTATTTTGTAGAAATAGACCAAATAAGAAAGGAGGAGGAGTAGCCTTATATGTCAAGGATGTTTTCACCTGTGAAGAGATCCATGACTTGAACACCGGAAGCCAGGTCGAGAGCATCTGGGTAAGAATTAAGGGAGCGAGAAACAATAGGGATATTATAGTGGGGGTTTACTACAGACCTCCAAGCCAGACTGAGGACCTCGATGGCGCTTTCCTAGACCAAATGACTGCACATTCAAAAAGGAGAGATACAGTAATAATGGGAGATTTCAACTACCCGGATATATGCTGGCAGTCAAACTCTGCAAAGGCGACAAGGTCCAGCAAGTTTCTTGCTTGTCTTACAGACAATTTCATGGTCCAGAAGGTGGAAGAGGCGACAAGGGGATCAAATATTCTGGATCTGATCCTGACCAACAGGGAAGACCTTGTTAATGACGTAGAACTGGTTGGATCTTTAGGAGAGAGTGACCGTGCGCTATTAGAATTTGGCATTCAGTGGGGAAGAGAAGGCAAGTGTAGCCAGGCATTCGTCTTAGATTTTGAAAAAGCAGACTTCTGTAAACTGAAGGAGCTGCTGGCTGAAATCCCGTGGTCAAGAATAGTCAATGAGAAAGGAGTTCAGGATGCATGGGAGTTCTTTAAAAGGGAGGTACTGAAGGCACAGGCTAAAACTGTGCCATTAAGGAGGAAAAATGGAAGGCATCTGAACAAACCGGAATGGTTGACTAAAGAGATCTCAGCTGAGCTCAGTGTTAAGAAAAACATGTACAGGAAATGGAAGAAGGGGGAAATCACCAAAGAAGATTATAAGCAAGTAGCCAGGAGATGTAGGGAGAAGGTCAGAAAGGCTAAAGCACACACCGAACTTAGGCTGGCCAGAGACATTAAAAACAATAAAAAGGGCTTTTTTAAATACGTCCGCAGCAAAAGGAAAAAGAAGGAGACGATAGGGTCACTGCGCAAGGAAGATGGTGAATTAATAACAGGAGGAAGAAAAAGGCAGAACTCCTCAACACCTTCTTCGCCTCAGTTTTTTCCCAAAAGGATAAAAACACTCAACCTGGTGGTTGGGGAGCAGGTGAGGAAGTGGGGGAAATGCAGCACAGAATAGATAGAGAGGTAGTACAGGAATACCTGGCCACACTGGATGAAGTCAAGTCTCCAGGGCCAGATGAATTGCATCCTAGGATTTTAAAAGAACTAGCAGAGGTCATTGCGGAACCTCTTGCTATAATCTTTGAAAACTCTTGGCGGACAGGAGAAGTTCCGGCAGACTGGAGGAGGGCAAATGTTGTCCCCATCTTCAAGAAGGGAAAAAAAGAGGACCCAAATAATTATCGCCCAGTCAGCCTGACATCAGTACCTGGAAAGATCCTGGAGCGGATCATCAAACAGTCAGTTTCTAATCACTTAGAAAACAATGCCGTAATTACGAAAAGTCAACATGGATTTCTCAAAAATAGGTCATGCCAGACTAATCTTATCTCTTTTTATGATAGAGTTACTTGCTTGATAGATGAAGGGAATGCTGTGGACATAGTATATCTTGATTTCAGTAAGGCCTTTGACAAAGTTCCCCATGACATTCTTGCAAAGAAGCTAGTAAGATGTGGACTGGACAGGGCTACTGTCAGGTGGATTTGTAACTGGTTGACCGACCGTACCGAAAGGGTGGTCTCCAATGGCAGATTCTCATCCTGGAGAGAAGTGACTAGCGGGGTGCCACAGGGTTCTGTCCTGGGCCCGGCGCTGTTCAATATCTTCATTAATGACTTGGATGAAGGAATAGAGGGCACGCTGATCAAATTTGCAGATGACACCAAATTGGGAGGGGTTGCTAATACGCCTGATGACAGGATCAAAATTCAAAAGGACCTGGACAGATTGGAGAGCTGGGCCAAGGCTAACAAAATGAATTTCAACAGAGAGAAATGTAAGGTCCTACACTTAGGCAGAAAAAATGGTAGGCAGAAATATAGGATGGGGGACACGTGGCTGGCTAACAGTACGTGTGAAAGGGATTTAGGAGTCTTCACAGACCACAAGCTGAACATGAGTCAGCAGTGTGATGCGGCAGCCAAGAAGGCCAACGCAATTCTTGGTTGCATCAATAGGAGTATGGTGTCTAGATCGAGGGAGGTATTGGTACCACTTTATTCTGCATTGGTTAGACCTCATCTTGAATACTGTGTCCAGTTCTGGGCACCCCAATTCAAGAAGGATATGGATAAGCTGGAGCAGGTCCAGAGGAGGGCAACCAAAATGGTGAGGGGCCTGGAAGCCATGCCCTATGAGGACAGACTTAGAGAGCTGGGTATGTTTAGTCTGCAGAAGAGAAGGTTGAGAGGGGACATGATAGCCATGTTTAAATATTTGAAGGGGTGTCATGTCGAGGAGGGAGTGGGCTTGTTTTCTCCTGCTCTTGAGACCAGGACAAGGAGCAATGGATGCAAGCTGCAGGAGGGGAGATTCCGCCTGAACCTCAGGAGGAATTTCCTGACAGTCAGGGCTGTCCAGCAGTGGAATGTGCTGCCACAGAGTGTGGTGGAGTCTCCTTCTTTGGAGGTTTTTAAGCGGAGGCTGGATGGCCACTTGTCGGGAGCGCTTTGAGGGTTTTCCTGCATGGCAGGGGGTTGGACTGGATGGCCCTTGTGGTCTCTTCCAACTCTACATTTCTATGATTCTATGATTGCACATTTCTCTGAATTTGATGATGCTATAGCACCTTGATTCTACTTCTGACTGCCATAGCAACATCTTATGGATTCCTGGGAGTTTAGGGAGGGGTACTTCAGTATGTCATTACTCTACAAATGATACCCAGTTCTAGCTCTCCTTTACAACTGATGCCAAGGAGACTGCGGTAGTACTGAATCATTGTCTCGATTATTGTCCAGAACTCCAATGGCTTCCAATTTGCTTTTGAGCTCAATTCAAGGTGCTGGTATTGACCTACAAAGCTCTGAATGACCTGGGGCCAGTTTTAACTGTGTAGCACAATAGGGCCCCTGGTCTGAAAACAACCAGTATGTTGTGGAAAGTTACATACATAACTGCGTATGTGCACGCTCACCTCAGGAAGTCCATTTTGGTACTAGAACTGAACTCTGAGTCTAGTCACACAAAACGCCTTCCTGGCTTTCTGCCTGAGTTTTGTTCCATCTCTGTATCCTAATTCAGAAGAGGGAAAAGAAAGTTTTTCTGCTGCTGTTGTGAAATAAGCAGAAGCCAAATTCTTGGAGCTCTACCTCAGATAACTTCAAGTTTTACCAGACACGGCTACTATATCAATGGAGCAACTGGTAGAGTTGATCCAGGATGCTTTTTGGCTAGGGCAAAGGTGTCACTTGCTTCCTCTCCCTCCCCAGTCATGCCCTGAGTCTCCCAGTGTAGCTGTTATCAACAATTTGTGGGTTATTCGATCTGTTCATCCATAACTGAACAAAAATACAAGGCATCAAGCTGTTGCTTTCACTGAAGTTGCAGTGCTGAAAAATGGGTTCACAAATGAGGGTGTATCTGTTGCTGTCTATTGTACTTTGCATGCTCTTTATTATTTATTCATTTTTGTATTTAATTTCTATTCTTTGTCTCTCAGAATATCTCACATACAGCACAGATGTTCCTGTGTTTGAAATTGTTCCAGGGCTCCAATTCCCTTACTCTGGTCTTGCTACCCCAAGATCTTGAACAACTTTTCCGCCTACTCCTGGACTACTCGAGGCCTAGACTTCACAAACTGGAGTCTCTATAACAGTGGTTCTCAACCTGTGGGTCCCCAGATGTTTGTGGACTTCAGCTCCCAGAAGCCCTGAGCATTGACCATAGTGGCTGGGGCTTCTGGGAGCTGAAGTCCACAAACATCTGGGGACCCACAGGTTGAGAACCACTGCTGTATAACATGTTGTATAGTGAATGGAAGATTCTCCCACAAGTCTGTTCTGACTTTTCCTAAATTAACTTTATATCCAGAAGGGCTTAAAAATAACTTCCTGAAGATCTTGGCTTTTAAAGTGCTGAGATGAAATAGATCAGCACACTTAAAAGAGTCCCCTGTTCTACATTTAAAAAAAAATCATTTTGAGGTCAAGAACATTGAGAGGGAAGATGTTGCTGATATCCTTCCCTGTACATTATTCAGCCCAATCTGTTTAATGGGTCTTCAGTGGTGATTGTTATTACTGATTCGTGCTGGCGACATTATTCAATCAGACGTGGCTTTGAAGCAGAAGAATAATTATTTCCCGTTTCCAGTCAAAAGAGCATTTAATTCACGCTCCTCAATCTCAGGAAAGATAACCCACATCCCTCTTAGTTCATTAACTATCCAGGATTGCCATCAAAGGATTCACAGCTTAGATGCTCAGGCAGCCATCGCTTAGTTAGGGACTTGCGGAAGGCTGGAGGGGAGAGAGAACACTGGGTGTAATAGATATTCACAACATTCTTCCGAATGCAGCAATAAATCATCCTCTTTCTGAGGAACTGGTTTATCCCAGTTGCATGTGGAAAATACAACTGAGTCAGGGAAGAGATGGAGAGCATGTGGCCCTCAGGATGTTGTTGGACTGCAGCTCCCATCACCTCCCACTATTCACTGTGCTGGCTGGTGGGAGTTGTAGGCCAACAACATCTGAAGGGTCAAATGTTATCACCTCTGGGCCAAGGCTTCTGTAGGTCAAACTGATATCTAGTGTACAATGGTGACATAGAAAAACATAAGCCAACCAATCCAGTGTTGTAGTGACATCCATAAATGAAGTTTGCTTTGCAGCAAATCTGCGTTCTGCAGTAAACTACAAAGCAGAGAGGATATTATTAATATTATTAATGCAAATAATAGCTACATCCATGTGAGACTGGGGACGATTAATAGCAACTAGTTCCCTTCTCCTGCTTCAGGATTTTAACATAAGGGAGGGGCAATCTAGGTTGCGACCACAATTGAGACAAAGGGATAAATCCTTCCTCATTCTATACCATTGTCTCAATCGGAACCTGGCTGGCTACTCACTTTAAAAATAACACTGTGTGAATAATTTGGCTCTATTATGCAATATGCACTGGGACAGGGAAGTGGTAAAAGCTACTCTGCAGCTGTTTGTTGTCTCTTTGCAAAGGGGTCAGCATATGGCTTATATACAAAGACAATCTATCAACAGCAAAATAGGGCAGAGATTCTTGCTTGCTTTTTCACCCCCCTCTCTGGCTAGAGTTTGTTGAGACTCTTACTGGTGTTTTTTTTTAAAAAAAAAAAAAAGAGGGGGAGAAAATTACTTCCTAAAATGTTCAAAAGCTTTTCCTCAGTTTGTTATTAAAGCAATTATCTAGCATAACACAGTGCAAAAGCGCAAAGTAACTTAATGGGAAACAAATGTGCTAAAGAACTCAGTAAAACTTCAGACTCTTTATTGAAAAACGAGGCAAAAGTGACCTAAGGGGGAAGAGGCAACTGTGGAAAGATTTTCCACCTGGCCTCGGGCAAGACATCAAACGGACCTCAGAAAGAGGCGATTTATAATCTTTGTCTGGTTGTCTTCGAAGCTTGCTATCTGTCTGTCAGTCTCTCCTCCCCATTCCCCTCACTTTTGGCTGTAATTTTATTTGCAGCACACCACCTTGAATGTTGTAGAATCCATAAAGACCGGGAGGGGATAGCAAAGAACTCTTTGGAACCATCTGTAATGTCGGGAAGCATAGCTGTGCAGAATGAAGAAAACATTTACTGTTTGTTTTGTTAAAAAAAGAAGGGTTTATAGCCCTCATGTTTATGAAGAACACTCTGAAAGGAAATCTTGTATAGGATGAGTTAGTTAACAGAGGCCATTTCCACACTACATTCTTACAGTGCAATTATTCCACTTTCAACATCCTATGGAATCCCAGGGTTTACAGTTTAGGGAGGAGCCCATAACAGTGTAGTGTGGAAATGGCCAGAGTTTCAATAAATCATCATCAAATCGTAGTTTGTAGGTGTGAACAGGTTATCTGAGACAATACATATATATAACCTGAGAATACATTAAATATGTTTTTCAATGAAGTCAGATTAATCCCCCCACATACAACACACACATACACACACACACTTAACTGTACTCTGGATGACTGATAGCTAGGACCCAAGCATATTCATTTATTTTGGTGGGGCAATACTAGGATTTCTAGATGCCGCTTATTAGAATGGATGTCATTTATCTGCAGTCCAGCAACATCTAGAGAAGAGAGCTCACTCAGCACAATGACCAAGCCTCAGTGTGTTGGAGCCAGCCTGATGAAAATTAATCTTTGTGTGACCTAGCTAGGAACACACTGGGATCCAGTTGGACATGGCAAACCAGTGTTTTGAGAAGTGTCACTCAGGCTCCAGTGTGATTTTTAGTTGAACTTTTCTTTCCATTTTGGACGTGAACCTGATGGGAACTTTCTTTTCCATTGAGTGGCTGCCACACGCTGCCCTCTGAATGACTTGTCTAAAGGACAACAGAGCTGAAACTGTGAGTCTGTTTTGCAAACCATTAGGGGGAAATGAACTTTTGAAGATTTCCTTGTCCAGATATATTTATGTATATAAGGATAACTATGGATTCACTTATTTAGAAGATTCGGGGGACTGAGAAGATTTAAGAGCATGGTTGTCAAGTATAACTTGGTTGGGGCAAGTTACAACTCTGAAGATGAATGCTTTATCCAACCTTTGATTCTTATTTATGGCGCTCCCTGTTTTTGGCTGCAGTTCAGGTTGGCAGAGCATGCCATTAAACTTTTGAGTTGACAGCAGGCTGGGAAAGCTACTTGCTTTGAACAAGAGCTCTTAGAATCCCCCTTCTAGTGTGGCCAGTGACTTTTCCAAACTCTGGCATGCATAGGATTGCTCCATTAATAATGAGGGCAACACTGACGTGAAACTGATCTTCCTTAAAGATATGCACTGGGCAAACCATGCACTAGCAAAATGCAAAAAATATGGCAGCATTTCAGGGAAGAAGCGCTGCTCCCAGGCTCTGGAAGTGCCTCCTTACACATGTAGCTAACATTAAAATAACCCAATACAATACCATACAAAAGTACACCATATGTCTGGTTGCTATCACCTTGTGGCCTCCCTATTAAGCCTAGATCAAGGCCTACTGTTAGGAGGAGCAAGGCAGCTGTCTCTGATGGCAGATGATGGGGGTTGTGAGTGGCATTGAAGTGCTGGAGGACAAAGCTGTGTGCCAAGTGTCCCGCCCTGCATCCCTGAAGCTGGCCTGCTACTGTCTTCATGTGTGACAGAAGTCAGTGTCCATCAGCAATGTCACTGCAAGAGTTTTCTTAGCAATGGATAGAGAAGCACCATCTTGTGCTTCACCCAGGAATTAGACCACACCATATGAGGCAATGCTGTCAGAATTAAGATTTTCTCTTCCACTGTTGTGCAATGGCATGCATTCCCTCTTTATTTTAATCCCTGTTGCGTTTAGACCTGAGTGCATAAATACACTGGAGAAAAATCCAGTCTGTTTTGTACTTTGTGTATCTGGCTTTATGTGTCTAAGTGAAGGACGAATGATCCAATTTGTATTTACAGGGGGAAAAAGGAAAGGAAAGATTGCACTGACTTGATTCCCAAATGGGTGAATTCTTTGGTGTTTAATACTTGCACATTGCCCCAAGCAGTGCAGCTGTGCGGTGGATTAATGGAAGGGGGCACTAGTGATTATTTTACAGTGGACAGAGAATATCCTTCATGAGACCCTTCCTGGAAACACTTTCCCACCGTCTGCTGGTCTTCTAGCAGTCAAAACACCATCACCATCACCCTGTGCCTTTTTGCATGAAGTTATATCCAGCAACAGTACTTCATGTTCCAAAAATGAGACAGATATTAGTCTTGAGGCTGTGTCACAGCTCTTGTGATCATGTCCAATTTGCCTCTTACCTGCATTGTTTCATAGTCTCTTCTTTCCTTCCAAGTGAACTTCAGCATAGAAAGATGCGTGCTTTGTAGGCACAAGAAAGTATTTTGTGGGGCTCATAATTTTTTTAGGCAAATTAACTGAATTTGTCCTTCTCGGACCGGTGTGCAGATAGGAACACAATCATTCTTCAGACTGCACACTTCTCCAGGCTGGTCTTCACTCAAAAGTGGCACCAAAAATTGCATATCTTAAGAAAAGTTGCACTTTACCTTGCTTTCTTCAACACACAAGTAGAGCAGCGCCGAGCCCCACCCCCTCCATTGTTGCTTTTCCTCCACAGGAACTTCTTTTCAGATATGTCTCTTTCCATACAAGGGGCTTGGACGTTCCTCTGCTCATATATGGATGAAGCCAGGTGAGTTAACCCCTGAATATGGTATCTTTTGTGTGTCCATGTGACCAGTGGTACCTACTCAGATTGGCAACAGCACTTCAGGGTCTCAGGCAAAGAAAGATCTTTCCCATCCCCTGTATTCTGATTTGTTGTGGCCTGTACCAGCTAGGTAGGGTCCTACTTCAAGAACACGCGGGAGTGTTTGTGACTTCTGGGAGGCTTGGAAGGAAAGGACAAAGCAGAGGTTGGCTAGGACACA
Source organism: Iguana delicatissima (assembly GCA_948472985.1). Classification (NCBI taxonomy): domain Eukaryota; kingdom Metazoa; phylum Chordata; class Lepidosauria; order Squamata; family Iguanidae; genus Iguana; species Iguana delicatissima. Next base: position 36,168 of record CAOKZL010000817.1, on the reverse strand, counting down.
TATATGCACACAAACACACAGAGGGAGAGTCAACTGTTTCTGAGAACACTGAAGGCAGTGAGGTTTGAGACCAAACTATGCAATATTTCATTGTTTTCCCCTACTGTCCCTGTGAGGACTAAGTGAGCAACACATACTTGATAGTTCACTAAAATAGTCTTGTTTGTGGGTTGGCAGGATGAGCCAGAAATCCTTCATACCTAGGGTCTGGACACTCCCCTTAGACGGAGTATGTGACCTCCCACTGAGCTATGATCAGGTAGGTAGTGGCAAGCAGCAGAGAGTCCAGAATCCAAATGTATCTCCCTGTCCATTACTATGTTCCCCCAGGGTCCTGCCACCATATTTGAGGTGGGGTAGGAGAAAATGGGCCACTTTCCCCTGAAAACAAGGACTTGGAACACTCAATCTGTAGGCCAAATGTTCCTCTCTCAATTTTATTTCACCCATGGAGGTCTCCATGATTAAGATAAATAGAGATAGATAGATAGATAGATAGATAGATAGATAGATAGATAGATAGATAGATAGATAGATAGATCTGGAATATGGACAATCCCAGCATCGCATCAGTATCACCCAAAAAAATTGCTGCCAGAAGGACAGAATGGCAAGACAGTACCAGCCTTAAAGGCTGGCTCTATTCCTACCACTATTTCTTTGGCCTTGCTTGGCCCACCTACACAGCCTGTTGGTCAAGACAGTATTTTGCCGGGCATTTCAGGTCAGAAAGAATGTTTGTCCTCTACTCTGGACCTGATAGAGTGAGGCGTTTTCCTCCCCATCTGTCCTGTACTGAGCCATGGAGGGATCATCAAGAGAATTGGCTAGGATATCACAAACAGCTGTCACACTGTCAGGTTACTGTGGGAAGTGAATGGTTTTCTATCTCAGCAGATGCTGGTATCTAAGCAGAGGCTGAACAACCCTTTAACAGTGATTTTGCATTTGCATCCATTTCTCCTCTACCCTGTCCCCAACCCTGGGGCCCTTCCACACTATGCAATTATAGTGCTATGATTCCACTCTAACTACCATGGTAACATCCTCTGGAATCCTGGAATCTGCAGTATAGAGAGGAGTACTTAGAATTCTCAGCTAGAAAGCAATACTGTCTCACCAAACTAACAACCCCAAGATCCCATAGGATGTAGCCCTCACAGTTAGAGTGGAATCACAGCGCTATAATAGTGTAGCTTCATAAGACCCCTGATTCTTAACACCAAAGCAAAGTATGAACTGACCATTCCCCATATACTGATGGACTTTAGAAACAAGGCCAGGAAACTGAGTATTCCAACATCTTTAGCAGGAAAGGGGGGAATTCTGATGAGAATGGTTTCAGAAGCATCCCTATTAAAATCAGTAGGGGTAGATATTGCCTACATGTCAGGCAACAAAGTCCCTCCAACGCCTCTGTCTGAACAACATCTATCTAACTAAAGTTCCACATGACGGACCACTGGTCTGACCTGAAATTGCAACATTTCTATTTTCATGGCACGAAAGCAGTGTGGCGTTTTCCGTTACCACATTGTGCTCTTCCTAGTGATGATGAGAGTGAGGGAAAATATCAACCTTGTAAAAGTAACACCTTGTTCCTGAACATCTTGGCACAGGCACTGTTTTCATGTCATACTTGCTCTGTCAAAACAAGTTTTCTTCACCCCTCAGGGTCAACCTAGCTTTTGAGCATCGAACTGTCATCTTAGGGCATCATCAGGAGCATTAGCCCGATAACACACCACCAGTTCACATTCCAGAACAATCATGATGGATGGTGATGAATGAGCCAGCTTTAGACACAGAAGGAAATTCCTACAGGTGGAATGACCTTCTGAGAGAATTGTGTTTGTTTGACTACTGTTAGTAGCCAGGAAGACCTGGGGAAGAGATTAAAGTGAGCACAGAACAGACACCCGGTATTTGTATTTCAGACAAAATATGAGCTCCAGAAGCAGAAAGTACACACCTCCTGTCCCCTATTTAGTGTCCATGGAAGAGAAGACTGAGATCCTAAACAACAGGTATATTTATTGGGTATATCTTAGGTATATCTGACTGATTGTGGCTTGTGTTGAACATTGGTGGTTAAGAGGAGGCCATGTGAATACTTCAAGGCAACAAAAAGGCCTCTGAAATGGGGATAAGCCTACAAACAGTGTGGATAAACTGTGATCAAGTCAAGTTCCCCTTCACTTCAACTACCACCACCCCACCACCATCGGCATTTAGTGAGCTCATGTGGCTACTTTGAAAATCCAGGGAAAGAATTGAAGGAATGAAGAGTCTTTTGTGCTAGCACCATTTCCCCAGCCCTAATCCCCCCACACCAAGGTGCCATGAACCCCAGAGAAGCTGCATATTTTCTTCAATAGGACTTCAGCAGGAAGATTTCAATAGGGAGAAAGGCCTAAAAGGAAAGGGCTAAATACTTTCCCATCACTGATTCTTCATTTTCAAAACAGCTCCTCAGGGCCAGGATCAGGTTTGACAAGACTCTCAGCCAAATGGTGAGGCCTAGTGAGTTTCCCTGTTGGAGGCAGACAGCACTGGTGCAACCATTTTAATTCCCCATAAACTCTATGGTGCCTCATTGCTCTTGGGCACTGTGAGAAATTTAAATGGTGATTCCGGAGGGAGAAATGAAATATAATCTTTCAAAAGAGTGGGCAAATGCTGATTCAGCAGTTGCCCCCTTCAGGTTGTCTGCTGGGCCTTGGTTGGTATCCAAAGATGCTGCATGCTGATGTCAGGCCTGCAGACATTGTGAAGCTGCTAATTTGTAAAAATCCAACCAGCCACACACCGGAGATCTAGACTACAGATTTCCCCACAGCACTAATTCATTCCTGAATGCTATGATCTTTCTCACGGTGCTGCTATCCTATGCAAACAAGTTTTGCTGTGGGTTGGGTTGCAGTTATTTCATGTAGGCTCCAACCCATCTTTCCTCTATAGCCTTATCGTGACTAATGCTGGCCAAGATCAGTGACATCTTCCCACTCACCTGGTAGCACAGCCATTCACACCTCAGGGTGCTATATGGAATCATAAACCAGCCCGCTCCATTGAGGTTGCTAAGGAGGGGCTGTGTTAATTACTCGTTGGAGTGAGATGTTGAGGTTTTCACCATCTCCCAATGGGAGGCTCAGATGGAGTATAATTTAGGAATGTGGCATTCTCGTACCTCCAGGGAGGGTGCCACACCTCTTTTCATTTCAAAGGATGGGGATTTTCCCTTTTGTTTGTTCAGCGGTAGCTAAGACAAAAACCGGTTGCTGCTGTATACTCACACACCCATCTTGCCAGCCCACACAAACATGCAAAAACCCATCACATGCATTTACAGTTCACTCAAGTCAGACTTTCTTTTTACATATTGTCCACATTATTGTTACTATTGTTGTCATAGTTATTGGAACCCTCTCTCTCTCTCTCTCTCTCTCTCTCTTTCTGTGGATACTACATGAGCATCATGGCATCTACTTACTTCTTACTCTTCTAGGAAAATACATAGAATCATAGAATTGGAAGAGGCCGCAAGGGATCATCTAGTTCAGCCCCCTGTCATGCAGAAATATACAATTAAAGCACCCCTGAGATACACCCATCCAACCTCTGTTTAAAGACCTCTAAAGAAGGAGAATCCACACATCTTACCAAGGCAATCTGCTCCACTGTCAAACAGTTCATACAGTTAATAAATTCTTCCTGACATTTAGATGGGATCTTCAGGGCCACGTTAAGTTTTTAATGTGCCTTAAATGGTTTTATGTGTCTTTAGTTATATACTGTATTTTAACCTATGTTTTACTCCACCTCAAGCCTTGGAGAGAGGTAGATAAGAAATAACTGTTTATAATTATTATTATTTCGGAGGCTCTAGGGCAGTGGTTCTCAACCTGTGGGTCCCCAGATGTTTGTGGACTTCAGCTCCCAGAAGCCCCAGCCACTATGGTCAATGCTCAGGGCTTCTGGGAGCTGAAGTCCAAAAACATCTGGGGACTCACAGGTTGAGAACCACTGCTCTAGGGACTGTTATGTACAACTCCCTGCTTCTCCTCAAAGTACCAATAGGGATGTTTTCATAGACCCTAAAAATTTCTGTAGGTCCTAGGCACTGTGCCTAAAGTGCATAATGGGTAAGGTGGCCCTGGGAATCCTGTTTTCTTGCAATTAGAATCCATTGGTTTATGTCCTAGTCTCTGGAGCCACAGAAAAGAAACAGACTTCATCTTCTACATGACATCTGATATTTAAAGGTGGCTCTATCATGTTCCATCTCAGTCTTCTCCAAACTAAACATACCCAGCTCCCTCAGTCACTCCTCATAAGGCTTGGTTTCCAGACTTTTTGATAATCTTGGTTACCCTCCTCTGGACATGTTCCAGCTTGTCAACGTCCATCTTGAACTATGGTGCCCAGAACTGGACACAGGATTCCAGGTAAGATCTGAGGAAAGCAGAACAGAGTGACACCACAACTTCCCTCAATCTAGACACTATAATCTTGTTGACTCAACCTAGAATTGCATTGACCTTTTAGCCATCACACCACACTGTTGATTTATGTTTAGCTTGTGGTCTAAGAAGACCCTTTGATCCTTTTCTCAGGTACTGCTTTCAATCCAGGTCTTGCTCATTCTGTATCTGTGCATTTCATTTTTCTTGCCTAAATGTACTAACAAGTATGTTTACCATACCTGCCTCGTGTCAAGTTTCTTCTCATTTCTGTCATGTTCTACTTGTATTCAGTAATGGGAGAGTTGCCAAGTGGGACGTGCAGACCCTTTGGCCCTCCAGCTATTTGGGACCCCATGTCTCCAACACAGCATGGCCAACAGTAAGAAGAGACCAACACTTCAACTCTTGGACTAAGTGGATAAAAGAAAGTCTCATCAAGGAAGAAACAAATAGCAACACAAATGCCAAAGTTAAATGTCAGTGATCAATAGCTCTCTTACTCATACCTATCGCTTGTCCCAGTATTATTTAGAGTGTGTGTAGACTTTTACCTCCAGTAATAATATCTGAGCTGATCTTTGCATTATGGAGGTGAGCTTAGCATTGCGTGTCCATTAAAACATGCACACACAGTCTGACGTGCATCCATTTATATTCTGCTACATTTTCTGGAGAGTGCAAAAAAAAAAACAAGTGGGGGAGAGACTTTTCTGTATCTGACTGCAAAATAAACAGGTATATACACAGGTTGGAAACAAAGCAAGGAGGAATAGGTGAGCTGTAGAAAGGATCAGTGAATAATGATGCATGATGCAATTTTGTTTAAACAGGTTGATTCACACAGCTACAAGGCTCCAGACTGGGCAAAGTGGGACACTTCAGGTGTTCATTGGATGACAGTTGGAAGGGACCACAAAGGCCATCTAGTCCAACCAGCTCCTGCTGCTGAAATCCACAGCTACCACAAGGGATTGGGACTGCATCCTCCTCCAGATGTTGTGGGATGGCAGATCCCATCAGTCACAGACAACATAAGCAATTGTGAGGAACTATGTGAGCTACAGCTGAAAACATCTGGAGGTCCACATATTCACCACTTCTCTTCTATCAAGCCTTCTCCTTTGTTTGATTTTATTTCATGTAACTGGAAAATTCAGGATCCCTGGACACTTACAGACTGCTTGGGTAAGGACAATGTCCTGCCTTAATTCTCCATTCCCCTGATCATCATGGTTGCTTCCCTTGCTCCTTTATTTTAGTACTATAATACGTGTTTTCAGATGGAACAACTAAACCTTTCACAGAATTCCAAATGCAGAAACTCTAACTTTGCAAGAAAGCACTACCATGCTGACAGGTTTATTTCCTATCCTTTTCCTCATGAGCCGTAGCATGGAATTTGGCTTTCCCCAGCTGTCACACACAGAGCTGTTTTCACTAAGTGACGGCTATGACTCCAAGATTGCTTTCCTGATAAGCCCATGCCAGTCAGGGCTGGCCTAAGACATTTCCATGCCTGATGCAAAGGACAAGATCTTCCCCATCCTCTATTCCCTTTACAGAAGTGGCATGGGCCAGCAGTTGAACCTTACTTCAGCGCTGGTGGCAGGAGAGGGTCTTCCATTATAGGCTAGCTTAGCAGGTCCAAGGTAGGCCAAGTGGTACACACAGGCGAGCCTCTTCTAGATGAGGTGGTCTCTTCACTCTGTATGCTGGTAGGCCAGTCTTGATGCCAACAGAGACTTAGGACCCCACCAGTGTATGCAGATTTTTGATCTCTCTCTCCATGCTGTATTTAACAATAAACCTCATTCACTTGGGGAACTCTGAAAAGTAGAACACAAGTTCCATTCTGAAATGGCACCTTCAAACTCAGTCATTTCTTTACTGACTCCTAACTTCACCTCATTTATGACAAGGTTAAAAGCACCAATCCCAGTTCAGATCCTCGAGACTTTCACTTCTTACTAACACTACCTCCAATATTGTGAGAACCAAATCCCTGATAATTTGACACCCCACACTAAGGATGAAGCCTGATCCAGCATGTAGGCTGTACCTACATTTGGTAGGGCTGTGTGAGAATTTTGTATGCTTCTTTGTTATCTGAAGAACCTTCAAAAATTCACAGTCCTCTTTCCAGCAGTCTGCAACATCCCTGGCTCTCCCTAGAGCGATAATTCTTTGCTAATGTCATTCTGAAAGGAAACAACGGGTAATTTTAACAATTTTCTCCCTGCTGTGAGAAGGTCTTTGAAAATTACACAGTTTTCAAAAACTATTCACAAGTCAAGACTTTTTTCTTTGCAAAAATTCACATATAGTATTTTTACATAGAGAACACTATTTTCTGCACAGGAAATAGCATCTTCTGAAGTGTTTTCAGAAAATTCTATTTCTTATGCAAAAAAATAAAAATAAAAATAAAAAATTTTGCTTTCTGCACCAAAAAAGCATATGCAAATTCTACAGAGAAGAGGCCCTACACTGAAGAAAACCAGGATTCTCTTCGTCCAAGTTTTCCAACGTTCTAGAGGGATGTTTTTCAACTGTTTTTGGAATATTCTTAAATATTCTAGGGAAGATGTCATGACAAAATGCTTCCCAGTGGGCCTGTTTAGATCAGGAAGTGTAGGCAGCCATGGAGGTGTGCAAAAAAAAAAAAAACTGATAGAGGTGTAGAAAAGAAAAACACAGCACCTTCACTCATTTTAGAGTGATTGTGTAAGCTTAAAAACCACCATCAAAAAATCAAAAGAAATCCTGAAGCATTCTGAGAATGACATAGAAAATGGAAGTGTCTTTACTGGAAGAAGAAAATGCAGATTTTGGCATAGTATTAGTTAACAATGGATAGATGGGGCAGAGTAAAGGCACAGTACAAAGAGACAGATGGGAAAACACCAAGAAAACAACATCAAATGAAGATTAAAATAGAGAGAGGAAGGAGAAAGTGTGTGTGTGTGTGTGTGTGTGTGTGTGTCACAGTCAAAATGAAATTTCATCATGTTTCAATTCTGAAATTTTAGAATACAGGCTATTCTCAGAGAAATGCCTGAAATGGTGGTCATTTTTAAAAGATACCAATATCCTTTGTTTTTGAAAGCATGTCTTAACACCAGTTGTCTTAAATCTTGTTGATGATTATGAAGGCATCGGGACTGAATATCAGTTTGCCAGATTAAACACACCCATATCTTGAGTCTTCTAAAACACCATCCACAGTAATTCTCCCTACCCCACCCCCTTTGCCATTAGAAGAGTATACATTCTTTCCTGTGGCTTTAAGTTACATTATATGTACGAAAGTGGTTAATCCTTTTGGTCTGTTCCCATCAGAACTTGACTTTCAAAGCTCGCAAAAACCATTGTGCACATTCAGACTGGAGGCTGCAGTGATCAGCTAAACTGAACAGATACAGGCTTTGCTGCAAATGTTTCTCCCACAGGCTTGTCAGAGAGGCCAAATTGGAAAGGCTTTCCCTCTGCAGAGGAAATACCATTGAAAGCTAGAAGAGTTATATCACTTACATAAACGAACAGCAGTCACAGCCCAGGAAGGAAATGGAAGGTAACAGAAACCGACATCTGTATCGTCTCACATAAGAGGTCTCCTGGCAAGACTGAAGCCCCAGCCCCTTCCAGTGGGGTGGTTTAGTTTAAAAGTTGGGTTCAGAGACAAGGACTACTGTGTGTTTGCTGTTATACTGTCCATCCACAGACATTCTCAAACCTGGGAGTTCTTTTGTAGGGAAGCTATATCTCATCATCACTTGGCTTTGGCCAAAAGAAGGAAGAGCAGGAAAAGGCAATAGACTAGTAAGTGAAACTTTTGACACTAAGAGGATAGAATAAAACGTATGATCCACTATGACTCTTACAACGGCTTCTTGGATGTAGGTCCTGATGAGCTCAGTGGGATTCATGCCTGAGTATGTACAGATTGGAATGAGTTTTGCAGAATGGAAGATGCTGTACAGTAGTATGTAAATGTATATATTTCCCCACTCCTAGAGCAAGTTCAGAGGAAGGTGTGAAGGAATTCTGTTTTCCAAGTTGTCCATCTTAAACAGGGAAAAGTTTGCTGTGGAGGGCACGAGTTGGCCAACGCCTGTACATTTTGTCAAGGAAAATGGGGTGTCAGCTGTAAAAAGAGCTGAACCCACAAGCAGACTGGGTTGCAAGGCACTGCAAAGCCCCATCTTCATGCCAGGGAAAAGTAAAAACCAACACACAGCTTTCGAGGTCTTAAACTACTAGCTTTTAATTAAACAGCATGTTGATAAACACTGCTAGGCAGTGCAAGGCATACTGCTAGCAAGTAAGCAACAGAGTAAGAGAGTAAGAGTAACACAAAGCATTCGCAGACAGCACATTAAGTAGGCAAGAATACATGGAAAACGTCATGGGAACACACAGAACCACAGCACTCTTTCCTACTGCGGCCAGCTCTGACTGCTTGGTCCAGCATTCTTTAACACATTTAACTGCTTTTAGTTCTACAGAGAGTTTAATTACATTTTGAACTTTTGTATGATGTGAATCTTTCAGCTGGATCTGTTGTCATTTTTCTGAGTTGCTTTGCATCCTGGACTCTGGAAAGGGTGGGAAATAAATAAATAAATAAATAAATAAATAGCTAGCTAGCTAGCTAGCTAGCAAGCAAGCAAATGATCAAGAGATGAAAAGTTTTATGAAATATTAAGACTTACAGACTGAGATTCAGTATCTCTGGAAAAGGAAAATGACTGTGGTTCCAGTAGCAAGAAGTTCTCAGGGAGCAATTCCAAACAGATTGACAATACCTCTTGAATGGAATCACCATAGATAGAATCACAAAAGTGTAATTACAAGTGACACTGGTTGGTATGTGCCACATCAGAACTGAAATCACTGATGACCCAAATAATAATAATAACAACAACAACAAGAATAGTAACAATAACAATAATTATAAGCCGAGATGGTGCATCATAGGCCATTTCCTCACTACACTGTTATAGAGCTATTATTCCACTGTCAAAGTCCTATGGAATCCTAGGGTTTGCAGTTTAGGGAGGGGCCTCAAGGCCCTAGGATTCCATAGGATGTTGAAAGTGGAATAATAGCACTGTAACCGCATAGTGCAGAAATGGCCATAATCATCACCACTACAGTGAGAGAGCTCTGCCATAGTTATGACTGATGATACCCCAGAAACCTACCTTCACAGCCTGTCATCACCCTAGCAGAAGTCTTTTCAAGGAGCTGGGCTCCCTGAGTTCTAGACCCCTGGTTGTGCAGTGTCCTCATTTCAGATCTCGAGCTCCAATGCATGAATAGTGGAACTGAGATGAAGGACAGTGGTAGAGGCAAGACTCATAAGGTAACTGAGTGATTCCCTTCACTCTCGCATGAAGATCCTTATTATTTGTTATGGATGATTGCCATCAAGTCAACTTTGACATATGGCATGGATCCACGTTCAGTCCCAGGAGGTGCAAACTGGATAAATTTTGGTTAAAAATGAATGGGAATGGGTTTCTTCTGCAATCCTGGTTTGTGCTTGTCTTGTAAGCAGCAAAGTCAAAGGAACACCACCCTTGCAAAATTCATTGTGACTGCACATCAAATTTGGTACGACCTTTGCGGGCTCCACTCATGTTCAACTTTGCTTTTTCAGTAGCACAGTTGGTCCTCTTAGTGACTTGGCTTTGCCTAGCATGAGAGCTCCACAGAAAATCACAGCATGTTGTTTTAACACCAGCACGAAGGTGTCACCGACATACTTGTCCTATAGCTGTCACACTCGATTCAGCCAGACTCAAAGTGACATGGCTAGTCAGAGGCAACAGATTCACTTCCAGCAGCAAAAGAAGTGACACATGGACACTGTGAAAACTTGGACTTTTAGAGATCAAGGCCAGTTTGTGAGCACAACTTTCCATTGCTAGTGTGGTGACATGGTTAGAGTTGGGGAGACCAGAGTTCAAACTCTTGCTCATCCAGGGCTGTAAGAAACTGTGACGATAAAGAAGGGATTTTACATTTTTGTACAATGTGGAAGGGCTGTATTCTGGTCAAGGTTGTAGAAGAGGAGTCACACCAACTAAGGTCTCTGTGGTCCCATCCCTGCCCCATTCACTGTGGAAGCTATGGAGATGTCCTCCTAGCCATGGTTGTAACTCTAGCAATTACTTGGATTCACACTGTTTGAGCCCAGGGAGTGTAACTGAGGCCTTGGCAACAAGTCAAGTGATGATAGAGCACGGCCAGAAAACCCAAGGGGTCCCAAATGAGGCTGAAATGTGCTATTTGAGATGATTGATTTTCCATGGTTCCGACAGGGAGCTTTCCCTGTCATTCTCAAAGTGCAGGGCAGCCAAGGGGCTCTCTTTGCATTGTGATGGTGTGAAGACACAATCAAACATCTGAGGCTGAGTGAAAAAAGCAAGGAAGAAAGGACAGAAAATCACCAAGTAATCAATGGAGAATGTTTTGAAAGATTCAGAGATGATTGAAAAAGGCAAGGCACCCAAAGTGCTGACTGGTGTTACAAATGAGCAACAAATGAGTCAAAAATGCATTGGGACCCTTAGCCTTTCAACTAGGCTTGAGACAATGGCAACCTATTTGTAATTTAAGAGTGCTGTGGGTTTGGTCAGCCCTGTGTCCACACTTCCTGGATTCTGGTCTAAAAGTCTGATTGGGGTTTATTTCTTTAATGTCCCATCTTTTCTTCAATGAGCTGAAAGTGGGGTACATACCGCTCCTCCTCCCCATTTTATCCTCACAACATCGCAGGGTGAAAGTCAGTGCTGAGAGAGAGAGAAGATTGCCCCAAGGTTGCCAGTCAGCTGCTCAGCTGAGTGAGATCTAGAACCTGGCCTTTCCAAGTCCTGGTCCAACACTCTAACAGTTACACCACCCTGGCTCTTCTTCACAATGATGTTAGTGATTCATGCTGTTAGGAGCAGAATGAGGCCACCATCTCTGGCCCCTTTCCTCCAACACAGCCCCATTGTTGGGCTCAGCAACCCTATGTACTCATAAAGGACTTGTCTGTGTGGATTAGTCTAGTTCAGACCTTCTCAACCAACCAACATATGGAAGGTGATGGAATAGACTCCCATGGACATGACAGAGGGCTGACATCAGTGATAGCCAGCTTAAGCATAACCTACTTCTTTCATCAGTTTTTGATGGACATCTCTAAGACTGGCCAAGTTGGGAGCCAAGTTGTTGTTTGACTTTGCTCTTCCTCTAATCTCCTGTGCAAGGTTCAACTGAGAAACTGAGACATATAACACCTGCACCAAGAATCTCTTTTTTGTAAATGGCATCATCAAAGCTGCTGGTTTCTTTTCCCAGATGACCACAGCATTCAGTTGAACCTCACTGGTGATGGACCTTAAGAACAGGGTCTTTTCCTCCATCGAGTTTGACCTCCATGATCTCTCTCAGATGTTTATTTGAATTCTATTGTGAGCAATCTGGCTGTGATCTTTAATTCTTTTCCCTTTCTTGCAGACTTAAGAATCATCTTTTTCAGTTTTTTTAAAAAATAGAACTCTAATGAGAGGAAAATAGAACAGTGGCTTAAAAACACACACGCAAGACTAAGTGATGTAAATTCCATATGCATAATGTTTCCAGAGCTGGCTCTTTGCTCTCTTTCTGCCATGAGTGTGTTTATATGTGTGTGTGCGTGCACACACACACACATGGGGGGAGAGAGAGAGAAAGAGAGAGACTGGCATCTATATAAACATACAGTGCTCCATCTTTGTGCACTGAACCCTTGGGCTAATGTTGAGCTGACAATAGTGGCACTAATGCTAATGAATTCTGATTATTCGGATCAGTCATTAAACTAATAAGCCCATCTCCAAATTAGCGTGGCTGCTTCAGCCAGCGAAAATTTCATCAAATCGGCTTCATTATTTCAGACGTCGTGCACTTGGCAAGAGTGGCTGCGGGAGAGGAGAATGGGACCCTCATCTGATAATTTTATCACTCGACTGCCAGACCGTGAAAAAATCGGTGTGATGAAGTTTGCCCCCCTTGTTCTGAGGGGAAGAGGACTGGGGTGGGGGTGTTTGTGTGTATGGTTAGATTGCTCTCTTCTCCCTTAATTAAACCAAAGCCATCTTTTTCTTGCAGTTCGACATAAACTGCCATTCTTTCCCCCTTCTGCCATCCACGCACATTCTTTCTCGATCCATGTCCTTGGAGGGTTTGCGTGCAGGACTGAGAAACTGCTCTCAGCACAAACAAGACCTCCTCTTTTTCCCAGTCCCTTCCTCCCTTGGCCCTGTTTGCTTCTTAATTTGTGAAGAAAACAGAAACAGTGAAACATATCCCCTGGCCACACTTTAATTTCCAACCCTCTCCCTCATGATGATTTAAGTTTTGTTAGCATTGTAAAATTAATCGAGGACGATGAGGCTTCCATGTGCCTGATGTGCCTCTGCCTTTTGGCTAACAGCTTTACCTCCTGACCCTGGAGTTGGCCATGGGAGGCCAAAGGCAGACAGAAGAGCCAATTCACAGTGCTTGGGACCCATGCAATCTCATGGGCCACAGCATTGCTTCAGCATCAAAGTTGCTCTCATGGAGTAGGGTTGGAATTCTTCACTCACTTTTATTTCTCAAAGAAGCAATGAGTAATTTTAACAAGTTTTTTCCAACTGGAAGAAAATCTTCCAAAACTTGGAGTTTTTTGAAGACTGTCCACCAACCAGGACTAGTCTATGCAAATAATGTCACATATACAACATTTTCTGCACAGGAAGTAGCATTTTCTTTGCAGAAAGTAACACATCTGCATACAAACGTTATTTTCTCTGGAGACAATGATGTTACCTCTAAAGAAAGCGCTGTTTTGTACACAAAAAAAGTCATGCACAAATTTTGTGCAGAATAAGACCTGAATTGTGAAGGTTCTCATCCATCCAGGATCCTCACCATGCTAGAAATAGTTCAGCCTATGGAATTTGGCGAGGGAGGATTTCATTTCAGTTGGGTTGGGAGATAGTTTTTAAAAAATCATAGTTTATATATTCCTCCATTTTTCTTTGTAAACAGATTAGAAAGAACACAAGCCTTTTTTTTAAAAAAAAAAAAAAAAGTCAAACGTGGGAAATGTTAAACAGATATTTGTTTGTTCCTAGCCTACAGCCACCATGACTAGTAGCCATTAATATTGCTTTATCTTCTATGAATTTGTCTAATTCTCCTTTTTTATATATATATAGCTATGAGCTATATAATCTCATAGCTGCCACCACACCATGCAGCAAGAAATTAATTCTGCCCATGTGAAAACTTCATTCCATTTTTACCTGTCCCAAATCTCTCCCTAATCCCTTTCAATGCACGACCCCCACATTGTAATATTAAGAGGAAGGAAAGCATCTCCTCTCCCTAGGCTTCCAAACTGGTCTCATATGATGAAGCAATTGGTTTGAATAACTCAGAATGCCTGGGAGAAATCCATGGCTGAAACCTAACATCCCCGTTTGCTGCCAGCTTGTCTTGTACGTGTGTGTGTCTTTCGAACATGGTTTTAATGGTGAAAGTTTTTCACAAAGCAGGGTTCAAGTTCTTCTCTCTGATGGCCTGGAGGAGGGCAGGACATTTAGATCATCCTCCAGAAAGGGCCAGGGAGACCTTTAAAAAATGACACCCAAGTTGGAAAGCCCTTGTATTCGAGGAGACAGGTACACCAGTAACCTTCTCAACCCCTCTTCCAATCATCAAAGCAGAGACCGAAGGCAAGCATGAACTCTCCCCCTTCCAGCAAAAGCTGCACAATAGATCTGTGTCAACAGTGATTAACAATGGCTCAGCACACCATCCATTTGCCATTTCTTAGGCCCAAACATGCCAATGTTGGTAATCTAATCACCGGGTGGCAGTGGCCCCTTCCAGGTTAAGTGTATTAGAGGACCTGTAGAAATGGCTTCTCCCACAGGCTGCAGGCTGCAACTTCCTGACACCGACTGACTCCCTTTCCTTTCCCCGCTCCCTTTCCCTGAAGAGCAGAGAGGTCAGGACCTCCCCAGCATGGAGCTGAGTAAAACACTAACAGAGAGAGACGAGAGGATATTGGAAACATATTCCTGAGGCTTGAGAGCTTTGGAAACCTGAGAGGAACCCCAGGCGTTAAGTTAGAGCTTTCCGTGCTGTGTAGGGCTTGGAGCCTTCTAAAAAAAAAAAAGCTCACAGGATTTAGCAGGAATTGGGATAAGATATCAGCAAAGCAAAGCAGGCAAGAGGGCAATGATTTTCCCCTCTTATGGTAAGAGAATATGTTCTGTAGAAAAGTTCCACCAATAAGGTAGAGAGAGGATTATGAATTTGAGATAGCTTTACAAAAAAAAAAAATTGTAGACCCAAATCATGACTGTGGTGTTACTTGTGATGTGGGCTCCATTTGTGAATTTGTTGTTGTTATGTGCACAGGAAGACCAGGGTTCAAATCCCTACTCAACCATGGAAACCCATAGGATGGCCTTGGGCAAGTCACACTTTCTCAGCCTCAGAGGAAGGACAGGGAAACTCCCCTCTGAACAAATTCTGCCAAGAAAACTCCACGACAAGTTCACTTTAGGATTGCCGTAAGTCAGAAATGACTTGAAGGCACACAACAACAACAACAACAACAACAAGCATGAGAAAACAAGAATAGTGTCTACACTACAAATTGTAGATATTTTGGCATAGTCATCAGCTTGCTGTATCTGGCTGTATCATTAAGATTTATTTATTTATTTAAGCATACAAAATTTATTTATTCAATCATACAAAAATTCATATTTTCCTGTAATGTTTGTGCTCATAGTTTCCACTAGGTGCTGCTTTGGGTGCTGTTTTTTCTTGGCTACTCTTTCTTTCTCGTTCCAGAGTTAGCCATATACATGCTCCCAACCAATCAGGGATCAAATAATGCACAAGACGATATTGTGGCACTTCTGAACCTTTTGTTTTGATGAAAAAGAAGGAATGAAGAAATGGGGATTTGGATACTCTTTGATTTCACTTTCTAAGTGGAGATGTGTGGTGGGGGTACAAAAGTTCATAGATTTCCTTTTTGTGAGGACGAACAAATAATGTTACCATTTTTTTTCTTCCCTACAAGAAAGTCATTCAAAACTACAGTTTTCAAATATTCATACTTCAAGACCTATCCTGTGCAAAAGAAAAAAAGGTCAAAGAAAAAGAAAAGAGAAGGGAAGGGAAGGGAAGGGAAGGGAAGGGAAGGGAAGGGAAGGGAAGGGAAGGGAAGGGAAGGGAAGGGAAGGGACCCATGTGAGATTCTTTTGTGCAGAAAATACCATGTTTTGCATGAAAAATCCAGCATTTTCTGTGCTGAAACTTAACATTTATGAACAAAAGATAGCATTTTCTGCACAGAAAACATTTGCTATTGAAGAAGGGTATGAGATAAATTAAATGGATCAACATAAATAAATGAAATAGGAAATGTGGGGCATTTTGTGCAGAAAATTCTGTTTTCTGAGCAGAAAAATTGCATTTTTCACACTAAGTCACAAAATGCAAAGATTCTTGCTTGTCTAGGAGTCTCCTCATGAGGGTTTCCTGATACTGAAGAAACCTATTTTGAAACTATCTTTTGAATATTTCAGAGTACGGTTTCCACCCCTACTGAGTGGCCCCTGGTGCATCCCAGAGGGAACTGGACTCCAGACCTGCCAATTTGCCCACTCTTCATATAGACAGCATGGAGACAGAGATGATAAATATGAGATATGATGAGATGTGATAAGGTCTGACCCAGCATTTCATTTCTGGAACTCCCTTCTGGTTAACGTACACTTGCTCCTTCCCAGAACAGAAAAAAGCACAAACCACTTTCTGAGATTCAAAGAAGATTTTATTTTCCTCCCTGTAGTACCTGCACCCCATTTGAGGAGGCAACACAAGAAATTTTGCTGCCTGAAGCAGAGCAGTATATACCTCCTTTCCCCAAGTTAAGATGAATGTTAGTCTAAGTTACGTGGGGTGGCACATGAGGTGGAAAATCTCTTAAGGTTAACTAACAGCTTGTTGTGCTTTTGTGTCACCCCAAATCTGTGGCCCGTGGTGACCATCTCACTCTACCCCATGGTAGGAGTGGCCTTATCTATCTGACATGTCAAATGCAAAGATGTGTATTGTGCAGTCTTTCAGGTACTATTGGATTGTAAATTGTCATGTTGCCAAGATGGCCAGGGTTCACCTGTATTCTAGGCATGTCACTCAATGTACCTTTATCCTACTAGCTGGCCTGAATTGCAAGCTTTCATTTTTTTACAAAATGAGGCCCTTTCCTCACTACACTGGTATAGTGCTATTATTCCACTTTCAACATCCTGTGGAATCCTGGTGTTTGCAGTTTAGGAAGGGGCATTGAGAATTCTCAACCAGAGAGCTCTCCACCCTCAGCAAACTACAAACTCAGTAAAATACTCCTTCCTGGAAAAGTTATACCCGTTGAATGCACACATGTCCTGCTATTAAAAGCACAGGAACACTAGAAAGACAACAGATAGTAAAAAGGTGGGAAAGAAAAGTTCTATAGGACTCAACCAAAACACCCTTAGGGTACCCATGTGAGGCATGACCCACAGGTTGAACTCCCTGGAATCACATGTGAAGAATCTAAGCCAGCCCTCCCTACATTTCCTATCTCAAAAGCAATTTTGAAAGAAGCGATTCTGAGAAGGGAAATTAGCAAGGACAGCTGGCCCGCCACTTGATTTGCACAATGGGCACATAATTGGAATAATAAGCAAATTGAGGTGCCAGATTTGGGGGTACTAGAATATGGCAACCTTATCCCAAGCCAAGCTGCCATGACTAAGAAGGCCTCATCCCATATAGACACTAGATCAGCCAGTGTCAGAATGTGAAGCAAAGACTTTTCAGCTGAGCAGAACCATAAAGGACTAGACGGTCCATTAGTAACCCCAGATCTAAATTGTGCTCAGTTGTAATCTCTTAACGAGCCTAAACTAGCAGTGCTAAATATACTGCTGTGAGGCACAGAGAATGAGCCTTGTGCAGTGATTCATAGTTTCTGGCCTGGTGAAAAAACATCAGAGAGATCATAGGTGGAATAACTGTGGACAAAAGAAAATAAAGAGCATATATCATTTGCCAGGGTTTTCCAGGCTCAAAGGAAGAAGCCTTGTGTTGCTATGTCCCCTAGCAGCCTTTAAAACGATTTTCTCTTTTAATCCATTATTTCCTGTGAGAAAGCTCGCTACGTGATTTCTGACCAAAGGCCCTTTCAGATCCCATAAGGGGAGATGATATTTTCCAAATAACTGCTTGATATATGGCTGATCGCCATTTCCAATTTCCAATCATCCTTTTCACTTTTGCCCATATGTTGGGTCGAACTGAGTCTGGAGATGACACGGATTTATTTTTGAAGGCAGGAAGGAATGTACCAAAGTTGACTACCTGGGGAATTTGAGAAATGTCACTAAATCACAACCAAACTGAGAGGAGAAAGAAAGGCTGAGGGAGTTGCGGTGAGGGGCGGGAGAAAGAGGCAAGGACGGGAGGTAAAGGCCTTCCCCCATCTCAGCAGTAAATCAAGCGGGCAGCCATTTCTTTTACAGCTGTAATGTGGAGATGTGAGACGGGAGAGGGAAAGCAGGCAGCTGGTCCCATCTGAGAACAGAGATGCACAAGACGGATTCACAAAGGTCTAGAGAACCAACCTCGTGAGTGTCCACAGGGAAAACTCGGGAAAGGATTGCAAACTGCTATTGTGGTCTTGCACTGATACATGATCTACTGAGATGTAGCAAGACAGATCTGAGGTGGGGGAAAAAACACACACAAAAGGCATTTAAAAGGCACAGGGTAAGTGTGTGTTGAAGACGTGAGGAGTATCTGAATACGCCAACCTCCATTCCCAGCTCCACACCCTGTAAAACTTAGGTGAGGTGGACAGAAGGGCAATTGGAGACACTTGAGGCTAAAGCAGTTCTGGAGACCGTATGGAAAAAATGTTGTCTTCCCTGGCAGTAGCTCACGAGGGTTTCCTGAGCAAAGGTCTTTCTCCTTGGCTGCCTGAAAGATTTCCTCTGGAAATCCAGGAGCCTGAACTTGCAGCCTTCAGTTTGCAAAGAACTATATCTCTTCTGCTGAGTACCATTGCCATCAGCATCAAGGCAAATGCAAAATTTGGGTGTGATCTATGAAACTTCCTCACAGCACACAGGGAGGCAACTGCAGAGGGGTGGAGGCCACCCCCCACATGCCCCTCCAGTTGCCTGCACTGTTGTGTTACAGCTCACCAGAAGTGTGGGATTGAAGAAAATGGTGAACCACACTGAGATTTTTTTTCCATCTTGTGGATGCTTACACAAAGTTATTTTGCACAAAGATTTACATCCCTAGTTTCCAATCAGATGGAAAGCTTCATCCCTAGAGGAGGCTCTCGTCTTCAAACTGTCCCTCTCCACACATGGAGTTCCATAGCCTAGGAGCAGCCACTTAGAAGGCTCTCTTCTGTGTCTACACCAGACAAGCCTAGGAGACTGGTGGGATGGAGAGAAAGTCCTATCCCAAAGACTGTTAGGCCATTTCTGCACCTTACCTGATGCCATTGTCCTCCAGTTGTGATCCCAGCAGCACCTTTGGCAGAAAGGGAGTGTGATGGGAATGCTCCCTTCTGCACCGGACTGGCTACTTGCAGAAGAGAGCACGAGGGACATGCCTTTTCTTTCCACAGTGCAGCCAGGCTCCTTCTCATGCTGTGCAAAGGCAGGGAGTGCCTCCATCATGCTTCTAGGCCTTCTACAGGGCAGGTAAGTGCAGGAGCATCACACAATCAGGGGTCATTGATGGAGAAAATCTGTCAACCATTTACCCCGCTATCATGCCGACTGGCAATGGGAGAAAGACGGGACCATGATGATGTCTTGTGGAAGTGTCGTCACAGTCATGTTCCTCTCCTGCCCCCATGCTGGGATTCCATATCCATGTGGAAAGGGCCTAAGACTTGACCTGACTCATTGTCATAGATACTCTGGACCTAAGCTGCATAGGGTTTGATAACGGTCGCTTCCAATTGTGTTTGTAAACAGAACAGCAGCCAGTAAAGCTGTTTCAACAAGGGAGTTACTTTGTCCCTCAAACCAGCCCCAGTCAGTATCCTAGCCACACGTTTTGGACCCTGCTGAAGCTTCCAAACACAGCAATAGCCCCAGAGAATGACAATACTAAAGCAAGATATCTCTAAAAGGCGAGGAGAATGATTTAATTTTTTTTTAAAAAAAATCAAGACTGTCTCTGATAAATGCAGAAGCTTACAGCCTAGGCTGTGAGGTAAGCCACATCTCAGAGATAGTGGTGTTACCACAAAGAGAAAAAGTGAGCCTGGATTTATGGTGCCTATTCTTCTCAGGTTGCACTGTAAGCATTGCCATAAGGAAGGCTCATCCAACCCTTAGCTGTACCACCCCATTTTCAGAGCAACGCAGCCAGCCCATCCATTTCAAGGAGTATTGAATTCAATTATATACTGCGAAGAAAACAAAATTCATGGGGGCCAAATCTGGACCTGGTGTAGCCGGACACAGCTCACAAGCATGTTACTCTGGCTTACAGCAGGAGCTGTACTGGGTCCCAATAATCCATTGTCTGTTCTCATGTCAAACTGATGGATTACAGCTTCCTAATGTGGGACTGATGAATTATGACGCCCTAATGTTGGGACAATTGATTATGATTTATCTTTTTTTTAAGAGTATAGCTTGCAAAGCAGTTATTGATACCATCTGTGCATTAACGTCCTTTTTTTAGCAAAAAAAACAAAACTTCAAGCCACAAATGCACACATGCACACGCACAGACATGTGCACGCGCACACGCACACACAACCCTATAATTGTTGTTATCATTGTATGATAGGTGGGGTGTGTTTTTTTTCTTGGGCTTTCTTTTGTGCTTAAAACAGGATATTAACACATAGAATAAGAATAATATTAATAATCATGTTTTTGTTGGGTGCTTTGTTGTGGTTCCGTTTTTTGCTTTGGAAAGGGATATTGATGCATAGAATAAGAAGGATAAGTGTAATGTTCTTGTTCAGTGCTGTGTTTTTGGTTTTTGCTCAAAAGGGGATATTAATGCTAATACCAACAACAAGAATAATATAAGGTTTCTGTGGGTGCTGTGTTGTATTTTCGTTTTGGATCAAAAGATCATTAATACACAAATGGTATAAGACGACGACGACGATGACGACGACGACGATGATGATGTTATATGTTATTAAATACACTTAAAGGACCATTTGTTCACAAGAAGATTAACCTACCTTTGTCAAGGTTTATAGACCAGGTTGAGCCAGAAGTGATTGGACGGATGGTCATCCACTTATTACAAGCTTTTGGAGATTCGAAAAGACTAAACAATGTACACCACAACTACCAGATGACTGCTCTATCCCTTCCCATTCTAAGTGGATTCAGATCCAGCTGGTCAACTGAGAAGCGCTTTGGGATCAACACACACGCGCGCGCACACACACACACACACACACACACACACACACACACGCCTGCTTGATGGTTTTGGAGAGGAAGGAGGGGAGTGAGGGAGACAAATGGGAGAAGTAAAAGACCTCACGCTTGGCTCCAAAACTCAGACCAGGAGGGAAGGTTGTAATAGTGACAAACAAGTCTGAAGGGACTTCTCCCTTCTCAAATGTCACCCGGGGAAGGCGACAGGAGACAGCGGACCAACGGGGAGACAAAGGAAAAGCAGGCCACAGCTCTAATGCCCAGACATGAGTGGACAGTCAAATGTTTTCAGATGGGACAGGAAACATCCATTCTGTGGCTGAGGACATCTGGCTCACTAACTGCCCACCATGGAGGCCAGTTGGTTTTAATCAATGAGAGATTGCCTTTAAAGATGAGGCCAAGTCCTCAGTCGTTGCTGTAGAGTTATACACTGAGGCATCCCTCACAGAGGAGAAAGAGTGAGATGGTGCTTTATTCCTGAAATGAGTGATATCAGGATTCAAGCTTGCTTGGAATTTATGTCCCCTGTCCTGGAAGGCTTTGCCTCTTAATCCTAGGACTTTCCTTGATTGATGCCTGAAAGAATTCATTCCTTTCAACGGTCCACGTTGACCAAAATGACATCTATTTCATTGTATCTCTGCTTGGGAAACTGCCATTTCAGTGTCATCTTTACTTGAAAGTGGAGGAGGAGAACCTGTGGCCCTTGAAAGTCTTGTTGGATCATATCGCCCATGAGCTCCAGACAGCATGGTCAATGGTCAGGAATGGTGGGAGATGTAGTCCAACATCTGGAGGGTTCAAGATTGCCAGTGTGGAAGCTGGAGATGGCTACTGTCTCTTTAATGGTTGCAAAGAAGAGGGAATTTCAAAAGGAGTTTGAAAAAGATGGCAGTCTCATGATGCAGAAAGCATGTCTTTCTGCTGAGGAGCATGGGAGTTGAACTACAACTAAGAAAGGAAAAGCAGGAGACTAAAACGAACTTAGGTGCAAATTGCATGAGCAGAAGTAAGTGCGTTCCATTATCCCTTGGAAGAACACACAACAACTTGGTTCTTTAGAGTAGAGATGGAACAAAAAGTGTTTTTAAAAAATCAAAAATGGTCAAACAAGTGTTTTGCAGATGTTGAGAAACTCAGATGAGGAGAATCCTAGACTGATGAGTATCTACTCAGTTCACGACTTATGCTGCACAAAATTTTGCATGTGTTGTGTGTGTGTGTGTGTGAGCACATGCACGCACGCATGCACATGCACATAACCCCAGAATTTTAGGCACAGAAAGCAAGTCCCTGCACAGAAAATGCTTTATAATACCCACAAATAAAAGTGATTTTTGGACAGAATAAGTCCCCAAATATAGCATAAAGTGTAGGAAGTAAGATTTTCTGTGCAAAAAGAAATTTCTGGGCAGAAATACTATTTTCTGCAAGCAAAATGCTTTCTATGCAAAAATACTGTATGAAAATTTCGTGCAAAATAAATTCCAAAGTGGAAATAGCTTTTGAAAACAACGCCGTGTTCAAAGCCTTTCACGCAGCAGGAAGAAATTTGCTAAAATTATTCATGGCTTCCTTTGAGAAGAAGAATTACATTCTTAGTTCAGAACCACCACACCTATTCACTTTTCTGTCATTACCCCTTATCTTTTGTTGTCAAGAGAGCTCCTTCCTCCGCCTCACTTTCTCTGCTCTCCAGAGAGCCTGTGGGAAAGCACATCTCCTTTCTATCCTCAGGAGTGACAGCCAGCAAGTTGGTTTGACATCCAGCATCTGCTCACCAAAACTAGCAACAAAGCAAACACAAAGAAAGGGGCAAGAGGTGGAATGCAAGGGGAGCAATCAAGCTAAGGAACAACATTCCAGAGGTGGAGAAAGGGAAGCAAAGCTCACCTAATGAATGGCGTCAGCATTGCACAAAGAAAGAACACAAATGTTTTGACTCTCAAGCTAGACCCAAAGCCAGTGTCATTCTCATTGCCGCTGCTCCTTGACAGAGAGGGTTGGATAAGGGATTGGAAACCTGTGCAGAAAAGGCCTCTTGTATTTCAGGGGATGTCATTTCCACCGAGTCCTCATGTTCTTGTGCTCCAAAGAGTTGTACAAAAAAAAAAAAATGTACCTATTAGCAGAAGTTGCACGATCAAATGTACACTTTGAGGGAAACGGCCATTTGGGGATGTAAAATACATAAATGTCATTCTCATGGGCAGGAATGAAAAATTGTACACTGGGAGAAAGTTTTTGAAAACTGCACACTTTTGGAAGAATATTCACAGTTCAGGACTCATCCTGTGCAAACAGAGGCTCTTTTTCTTTTTACACTGAATATGATGTTTCCTGGGCAGAAATAGTATTTTCTGTGCACAAAATACTGTTTTCCACACAAACCATGTGAATTTTTCACACAGAATAATTCTCGAATACTAAAAATTCTTGCCCATTTAGGATTCTCATGATTCCCAACACTTCAGAAACTCTTTTTAAAAATATTTACAAACATTCTTTCCATCCCTAAATTTCATACAGTTCTAATGTTGTCAGAATCCTGCTAATGTCTTTCACATACATACGTTTCCCTGCAGTAGCCGTTGGATATTTTTGTTGTTTTTTTGGAGGGGGGGTCCAATCTGAAATGGTCATTGTTGCAGACTGCAAATGTCTCCTTTTTAGGGGTGAGTATGAACACCCACAGACAGAATGTTGGAAATCGAAGGAATTCCAGCCCATTGGCCCCTCTCGTAATACCATAAATGGATCACAGCACATTCTGTGTCATGGGGAAATCTGGAATATTTTCCTCCACTTCAGGATTCTTGCCACTCCATAGCAAGAGATCGGGAGCAAATTTCTTCTTGCTCCTGCTGCTGCTGCTTCCTTGAGATCACAGGGCTTGCTATGCCACCTGCAGGGCTACGCTGAGATAATACAGCACAGAGGGTGGCCAGAGAAACAGTGAGCTTTGTTGAATCACAGGCAAGGGGAGGGAGTTAGGAATTAATGAAATTCAAGCCAGTCAATAGGGAAGAGGAGCAAGAGGCGATACTTGTGGCCAAGGTTCTAAATTTCAGTTCTGACTGGATTGTGTGAATTTTTATTTATTTATTTATCAGAGAGCATGTTCAGAGAGACGCCTGAAAGGAGGTTTTTTTAAAAAATGGATTTAAGCAGTCCTATTTTACGGAAGCAGTCCAGACATCACGTCCCAAGTAGGGGTTAGGAACGGACGTGTTGGGTTGCTTTACTTTTTCGTACATTTGGTTTTAGAAAAATCTCACATCCCGTGCATGAGAAAATTTGGAAAAGTTGTGTAGTTCTTATCAAACTGGGTGACTCTCTTGCCTGTCCCTACATCGTTACCATTATGAAGTTATTCATGTTTAACATCCTTGAAATTTCCTGAGTGGGGAAAGGTTATTTTTTTGGACTACAGCTTCCAAAATCCCCCTATTGGCTTTCTGAGAGATTCTGGGATTTGTAGTCCAAAAGGTAACTTTTTGAAACTCTGAAAATGTCCCATGTGCAACCCTTTCCTCCCTCAGATTCCAGATTCCTCACTGCCCTACTTGCCTTCTTTCTGGACACATTCTGTGCTCTTAGCCCACTCCTTAAAATATGATCCAGTACTGAGCAGGAGACAGAAGTCCAGTTGAGTCTGACTAGTGTAGAATAGAATGGAATCATTCTTCCTCATGATCTGGACTCTGTTCTGTGAACATAACCTGAAAGTGTACGGGCTTTTCTTTCTTTAAAGCAGCTGCATAGTGGCTCCCCTGCCTTGATGCTTTTGTATTTCTGCTACCTTTCCATAACTCCAGCCTCCGTTTTACAATCCTGAGAAAAACCCTTGCCCTAAGCCCTCAGCAGCCTTCAGAATCACGGAGAGCAAGGCAATTAATCCACTGGCCAGCCTGGGCTGCTGCCGACTCCATCCATTTTTACAGCTCTGATTAGAAACTGGGGCTCCCCCAATTCCCTTAAAGCCCGAGACTGTGGTCCCCTGGGAGTGTCCCGTGCCTCCTTCCCGCCTTCCTCTCTCTGATCCAGACCATCCCATGGCTCTATATTTGTCACAAGACCTTGGGGAAATATTGATAGCCTTTCCTCGCCTAATGCTCCAGCTTGGTCCCTCTGGCACGAGCCCTGTCATTCCCACAAGAAGAGGAGCACCCTGGGGCAGAGCTAAAGTGTAACTTGAGAAGATGTGACCAATTTGGGCTGGGATCAGCTTTATGCTGAGAGCTCTTCGGCAGCATTTCACCAAGCACGTCAAGGCAATGTCCTGCTGCGATTCACAATGAACTTTATATTTCAGGGGGCACAGGGTGGGGGAAGACACAGAGAGGACTCCTCCTGGGACTGAGGTCCATGCCTTCCACTTGCCAGGGAATAGAAAAGAGCTTAGGTTTGGTCAGTCTCCCATAGACGAAGCTGTCAGGTATCCTGCTCTTCAGCTGTCCCTATTTATCACATATGCATCTTCTTCCTTTGCAGAGTAGTTGGTTCTGTCTATAGAATGTGCAGAGGGTTGCCAGGTTTTGGGGACAGCCCTGCAGGACGTGTGGGGCAGGTCTGTATAAAACCACCTCAAGGAGGGTCCCTCATCAATTCTTAGGGCTCTCATGGTATTTCAAATCTTGAGGGAACCCCCAGCCCACACAAAACTTGCAATAGCAGGCCAGCCATTGTGAAATGAGAATGTGACTCAGTGGCTCAATGTTTTTTGGGGGGGTTTAATGGTTTGCTGAAGTGGTCCTATAGTTTAAAGGGTGAGTTTTCTCTTCTCTGATGTTTTTAAAGAGTTGCAGTGCTATGATCAAGTGCCATTTTAGTGGAGCATTATATAACTCTGTTTTGAGAGAGAGAGAGAGAGAAAGGTGAAGGAAACTATTTTTTGAATACATTTCAGAATTAGAAAAAATCCACTCAGAGATGGGAATGAAATGGGAATAAAATAATCCAAGACAACAGAAACATTTGATTTTTTTTTTTTAAATGAGAGCTACAGCAACAGATACCACAGCCTCCCAACACATTTGCCTCTGGAAAGCCCAGATTCAAAAATGGGTATGATCACTAAGAATAGTGTAAAAGTAACATAGACAACCAAGAAGCAGATGATCAAAGGATGGATGGATGGATGGATGGATGGATGGATAGATAGATAGATAGATAGATAGATAGATAGATAGATAGATGCTGAAATGACATCAAAGGATGTGTCTAGGAAGAACATTCCAGAACTGCTGTGCCACTCCTGAAATGACACTTTCTTCTGTAGTCACCCACCCTGCCTCCGTTGGCAAAGGAACCCAGGTGACAGCTAAGGATAAGGGTGTATTGTGTGAACTCTCTTTTCTGGGGAGCAGCAATCTTTCAGGTAGCCTGACATGACCTTGTTTCAATGTGAACTTTATCAGAAGGCTTCTTGATATGACCTCTCTTGGTTTTGCTGTGGATGCTATTTGTTACTGTGTATACATGTATTTTAAATGCTTATATTTCTCCTATGCTGGTAATGCTCCCCACGTGACCATCCAAATCTGTCCAAGGCAGTCAATCTGACAAGATAAGAGCTGAGATCCTCCACTGAGTTGATGAAGCATAAAGCTCCAGTGGACTGAGTTCCCCCATCCCCAAACATGCCACCTACCTTCCTGTAAAACCAATTGGCAGGAAGCAGGCAGCAATCATTTTGTGGGCCTAACACCCCCACCAGTCCTCCAAAGCCTACCAACCGTTCCTTCCTTTTTTAAAAAAAAATATTTATTTGAAGGACAATACAAAGTACAAAAGGTACAAAGACAATACAAAGTGAGAAAAGGGTACAACAAAAATCACTCCCATGGGGTGTTCAACCAGAGTTTTGAACCTCACGAGAGCCGCACTGTACATATGGTATGTCATTCATAAAATCAACAAAAGGGTCTTGGACAACTCTGATGAGGCAGCTCCCAGAGTAAACACTGTTTTCTGAAGCTGGGGACTCGGACCTCTCTGCATCTTGAGATACCATGTGTTTCTTGAATATCAAGAGAAATCCACAGTGAACTGATTTCCACCCAGAGGCGGTATTTTGATTTCTGACTTCTTGAGTTCCTTTCCTTTCAGCCTACTTCTGTTGAGAAATCAATTAAAAATGTCACTGCTCTTTGTCTCAATGGGCAGTGCAGCTTGACTCATGAGGTCTGTATTTATGTCTTTATTTACTTAGGTGATGTACATCCTGCCTTTTGATCAACTGATCCCTGTGATGAGTTACAACAGAGTATGTAATACGCACATGAGATACTACCAAACAGGGATGGATGAACTGTACATCTTTCATTTTCTTTCACTTTCTCAACATTCTTATCTGAAATTAATTTATTTAACTCATTTGAATTCATTTTGCATCAGGTTGTGGCCTTGAGAAAGTCTGCATGAACTCTCATATTTATTTTATACACATTTTCCCTGATATACACATTTCTGTAAAGCATATGAGAACAAGAAGCCAGCCCGCCCAGATCCAACTGTTCTTCTCCTGCGGTCTTCCCGCCTTATTGTGTCTGGCTGAGATAGAGTCAACTCACCCCTAACTAATTCTAACTACCTAAAATAAGTAATTTGTTAAAGTGTAGGAATGGCTACACAGTTACGCGGGCAATATACAGAGTCTGCCATTTTTGGGAGAGGGATGCGTCCAATGAACTAACAGTTTAATAAATTCATTAACATTTTTCCGAGCCCTGATAGTTATGATGGCGGTTGCAGTTCTTCAATGCCTGGAAGGCCACAGGTTCCCCATCCATGTTCTAACTTGCCAAATAAGGGCTGTGAAGATGGGAACACATGTCATGTGTGACAGTAGCCCGAAAGCACCCACTGTATTTTCAACCACTCCTCTCCTGATCTCAGAACTACTCCACAGCCATCTCTTGCTGAGAGCAGACTGTACTGCAAAGTGAGGTATCATGGCCTGGAGACTATCACAAATTCACCAAAGGAACCTGACTTTTAATAAAGCCTTCAAGCTCCTCCCCAACCTTCCCCTCTCTTCCAACGCCCCCCATGCTGGCCTCCCATGTTACAGATTAAAACAGCGGTACATCTGGCATTTACTGAGTGTCAAATACTTCTCTGAAACCCCCCAGAACAAAGAGGTCCTGGTGGCTTTCCTCTGACTTGCTGATAGGTCTCCAGCAATTGTGCAAGGGGTCAAACTTAGAAACTGTCAACAGCTCCCTAATGTATGCTCTTACCCAGAGAACAGGGGTCCCAGGTTTTATAGTCGAATAGGTTCGTTAATCAGAACACACACAGGCTAAGAAAGCCCCTGTTTGTTTTCTCTGACAGGTTTGGCATTTTCCTCCGGGGAGCTGGGAAGCTTTAAGTGCATAAGGCTGTCCTGACTTAATTGGACAAGAAAACCAGTTTGGACAAACTAAGACATGTCACCGAGGCGGCTTTAGCCCCTGCCAGGAGATACTGTTTCTACAGACTTTTTCTCCAGTGCCCATAGAGAGTATTGGGAAGACATTGGGGGCAAAAAATGTGGGGTTTTTGCAGTGAGCATATGTAGTGAGGGGTATGGCCACCCAGGGCCTAGCACTGTCCTCTAGCCTCCTGTAGTTGGCCACCACTGCTATAGGTAAATGAATGCCGAAAAAACCAAGGCCCTTTCCGCACCTTACCTTCTTCCAGCGCTGGGGTGCAGGGATCACGCAAGCAGGCTCTGGCAAGAGGCTCTCGTGTCCAAGGTCCTTCAGCTCCGCACGAGCTGTCTGCTCATGTGAGAGCCCTGCCTCTTCCTTCCGCAGCACAGCCTGGGAGTTTCCCAGGCTGTGCTGGGGCAGGAAGCATGACCGGTGCGGCTCCAGAGGCTCCGCATGCCAGATAAGTGCGCGTGAGGCCGGGAGCAATGCGCAATTGCACATCATTTTCAGCTTCTAGCTGAAAATGAAAAGGTGTGCGATCAGCGCCTGCTGGCCTCTGGAACATCGCGCTATTGTGAGTGCATCATGCAGATTGCTCCTCACAATCGCGCGACACTCCAAGCACCCTTTCGCATGGAAAGTGCCATGCGGAAAGGGCCCAAGTCTAACTGAGAACAGTTAAGACTTGCATTGTGGAAAACATGCTTAGGATTGGTTTGAAACCATTCTTGCTCCACAACGAGTGCAGCTTCAATCCCTAATTGACCTGCGTGTGATCTCTGACCTCATGATTTTGCAGAGGAGCTGGGCTCTTGCCAGGGGCTCTCCTTTGATCTGGAATTTCATATCTCGCAAAGCTTATTTTGCTTATCTTAATTGCGGGTAATACTGATTTTGGAGAGGTTAGCAAAGAAACAAGCATTTCAAAGTAAACGGAACAGAACAAAAGCAGGAGGACAATAAAATTAAAAATCATAAGATGCTAGTTTGATTTCATTGTACAAACCTGTTGCCTACAGGCAGAGCCCCATAGACAAAATGAAGAGATCTCCAGAAATGCCTCCTTGGAGCCTTATTGCTGGCCCTGAATAATCTCTCAATTAATTTCTCACCTATTGCTACTGAAAAGTAGAAGTAACATAGTGCCATCTATGCAGTCTGGTCCCTATCCCCAGAGAGATATCATCTAAGTCTGGAGACCAGAGTTTGAATCTCTACTCAGCCATGGAAACCCACTTGAGCAAGTCGCATTCTCTCAGCCCCAGAAAAAGGCAAAGGAAATCCCCCTCTGAACAAATCTCGCCAAGAAAACTCTGAGATAGGTTTGCCTTAAGGTCTTCATAAGTCAGAAAGAGCTCGAAGGCACACACCATCATCATCAACAACAACAACATAGTGGTAACATCTTACACCGTGGAGACTAAACGTAACCTCACACTCACAGAGTTATGACTCGGCTCCAGGCTATCTGAAGGACCTTATCTTCCCAGGTCTGCCTGCTCAAATTCTAAGATCTTCAGGGAAAGGCTTTTCTTGCATTCCAACTACCTTCACAGTCAGGTTTGATGGGAATGCAGAAGAGAACCTTCTTTGTGGCTGCTCCTACTCTTTAGAACTCTCTTCCTAGGGAACCTAGGCTGGCATGTTCACTGCTGCCCTTTGCTATCAAGCAAAGACTTTTCTGCTCCAGCAGGCGTTTAGGAACTATTGGTATTCTTGTGTTGTATTGTTTGTATATTTTTATCTATATGTGGTTTTACTTGTAGCTCATCTTACTTTGTAAGTTGCTTTGAGTCCCACTTTTAGGGTAAAGGTGGGATATAAATAAGGTGAGTGACTGATCAACTGATCAATGCATTACAAAGCAGTTGTACAATGCTGCCTCATTAGGGAATTGCTACATTTCAAAAACTGAATGCACAACCAAGTGTTCATGTGCTTTATGCAGTGTACATCCAAAAAAGAAACATCAGTGCACATCCATGTGCATCCATGCACAATGTGCATGCGCAACAATGTACAATGTGTATCCATGCGCTATGGCACCCCCCACACACAATTCCACTTCCACAAATTTGACTTTCCACATCAGGTAAAAATATCCAACAGCTTCTGTAGGGGAATATACACATCTGTAAGACACCACCAGGATTCTGGCCAATATATTAACCTGGGTATATCTATACTACAAAATTTGATGCCACTTTCACTGTCATAGCTCTATCCTGAGGAACCCTGGGATTTGTAGAATTATCTGCCAGAGAGCCATAATACTGTAGGGCAGTGGTTCTCAACCTGTGGGTCCCCAGATGTTTTTGGACTTTAGCTCCCAGAAGCCCTGAGCACTGACCATAGTGGCTGGGGCTTCTGGGAGCTGAAGTCCACGAACCTCTGGGGACCCACAGGTTGAGAACCACTGCTGTAGGGAGTACGTGTGAGGATTCTAAGTACCAAAGCACAAATCCCAATAGTTCATACAACAAAGCCACAGAAGTGATATCAAAGTGCTATAACTATGCAATGTGGATAAGCCCAAGATGAGTTCCAAAGAGTCCAAAGTGGGAATGGGCTGGTAGAGATGTGTTTTACCTTTAATGCAAGAGATGCAACTCAGAACATGCCATGGCTGGTGCCAGAGAGTGGCATCATTGGGCACCTGCTCAGGCCCGTGACCCAGTAGGAGGTCTTCTGCCAGTCTCTGGAGCTGCCTGCTTCTCCTCCTTTTCCTTCTCCTTAAACTTTAACCATGCATTGACCTCGCCATTTTGCCATTTATATTTAGAAGAAAATTTTAAACAGCAAATAAAATATATATACTTATTTATGTGGAGAGAAAAGTATTAAGATGAACATATTACTTTCCTAGTATCTATGGTCTGTAACCTACAACTGAATATAATAAGGGCTGTAACAAGGACCATAAAATCTTCTCTAGAACCCTTATGTCCCAAATTGCTCTTGTTCTAATTAGTACTCCTTGAACTAGATTGCACCCATTAAAAAAGTTCTCTACTTATACTAAATCTATATTATTGGGAAAGAAAGGAAAAAGATATACAAATAAACAAATTCTGATCTATAAGTTTATATATCTGCTTGTATCAGCTTATATATCTGTTAAGAACATTTCCCCCATTTCTCTTTCCACATATTTTTAATCATGCTCCAATCCTGATTTAGCTTGTCTGTGCTCTGGCTATATTTCAAAGAAAGGCAATAGCAAACCCCCTCTGAGTAGTCCTTACCTAAGAAAACCCTTTGAAATCCATTGGGTTGACAAAAGTGAATAGGCAACTTGAAAGCACATACACACACCTGATAGCAGCCCTGAAGGGCTCTTATGTAGAAGATAGACTTTATTTTCTCCACTGAAACTGGAACCAAGGAGATGCAATGATTGGAAAACAGAACATTTCAACTCAAGATTTTGGAAGAAACTTTGGAAGAAACAGAAGCAGAGAGATCTCGTTTACTATAAAGGCTGGATATCCATAATTTTGGAGAAGCTCTTACTGCATCCCTCATTACAAATCCTGTGGATGACATAGCTTCTAAGATCCATTCCAACTCTGTCATTCAGTGTTTCTCAGAGCAAGGCAAGCCAATGGAAAATGATAACTATGGCAAAGAGAATGGACAAATGGGGCGATTTGTCAGTTTTGCTCTCTCAGGCGTGCAGGTTTTTTCTTTAATTCAGGCACTGCCTGTCCCAAATATGAAGAAATTAATTTGCAGGCTGTTCAAAAATGACCCAAATCAAAATTCTTCCTCAGTTTCACCGACCGCATTTCATAGAGCTATCCACAGCTTGGAGAGGACCATTATGTACTTGCCATTAAAGATATGTTAAAGATGTGAAGCCTGTAAAGAAAAAATTAGAGGGAGCCAACCCTAATTCACCACCACAAACATGGCTGAACACACACACAAACACACACACACACGATTTCCAACCCACACTTTGAAGAATGAAGTGTTGAAAGCCCTGATCCCATATTGATGACTCCATTTTTTGCCATTTCTTGTGTGTTTGAATTGGAATGGCTCTCACCATCCCCAAATGAAGAAATTTCCAAATTCTGATAAAATCTCACTTAAAAATTATAAGAATCTTAGTGTTCTCACCCATCCCTGCTGCTCATTGCTATGGAGAAGGAACCTTGAGAAACACCAAGAACTGCAAGTATCAAACAAAATATAAGAAAAGGAGGGAAGACATATTTCTCTCCAATAACAGGGTTAGGTAAAGCCCTGTTTAGGAGAGAATTAATCTTGGAAGGATAAAAACTTTCCTTCCTCTTATTTTTCTAGAAGTTTCCAGAAACTCACTTGTGGTTTTGAAAAAAGGACATATGTTTTGGTTCACCCATCTACCCAATCTGCTACGCCTTTAAGCATCCGCCATTAGCTACAAGGAGGATTGCACATCATGATGTAGTGAATTGAATGGTGTCACAGTTCTCCATAGCCAATTAGATCTTCTCAGCAAATGAACATGACTGAGGGCAAGTGAAAACAATGGCAAGTGAGGGTAAATGCAACATTTTTGACACAACTGGAAATATTGGGGCGAGGGAGAACTGATGTCCCCTCCCCTCAGCCTTGCATAGTTCTGCCAATTTTCCTTTCAATTCCCAAACTACTCTCTCTCTTTTTCTTTTTCTTTTTTTTTTTTACAAAATAAATGCTTATGCTTATTTTTAACCAAAGAAGGAAATCTGTAAATAGGAGAAGGAAAGTAATAAATCTGAAAGAGAGACCCACACTTAAGTTCCCACAAAACAGCATTCTATTCCTGTGGGACCTAGGGTGGATATTATTTTGTTGTCTGTCACATTTCTAAATATATATGTATAATCTGGAGAATCAGTGATAACAGAATTTCTCAAAACAAAATGAGCTGGTTATAATTTTGGCTTATTGTTCTGCTTTGGACAAAAATATATTTGAGAATGAAAGAGGGATAAAGTTTCCCCATGAAACAAGGAGAAGCAGAGAAAGAGAGGAAAAAAAACACTGGTACCTATCTTTTAAAGAAATGGCACGAACCAACCAACCAACCAACCAAAGTCAACCCTTTGTTGGTCCCATTGTTCTGCACTTAGTTCTTAGCTTTGCATATCATTTGTTCATTCAGAGTGTCTATAGAGTAAGATCTGGAAATAAATGTGGGAAGTAGATGTGAAAGCTATTTCATCTGATGAAATAGGGAACTGGATGTTTATAACTGTAGAACAAGCATGTAATTGTACAAGAACAGTGCAATGCTTCTAACAATCCAAGCGAGTTTTCCTCTTTCGTTTTCTTTCCATGCTGACAACTAGCACAGAAGGGTAGGGGACATCCATATGATGGACGCTTTGAGTAGATGCCCTGGGGAGAGCCAGTGAGAATCACAGCACCTTCTCACCTACAACTGCCTGCAAGCAACATGGCCCAGAGATGAAAAGGGCAAAGAGCACAGCCAGCATAATTCCTCAGGATAAAGCAAAGGATTACAAGCTCTTTGTTGCAAGGCTACCTGTAATTATGGCTCCTCAGATTTGTTTTTTAACTGACTCCTCGGAAGATCAGGGACAAGATAGGCACAACCTTTGTGAAAGCCTCTGGGAGGGTGGCCATAAAGGTTTATGGCCCCACAGACTCTCCCCAAACAAGCTCCATCCCCTGATGGCTATCGGTGTACTCTACCTCAAAGTAGCCTCCCGGCTATCTCCAGATCAGTAGTGAGAAGGGCCCAGGCACTTCATGAGTCTGAAATTCCCACCCAGAGCTCAGCGGTGGATTAAGCCCATGACTCTTAACCATCCCTTTCGGTCTTTAACAAGGCGACAGGAGACAAGGGCATTGACCTTTGTCAGACTCTTCCTTTCCAGTTTGTACACCCCATTTGGTTATATCCAGACAGGATTACTGCAAAGCACCCTCTAAATGATACTTCAGAATTCTGTCCCAGCTCATTTTTGATGAGAATGTGCAGAATCAAAATCTGAACTGTTTAGGCATAAGGCTACTGAATTCAGTTTCAGTTCATTTGTGATAACAATTCACAGACACAAAATTTTGTACACGTCTACATGAGGCTGCAGAATTCTCATTGAGTTGATTTGTGACAAGAGTTTTCAGGAACAAAATTTTGCACGTGGCTGCACAAGGCTGAAGAATTCTGTTTCAGTCCCTTTCTGACAAGAATTTGCAGAAACAAAATGTTGACATGAGGCTACAGAATTCTGATTTGCTTTGTTTTCACACAGAATTTGCAGAAACAACATTCAGCATATTTGGAATGAAAAGAGATTTTTTTTAAAATGCTAGAGAAAGTGAAACAGACAAGTTCATCCATTCATGATTTTTGAGTGCCAGGTCTTCAAAGTCTAGGTCTGAACCTTTTCATATAATCCATGTTTTATTTAGAGAGCTCCTTATTTCATTTATACCCTGTCTTCATCCCCACATGGGATGAAACGTGGCTCGCAAGATAGATCAAGACAGAATACAGCTAAAATCAATACTGGTATTAGACAGCATTTAAAAACCTATTAAGCAATTATATTAAAAGTAGCACTCAATTAAAAACAGTTAAAGAACATTTAAAATGTAAGAAGTGAAGAAAGAGTACAGCACCCTACACTGAAAGAAAACCTTCCTTCATCAACCAGGTTCAAAAACCTGTCTAAATAAGAAGGACTTTACTTGTCAATAGGAAGAGAACAGAGGAGGGACCAACCTGGGCTCCTGTGGGAGGAAGTTCCACCAAATGTGCTCCTAGAGGAGCTAGGGCCAAAAGAAAGTCCTCACAGTGCAGTTTTTCTCGTTGCCTTGACATTTCCACATCCACTCATTCCATTCTTTGAGGGCACTGTTTGTAGCAAGTCTTTGGATCTGCACAAGGAGATCTCTCAAAAGATTTTTTAAAAAAAAAAACCAGGGGGCAGTTTTGTGAGGTGTGCAAGGCAAGTTTTCTCCTCTCTGTTTGTGTATGTGTGTGTGTGTGTGCGCGCGCGTGCGTGCATGTTTGTGTGTTAATAGTAATAAATTGTTGCAATTGGTGCCAGGAATTGCCATAAAATAGTCTGGGATGATAGAAATATGGTTTGGATATTTTTTTTAAAAAACCCAAGAACTACGGCAACAAACACCACCAACTCATATCACATTTGTCCCATCTAGGGGAGCCCTCTGTTTCTGCTTTCCACCCCCAAATCCTCCATACCATAGCAAGACTAGTTCACAGAAATACATTGGCACGAATCCTATCGGTGGAGGTAGATCCAATTGACCACCTGTTGAATAGTGAGTCAAGAATTATGTAAAACCCATTAACTTAACAGGCTACACCAGCTGGGACTAACAGTAGGCTTCAGTAGCCATTGTTCC
Organism: Iguana delicatissima; assembly: GCA_948472985.1. NCBI lineage: Eukaryota > Metazoa > Chordata > Lepidosauria > Squamata > Iguanidae > Iguana > Iguana delicatissima. Next base: position 375 of record CAOKZL010000817.1, on the reverse strand, counting down.
TGGGGAGAGCCATTCTTCCCAGTCACGTAGGCACATGGGGGGGCAATTCGGTCCAGGCATTCCAGCTCTGGAAGTAAGTGGAGGTTACTTGTGTCCCTTGCTGAGCTGTAACACATTTGATTATCGCCAACAGCCTCCTATGCCAGGGCCTCGTGGCCCTCCCTAGCCCAACTCAACCTGCTGATCACTCCTCTTTGGATTTCCTGCTGAGGATCTGTTGTCCATCACCCCAGCAGGACTTGCCTTGTCTCCTGGTCAACCTTGTGAATTCCAAAGGTCTTTCTCCTCCAAGAACCAGTTTATAATGAATAGCAGGGGGCTGATAAGATTAATCGCCATGCACTAAGGTGGTATTAATGCAGCTGTCATAAAGGC
>CAOKZL010000816.1:600000-1040668 GCA_948472985.1 Iguana delicatissima | reverse complement strand
GCGTCGAAGTGGGAGTGGCATTCATCCCCATTGGCCCGGTCTGCTGCAGTGCCCCTCCCCTGTGCCGCCCACGCAGCTCTAACGCCTCCCTCCGTGCTTCCTCCCGCCCATCTGCCACCATTTTGTGAAGCGATGCTGCAGTCTTTTCTGTAGGAAAGAGTTTCACGAAATGGCGGCTGGGTGCTTTTTTTAAAAGGAGGGGCGGTGTTCTTCCTCGTGCTTGCCGCATTCCTCCCCCACCCTGCTGACTCACTCCCTCGCTCTCCCCTCCTCCCTCCAGTAACATTTTCACAAAGGTTCTTTGGCCTTATGGGAAGAAGGCAGCTGCATAATATGGCAGCAGTGTCCTTTTTTTAAAATGTGGGAATGGAGGTCTTTCTCACCAGCTGTTTTAATGAGCAGGTTGATCCCCACTGTTCTGTGAGAAAGTGCGAACTGCCAAGGGAGCTTTCTACTTTCCTTCACCGAGAGACCTTCCAGACCTTTGTGGAATGCTCCTGGGCCTTCAGGTTTAAAGATAAAAGGCCGGCACTTGTTCCAAAGGGATGTCATTCCACCACAGTGCTCCAGTGAACTAGTTGAGCTTCTCCTCATCGTCTCGGGAGTCTTCCCTTTGTGTAGAAAGCTCTTTGCAAGCAGTCCGCCCTCTGTGTACTTCTATAGTGTAAACGTATTGTTTTCTTTCTAACGATCTGTGGAACGGACTCTGTACTTATTCTCCAACTTTACAGCACTTTATGCATTTCGAACTTTAGTAGACCTTTCACATTTCTTTATTTTTAACACGCAGAAATGGCATTGTTTCTTAAAGGATCTTGTGCTGCCCACATAGTGATCATGTAGAGCAAAATATGGAGTGTTGAAGAGGGGGATTAGTTTTCTGTTCGAAAAGACCTCTGCCCACAAAGCAGTAGAAAAAAGTAGCTGAGATGCCTCCCATCTGACTATTCTTTCCTAGTCCTAGAAGACTTTTAGCAAAATTTCGCCTCGTAGTTTGGAAAGCGTTCTTCCTGGTAAAATTGCATCAGCTGTTGGGAAAGCTCCTTAAGAGTTCAGGGAAGAATGATGGAAAAGTCTCTGTGATAAAAATGTCAGCCGCAAGTGCTAAAGGTGAAAGCAGGATGTACATGTAACTTATTAGTCCAAGTGGTATTAAGCCAGAGAAGATTTGGGAGCTCCTTGGCTTGGAATTGCGTTTGGTTAGGGAAACTGAACGGTTTGCGTGGGACACTGTGCTGGGAGTGAGCGTTCTTCACTCAAGGCTGTCCGAGCTGAACTGAGGAGCTGGGGCTTCTTCAGCGTCGAAGTGGGAGTGGCATTCATCCCCATTGGCCCGGTCTGCTGCAGTGCCCCTCCCCAGTGCCGCCCACCGCAGCTCTAACGCCTCCCTCCCGTGCTGCCTCCCGCCCATCTGCCACCATTTTGTGAAGCGATGCTGCAGTCCTCTCTGTAGGAAAGAGTTTCATGAAGTGGTGGCTGGGTGCTTTTTTTAAAAGGAGGGGCGGTGTTCTTCCTCGTGCTTGCCGCATTCCTCCCCCACCCTGCTGACTCCCTCCCTCGCTTTCCCTCCTCCCTCCTCCCTCCAGCAGCATTATCGCCTAGGCCTGCTTTGTCTTATGGGAAGAGGAGAGCTGCATAATATGGTGGCAGTGTCCTTTTTTGAAAATGTGGGAATGGAGGTCTTTCTCGCCAGCTTTTTAAATAAGCGGGTGGATCCCACCTGCTCTGTGAGAAAGTGCGAACTGCCGAGGGAGCTTTCTACTTTCCTTCACCCGAGAGAACTTCCAGACCTTTGTGGAATGCTCCTGGGGCTTCAGTTTAAAGATAAAAGGCCGGCACTCTGTTCAAAAGAGATGTCATTCCACCACAGTGCTCCAGTGAACTAGTTGAGCTTTCTCCTCATCGTCTCGGGAGTCTTCCCTTTGTGTAAAAAGCCCTTTGCAAGCAGTCCACCTTCTGTGTACTTCTATAGTGTAAACATATTGTTTTCTTTCTAACGATCTGTGGAATGGACTCTGTGCTGATTCTCCAACTTTACAGCAGTTTATGAATTTTGAACTTTAGCAGACCTTTCACATTTCTTTATTTTTAACATGCAGAAATGGCATTATTTCTTACGTGATCTTGCACTGCCCACATTGCTCCTTCTGCCAGCATTTTCTCCTAAGCCTCCTTTGTCTTACGGGATAATGACAGAGTCATATTATGGCTGCAGTGTGTTTTTTTTTAAAAGTGGGAGCAGAGCTCTTTCTCGTGAGCTCTTTCTAGAAGCAGGCTGATGCCCACCTGATTTAGGAGAAAATAAGAAATTTATTGCAGATATGTTTTGTTTGGCAGAAGAGCTTGGCCTTTTGATATTTGTTATGCTCTGTGAAGACAAAAGAAGATAGCTGCTTAATATGGTTGCAGTGTTCTTTCTTTTCTGCCCTGTCCGTTAGTAGGGTAACCCATTTTCTTTGCAACTTGTTCTTTTTGGCAGAAAAGTTCTACCTTTTCATATCCTTCCCTGTTCATTTATGAGAGAACAGTAGTTTCTCCTAATTCCAAATTGTGATCCTGTGCCCCCATCCCTGCTATGGGTGTTCTGTTCTTAGAATGGTCGGGTAAAATTTTGATTTTTCTTTATGGAGTTCTTATAGTGCAAAAATCCTCTGGACCTTTTTCTTTCTTTCGTCCGAGGAGAGAGATTCTAGAGCACTAAGAAAAATTACTGGTGGTTGAGTTCTTCATAAGAGAATGGTAGTTAGGTGCCCTTGTTGTGGAATGTCATTGTGGAGTGCCTAAATGTTGGAGAAATTGCCAGCTTTTGACAACTTCCTGTTGTTGCATTGTTCTAACATTTTGGAATCGCTGTAGGTTGTTGCTGTAGGTTTAAGATCATTTTATTGATTATATCTTCCGCCGCAGTCCTCTTATACATGACACATTAGAAACACTTTACCAAACGTTTATTATTTATTCGCTAATTGATTTGTAATGTCTCTAACGGGAAAAAGTACAGAAGCTTTTTGGCATCTGTTTAGTCTCTCATAGCTTCTATCTTGTATCATTTGAATTGCAAGGACTGAAACCGCAAATATAACAAACCCTTTCAATGAATTTGTTGTTGTTAACGTTTCTTCAGGTCAACTCTGTGTCATAGCAACCTTATTACAGGGTTTTCTTGCCAAGATTTATTGAGAGAATTTTCCTCATTGTCTTCCGGAGTCTATCACTCAAACCACAAGCATACTGGCTCACTTTTAATGAACTACAGCAATTCAAAGACCAGAAGTGAACTGGTTTTCATGCTTTCACTTTAGGAATATAGCTAGTATGAACCCTCTGGTAGGTTTGTGTTAGGGTCTCCATAAGCTGGAAGTGACTTGAAGCCATACAGCAACAACAAATGCACATCATCTGTTGTTTTAATTAATAGAGGAGTTTATTGCTGGATATGACATTAAAGTTCTAAATAGCTTCCAACCTTTATACCTGAAGCAGCCCTCCTTTTCACAGATATGTTTGTGTGAGGATTGAGATCTATTGGAGGGGTCTCCACCTTTATCCCACCCATGAGAACTTTGCATGGTGTGAAGACACTAAGGAGCACCTTTTCTGATGTGCTGTCCCACTTGTGGAATGTCTTTCCCTTGGATGCCGGACTTCATTCGAGCACCAGCATAAAACATAGCTTTTTTCTAATCCTAGGTGCTGGCAGCTCCTCACAATTTTGCCCAAATTTCTACATTTACCTGGTTTTAATTTGTTTTTAACTTGCTTTAATTCTTAAATTGTTTTGTATGTTTTTGATCCCATTCCTGGCTGTTTTAAATTGTTCTTAATAGCTTTAAACTGAATTCCTTTGAGATCTTGTGACATACAACAGGATATAAGTGTTTTATAAATAAGTAAAGGAATAACATCTGCTAAATTGTTAACTTTACTCTGCCTTATGACATGGCTGGCCTTGTGAGCAAACACTATGGAGATAGGTGGCAATGAAATTCCCTTTTGTGGTTTCACCTGTAGCACAGGATTCCAATGTTGTGAATTGCCTATACAGCCAAAATGGTCAAGAAGAAAGACTTGAAGATATTACAGCAAGGAGAGACATTGGTCTCAGTCTTATTGTTAGTCTCAACCAGAGTTAGACCCACTGAATGAGTGAAATTTACCTGTGTGTTGATTGACTATTCAGCAGTTGAGCCAGTGGGTCTACTCCAGATGGGACTAACCAGGCCATTGCTTCCATTGCCATAACCATGCAGCACTGTCCTTGACTGGCATCTCCCTTAGGCAAAAGATAGAGAAAAAACAAAAGATAAGAATTAGGGGAGGAATGTTGTTGAGTCAAGAGGAGGGAAAAATTTATGAAGAGCAGTTAGGAGGCTCAGTTTCTTAATTTTTCTCCAGGTTGCGAGAGGTGAAGTGTGCCTTGTGCTTAAGGGCTCCTAAGATTGATAAAAGCCAGCAGACATTCCATCAAGATAAAATACTGCTTTTTGAAATTCTGTGGGTGTTTGCAGTGGATTCTGCTAATCATAACCTGAAGATTCCTGCAGAGCTCTTGTGTCATTTGACTTCTCAGCCCTTTGCCCTCCATACTGGGAACTGAACATAACACCCTAAACATCTGTATATGTGTGTATGACACTGTATATATGTGTATGACACCTGCACAACTAGGGAAGTTGTGCACATCCTTTTGGATCTGGCCATTGATTGCAGTCACTTCTATGCTCTGCCCAGACAATTTCCTCATTTAGAGTCTGGGAGAATTCTTACAGCCCTACCTGCCAGCAACTCAGAGCTTTAGTGTATTGGAACATCCAGTGTTTAGTTTTTATGACCTTGTAAATGTTTAGTTTGAAAGGCAAATAGGTTCACCAGTATTTCCAAGAATTTAAGTAGTTTGTTCCAGATGTTGAAACCTGGTGGGCCGTGTACTTTGAATTCCATAGCCGACCTGAACCTGATAAGGCTGTATTGATTGCTTTGATCCTTGGAAAGAACACATCACCTCCACCAGCAAAATAAACTCAAGAGAGATTCTGTCCAAGTGAACTTTAGAAAATGACTGAAGCCATCAAATCTAGCACATCAAAACTTTCCCTAACATGTGCCTGTTGAAAGCACAGGAGTCCTGCTCTAAAAATAGATAAATAGGCTGCTTTTCAACCAGGAGTGGGGAGGTGAAAGAACCCCAAGATCCACCAACTGAAGCCTGGTGAAAGAGAAGGAAAAGGCACAGGATTACAATGGATGACAGCGGCGTTTACACTATATAAAGTGCTGTAAACAACACTCAGTATACATTCCAGTCCCCAAGAAAGGGAACACCGGGGACTGCAGTAACCACAGGACCATTGCATTAATTTCCCATGCAAGCAAAATCATGCTCAAAATTTTGGAAGAGACTTCTACTGTTTATAGAACGAGAAATGCCAGATGTTCAAGCTGGGTTCAGGAAAGAAAGAGTCACTAGGTTTTGTATTGAAAACATAGGCTGGATAATGGAACTCACCAAAGAATTTCAAAAGATAATCAGCCTGTGCTTCATAGATTATAACAAAGCCTTCAGTTGTGTAGATCATGAAAAACTATGTGTCGCTCTTAAAGAAATGGGTGTGCCACAACATTTGATTGTACTAATGCATAGCCTGTACACAGGACAAGAGGTTGCTGTTAGGTCAGAATACAGAGAAACAAAATTGTTTCCAATTAGAAAGGGAGTCAGGCAAGACTGCAGTTTATCACCCTGTCAGTTTAACTGGTATATTCAACATACCATGTGCAAAGCATGATTAGACTCAGAGGAAGGAGGCATGAAAATTGGAAGAAGGAACATCAACAATTTAAGATACGCAGAAGACACTAACTACTATCAGAAAACAGTAAAGGCTTGGAACTGAAGACAGTCAAGGCAAAAAATGCAACAGCAGTTTACAGTTGAACATTAAGAAAACCAAAATAATGACCACAGATAATTTACATAACCTTAAAGCAGACAGTAAAGACATTGAAATAATTCAAGATTTTGCATACTTTGGTTCAGTCATTAATCAGAATGGAGAGAAACTGCAGTCAAGAAATCAGAAGAAGACTAGGAGATGGAATGATATCTGTGGAGGAACTCAACAAGATCCTGAAGAGTAAAGATCTATCACTGAATAGGATTGTTCATGGCATTGTATTTCCAGTTTCTATGTGTCATTGTGAAAGCTGAATAGTGAAGAAAGCTGATAGGAAGAAAATCAGCTCATTTGAAATGTGATGTTGGAGGAAAGTTCTATCGCTACCCTGGACTGCTAAAAAGACGTGTGGATGGATCCTAGAGCAAGTCAAGCCTGAACTCTCCCCAGAAGCCAGGACGGCTAAACTGAGACTGTTGGACTTTGGCCATATTATGATTTATATCATGATATCATGAGACATGATTCACAAGAAAAGACAATAATGTGTGGTAAGGTAGAAGGCAGTAGGAAAAGAGGAGGACTGCATTATAGATGGATAGACTCAGTCAAGGAAGACACGTCCCTGAATCTGCAAGACCTGAGCAGGGCGGTTGAGACTTGGAGGTCTCTCATAGCAAACAGGGCCATTGAAGCATGAAATTCTTGTCTGGAAGCACCCATAGATACAGAATTAAGAAATTCTGAGCCTGGGAATTTGTTGGATTATCAAATTTGAAGAGAGTTCATAGTTCATCCACATAGAAATCCACATCTGGTCCCCCCGACCCCGTTTCCCCTTTCTAGGAGTAGAATTAGGACTTAACTGGATGTGCGACTGTGTTTCTTCTTTTTCTTTCCTTTTGCTGGTATTAGAGGGAGTCAGAAATCCTTGCTGCTCATTGCAAATCACCAGAGATCTATCCAGAGATCTAATTCAACCTACTGATGAACCCCTGCTAGTTCCTGTGTACAGTTCTAAAAATGCCTAAAAAAGTACTGGGGGACCTAAAAGCTCTGGAAGAAAACCAGCTCAGAATGGTTTATTATCAGTTTCCCTTGGAGGAGAAAAGTGCAGACATAGAACACAGTTATAACTAGAGGGGGATATACATTCTCTCTAATAAATGGGTGCAAAGCGGAACAATGTCAGAATTTAGCCTAATTTTTAAAAGGTCAACTTGCCCTCCAGTCATTTCCATCAATTATTAAAGACCAAATTGACACACAAGCATTTTTTTACAGCAAAAAATTCAAGTAATGAGACTCTGGCCATGTAAATTGAAATTTGACGCATGGTCTACCCCTGCTGTAAGGGACCAACAGTCTTTGTTGTTAAGGGAATAGTTCCTGATGGTGAGGGCTCTCTCTGTGTATTTTTGAACAAGCCAGCCATCAGGGCTGAGAGTGGAACAGCATTTTGTCCAGTTTTGGAGGAGAGATAGGAGGGAAGGAAACAGGACAACAGTTTACCGGAGAGAAGTCCGAAAATAAGGACCACTGGGTTGTATATTGATGTATCATTATTAGTATTGTCACTAGTTATCCTCCTGAATGTGGACAACTCTCACATATCGATCCTCCCCCTGCAGCTGCCTCTCAGCCAATCACATTCCTCCTTCCTTTTTTTCAGTGCAGTCTGATGTATGTTTGTTCTGACCTTCCAGTGTCTGGATGGATGAATCCCTCATGGCAGGCTCTTTTTCAGCTCCCCAGCAGCAAAGAGGAACATGGCACCCTGTGGCATAGGGGTTACCAGTGTAGGAGTCTCCTGCATCAGCTTTGGGCACCTGTTTGCCTTGGGCAAGGGGCAGGTTGGCTAAACAGTCCATCGTCACTGCATTTCAAAGCCAGAAGCAGCAGAAACTTACAGAAAGATGATGACGACGACCTTTATTTATACCCCACCTTTTCCCCACAGTTGAGACTCAAGGTAACTTACAATTTAAAACAAGCACCATAGCACTAAAAATATACAAAAGTTGAACATTAAAATACGAACTGTTCAGAGTATTAAAGCAATGTAAAACATACTATTAAGAAGAATAAAAGCAGTTGAAAATGGTACAAATAATACAAAGCCAACTTAAAAGCCATTTCTTGAAAAAAGTCCAGTTCTAGAGGCCTGTTGGAATAAAAAAGTCTTTGCCTGCTGATGGAAAGAAAGCATGGGGACGCCTTCCACCCTCCCTGGGAAATGAATTCCAGAGCCTGAGGCAGCTATTGAGAAGGCCCTGTCTTGCATTCCTCACTGGCCATGTCTTTGGGACTGAGAGAAAACTGTCTCTTGAGCATCGCAGTCTGGTTAGGTTCATATGGGGAATCTTTCAGATAGCCTGGACTTGAGCTATATAGGGCTACGTAAGTCACTTTGTATTGTTCCTGGAAACAGACTGGCAGCGAGTGGAGATGTAACAAGAGTTGTATGGCCCCAGCTTTCTGAGTTTTGCAAAGAGGAGAGAAGAGCCCATTTTCATCCCATTGTTTCTCTGGCTCTCTCTTAGCCACCAAGTTAGTCTTCCTTTCTTGGGCATTGTTAAGTATTCACCCTGCAGATTTATGAGCTGGCAGAGAAGGCAAGCAGGGACTCAGGAAGAGAATGTAACATAGGTGGACAGAAAAATGCATACTGGCTGAACTTGTGAAGAATCTGAGCCTAAAGGTGGGGGGAGGGAGGGCCAAAATGGATAGGGTAACATATGCAGAGGCCTTGGCAACCATTGTTTTTTGAACTAGATCTCCTTGCCTCTTGCCCAAGAAGAAGGGTATTCTGCCCCGTAGTCAGAGGCAGAGATGTGGCAGAAAGAAGAGCAAAGGATAGAAATGGTAAAGCTTGGAAACATGACTTGTTTGGACTATAGCTTCCAGAATTTCACTAGTCAGCATGGACTGGGTAATTTCTGGGAATTGTAGTCCAAGCAAGTGACATTTCCAGTCTCTGACGATGTGAATATATGGACATCTAACTGCCAGAAAGATACTTCCCTGATGGCTACCAGAGCATGATCCAAGGATGATCTCCATTCCCTCTCATTTGTCCTAAGCTAGGAGCCAGCCTTATTTTATCATGAAACAGTAGCAAATTTTCATTGAATCAGGGGAGACTGGGATTTTTGGCTTCCTGTGCCAGTGTTTTTACTTGGGATAGTGGGTGGAAATACCATTTGCTGCCGTGACTTAGGGAGCAAAATGTCTTGGAAGAAGCCTGCCTGAGTGCTCAAGGGCCTATTTGAAGCTGGTGGAGTATGACGATCTGGGAAGGTAATGGTATCAGGTAGACAGAACACAGTTCAGTTTTCCCAGTGTACCCCAGTGACCAATTGGTGGTCAAGGTGATTGGAGTGTTCCCAAACTTTGTCTGATGGTCACTGTGCAGCCTGATGTGAGGAGGTGCTGGGTACCACCTTGTACAATGTCAGAAAACGTCCATCTGGGCTCACTGCTTTTACTTTGCCAATTGTACAGACGCATCCTCCAGCTGGGTTCCGCAGATGCACCTGGTGGCTTCCATGTCAGTGGGGTGCGGAATTTGTTCCAGGTTTTAGTCCAAATCGTAAAGGAGATATCTGTGGAGCTGAAACCTGGATTGAGGTAGGCTTAGCATCTCAGAATGCTCCTCTAAAATTAAAATCCAGAGCACATTCATGGCCCCCTAGTATGGGGAGCCAACAGCCCTGCTACTGACTGAGAGGAGGTGATTCTTTGGACTGAAGCAGCAGCAAATGGCCAAGAGTTAAAGGTACCTTTCTCTCTCCCCATAGCTCTCTACACGAAACTTCCTTCACAAAAGGTTGGTTTTCTCACAATTGTGGTGGTGGTGGTGGTGGTGGTGGGGAGAGCCTGTGATTTTTTGTGCACATCCGTCTTCAGTGGCCTGCAGTGTGGCAGATGTGCCACAAGGCGGCCCTCTTGGCTTATGAATGACAAAGTCAGTACCACAGATTTCCAGGCAAGCCATGGTGCTTCTGTATTAGACAAAGAACATTTAGCAATCAATCAATCAATTTAGCAATCAATCAATCAAGGAAGCCTGTTTCCTAATTGAATAACCTGCCTCTCTCTGCCTAATTGCAGGGCCCACCCTGAGTATGGTCTTGATTCATACCATACAACACTGTCCTTCCAGGTAGGACTTCTGTTTTGATCCTGCTCCTCCCATGCAGAATGAACAGTGGCACTTATTTAGAGGATACAGTCTAGTATCTTGGGTAGCTTCTTTGAGGTGTAAAATGAAACTCAGACCATTGTCTCTTTTCACATGGAAGGCATTGGATACCCCTGCCAAAGGGATTCCTTCACATTCCCCTTCCAGGAACTGTGATTCCATTAGCCACTGGTTTGGGAGGAGGGAACAGTTTGGACTGAAGAAGTAAGAAGTGGAGAAAAAAATGGCTAAGAGCCCCTTTGCCTCATTACCTCTCTAGCGGAACTCTCTCTCCCCAAAACTAGTTTTTCTGAGGGTAGGGGTGGGGGAAGAAAAACTATTGGATCTTTATCTCCTAGCAACAATGACTGGAAACTGCAGTGCAGCAGATGAGCCACAAGGGGACACCTTTGGCTTATGAACAGTAAAACCTGTATTGCTGAATTCTAGACAGAAAAGTGTTTCTCTTGTTTTAGCAAAAATGATATTTAATAATATAAACTGACACTGAACATATTTTTGATTTATGCACTTGGATATCATTCAGCACTTCTGGCCCGGTAGACCCCACCCCACCCCACCCCACCCCACCCCACCCCAGAATAAACAAGTGCAGGTATTTGGGGATATTATTTCACCATCATCACCATCACCACCATCGTCTTTATGGTTTTGAGATATTACTTGGGATAAATTTCAGCACCTTGGATAGTTCCTTTAAAGACTGCAATGCCCCCTTTTTTTTGGTATTTGCTTTTTTTTATTTTAGTGTCATTCCCTAAATCATTCCTAACAGTGGCAGCTTGTGGTTTCTATGTCAGTGGGGCGGGGGATGAAGCCACTCTAGGATACATGGCAGACTTTAAGGACCTTCCTACAATGCCGAATCCACTCCACTAAACAGGTTTAGCACCTTGTAGATCTCCTTTAAACTAAAATGCAGAGTGAACACACTGACCACTGGCAGGGAAGCCAAAAGGTAATGGTGAAGGTAATGTTTTGGATTGAGGAAACAGCAAGCTGAGAAAGAATGGTTAGGGGTTGCCCGACCCAGTACCTCTCTAGTGGAAATCTTCCTTCTCGAAGGTTATGGGGGGAGGGGAAGCAGTAGGCTTCAGCCACACGTTTCCTGCTGCTCACTAGCAGCAATGGTTAGGAACTGCAGTGTGGCAGGTGAGCCACAAGGCGGCACCCTTTGCTTAAGAATAATAAAGGTAGCTCTGCGGATTGTCAGACGAGTGTTTCTAATCTGTTGGTTTCGACAGGACATTTTCATGACAGATTATAAGCCTGTATCCTTTTCAAACAATCTTTCTTTCTCTACTTGCTAATAGGACTGATCCTGAGTATGGCCTTGATTCACAAGCCACACCTTTTGTTGTCATAGGTAGTAGCACTTTTGTTTTGACAACTTCTGCCCGTAGAATGAACAAATACACTTATTTGAAGGATACAGTTCAGTGCCTTGTACAGCTGGTTTAAAATCTGAATTAAAACCCCACTGATTTTTTTGGGGGAGGGAGGGTGCGGCTCTAGTAATCCCACCTTTTAGCAGCGGCTGTTGGTGGTTTCCATGTCAAGCAATGTGTCTGCATTCATTCCTGACTCTGAAAGAACTATCCATGGTACTGAACTCTTATCTCCCGAATAGGTTCAGTGCCTTAGAAACCTCCTTATAGGTTTGACCTAAAATCTGGAATGGAAGCAACCAGCCTTTTCACTGTTAAAGAGGATGTAACAGTTTGGAGACAAGGAACAGCAAACATAAAAAAAAAAGCCCTCTTAAGGGACCATCTCCCCCCCATCTCTCTCTTCCCATTTTCACTTGAAATGTCTCCCTCAAAAGCTGGTTTTCCAGAGCCTGACAGGTGTTAGTGAGGTAGTACTGTATCTGGGGCTTTTCAAATGGTGTGCCGTGACACATTAGTGTGTCACCTGAGTTGTGTAGGTGTGTCATCTACAGTCTTGGAAATGTATGTTATTATTTATAAATCATGTATTTTTAAAAATATATGAAAGGATTTTATGAGATATGTTGTGTCTCTGTACATTTTGTTATTACAATTTATGTATGCATCTGTATCTCTTATAAGGCATTAGTTTAACCTCTGGTTTGCTAGTAAAAATGAACTACTGTGTCGCAAAATGACGTATGTCTGAAAAGTGTGTCACCAACATGATAAGTTCAGAAAGCTCTGCTGTATCCTGTGCATGTGACTTTAATCTATTCTAGCAACAGCAGCTAGGAATTGCAGTGTGGCGCCTGAGCCACAAGTTGGTGCTCTTTCCTTAGGAATAAGGGAGGAAAGGCTGCTGCAAACATTGTGCTGCTGAGAGAAACATCCAGACTTAGAGAAGCCCTAAGAAGTCTGGTAGGAAAATGATGAGGCTGGGATGTTACTGGCATAGAAGAAGACAATGTAGGTTGCAGAAAAGGAGGGACGCATAGAGAGGCCTACATTCTGTTGTTAGGAAACAGAAATCATGAGGCTCTGTAAATGTTTTTGGACTGCAACTCCCAGCAGCCCTAGGCAACAGAATCAGTGGTAATAGGTGGTGGAAGCTGCAACCTATTGATTTCTCAAGGGCCTCGTGATTCCCAGCGCTCCTATTGCTACTCCCAACCAGAGCAGAACCATTGAATCCTTGGGATTTACCTGCATTCACTAATTGTTTGGATGGGGCTACTGGACTCAGCATACGTTGGACAACTCTTTCCATGTTCAGAGCAAAATCCCACAATTATGGGAGCCACCAGCTCTGTACTGACTGAGAGGATATGACCAGCTGGACTGAAAAAGCCAAAGACGACGGGAGGAATCTTTAAGGGTCCCTCTCCCCCAGGACCTCTCTATGAAAACCCCCTTCCCAAAAGGAGATTTTCTAAAAATGAGGAAGAACTTGTGGGCTTTTATAACAGGTTTGCATGGCTTTAGTCCTGCTGCTCCCTAGCAAGAACAGATGGGAGCTGCAATGTGGCAGATGAGCCACAAGGCAGCACTGTTTCCTTAATGAAACTCGTACTGCTGATTTTTAGATGAGAGAAAGTGTTTTTGTGCTACTGGCTTGGGCAGAGGACATTTTAATGATAAAATAGAAGCCTGTGTCCTTCTGAATAACTTCTCTCTTCCTGCCTCACTGTAGAGCCAACTCTGCATATCATCTTGATTCATACCCTTGAACGCTGTTACCACAGGCAGCACTCCTGTTTCAACCCTTCAGGAATGAACAACTGCACCTATCTGGGGAAGATGGTGGGGCACCTTGGGTAGCTCCCTTCAAGTCTGGAATAGAACAGAAGCCACAGGAGAGCATCGGCAATGGATACTCCTCCTTATTGTCCCTCTAGAAACAAGGACAGTGTTCTGACAGTGATGTGGGAGGAGGTGACAGTTTGGCATGAAGAGACAGCAGGCAGAGAGAAAGAAACCATAAGGGCCACCTTCCTCAGTACCTCTGTATGTGTACCATCTCTCCCCTTCCTCCTCCCCTTTTGTCATGGGTTCAATCCTTGTGAGCAAGAATGACCAGGAACTATAGTATGGTTATGGAACCACAAGGTGGCAGTGTTTGCGTAGGAATTTTGGAGCCAGTCCTGCAGGTATGCAAGTTTGAGCAGGGGAGGTTTTGGTATTACAACAGAAGCCTGTTTCCTTTTAGAATAAACTGTCGTCTTCTCCTTAACTGTAGGGCTGACCCTGAGTGTGGCCTTGATTCCCACCCTAAAACACTATGGTCATGGACACTGTTTCTTCCTTGGTGATCCCCAGGAATGAACAGCTGCATCTCCTTGGAAAGAAGATTCACCGCCCCTTGGGACACCACTGGCAATAGGAATTCCTCCTGGCATCTTTCCAGTAAACTAGACTATGCCCTGCCATGGCTTTGGATTGAAGTAACAAACTGAGGGGGAAAAAACAGGGAGGGTCTTTCTCACCCACTGCAACTTTACTGGAAACCTCCTCCAGAGTGGGTTCTCTGTGCCAAAGAGAAGACAGTGTGTTACATACATTCTTCCTAGCAAAAGTGACCTTGAGCTGCAATGTGGAAAACCACCCACCAAGAGCAGCCTTTACTTACTGTTAAGGGCAGTCAGTAGCAAAACCTTTTGTGTTGCCACAAGAAAAGGCCAGGCTTCGAGGTCCAAATGGCAAGAAGAATGGTGGAGCTGGGAGGCTTGCAGAATTGAAAAGGAGGGTCTAGGTTGGGAGTAGGGAGAGAAGGTTACAGGGGGTTGGCTATTGCAGATCCGGAGAATAGACCCCTGGAATGGATTGTTGAAAGTGAGTCAGCAGGTAGAGGAATCTCCTGGGTTGAAAGGGTCTCAAGGGGTGAGGATCACCCAGCCCTCCAGGTGTTGTTGGACTGAAGCTCCCAGCAGTCCTGGCCAGCATGGCCAATGGTGGGGAGCTGCAGACTAACAAGCTGTGGAGGGCTGCATGATTCCCAACCACCGGATCAATAGGATTTTCCTTCATGTTGACTTATGCTCACAAAGTGATTTGATGGGTCTACTCTAGTTCAGAGTAGAAGCAAAAGGACTGTCTCCCCGTTCCAAGTGTCCCAAGGCATCCTCCATGGAGAAGCATAACGACTCTCTAGTGTTGGCTGTGGTAGGGCCAGCTCAAGAGATTTAGCTGCCTCAAGAGCAAGATGGTGTCTAACCCCCCCCATCTCAGGCACAGAAACTGTCAGGAAGCTTTTTTTCCAGCACAGATGGTAAGAAGTCGTCTTTAAAGACAGAAAGCCAGCTTCGCAGGCCAGGATGAATCATGTGGCTCGCAGCTGTCTCCTTCACCTCCCCACTGCCATCTCCTAGCATTTGCTACTTGAGGTGTGTATAATCTGAAATTCAGTACTGCTGATTTCCAAACAGGAGAGTATTTCTGCTAAGCTGATTTGGGCCCATTAAATTTATCCACAAAATCTAATGCTATTTGTGTGTGCGTGTATGAAAAACCTGACCCACTCTGCCCACAGCTGGCAGTAAGCCTGAGTATGATTTTGATTTCAGCAGTGCAGCAGTGTTGTGGCAGAACTGCCATGCTCTCCCAGGAATCAACAGATGCCCCTCTTTGGAGCATATGGTTGAGCCGCTTGGATGGCTCCTTTTAAGGAGAACATTTTGGAAGAAAACCTAGAATAGGTTCACTTCCTATTTTCAAATAGGCCACTGGAACCAGAGAGGATGCCTCCCCAGTTGCTAGAAGAACAAGATGGAGGAACAGCAACTAGGACTGCACCTTCTGGGAAGTCAGATGAAGCAACAGTCTGGACTGAAAAAATGGTAAGCTGAAGGGGGGGCGTTAAGAGCATCTCTCCCCCATGACTGCTGTGTTGGAAATTTCCCTTCCAAAAACTGTTTTTTCAGGTATAGCGGGAGGGAAAAATAGCATGCTTTTATCATACGTGTATGGGACTTAGGCTCCTCTGTGCTCATCTTAGCAAGAATGGCATGAAACTGCATTTTGGCTTAGAACCACAAGGTGGCACCCCTTGTTTAGGCATAAGGGAATCGGGTCTACTGGTTTCCAAAGGAGAGCGTCTTTTTGCTAGCTTGATTGAGGAAAGATAATATTGATTAGTGAAACAGAAGCCTGCATCAGGACCTTGGACAGTGAATTTGCCACCCCTCTGCCCTACGGGAGGCATTGAAAACTATTGGCAATGGAAATTCCTGCGTTTCCGCCTTCTCTCAAGTGGGACTGTAACTCAGGTGGAGGAGGTAATAGTTTGGACTGCAGAAGCAGCAACCTAAGGGAGATAAAAGGTTAAGAGCACTGGAAAGGTCCCTTCTAAAACCTGGTTTTCTGGGGCTCCAGTGGGCTTTCCTCACCAGCGTGTGAGTTAAAACTCCGTCCCACAACAACAGCCAAAAATTAGAGTGTGATAGATCAGCCACAAGAGGGTGGCCTTTGCTATGGAATAAGGAAGCCAGGCTTGTCTGCTGTTTCCAAGTGGGGGAGAATATTTCTTCTGTGCCCTTTTGGGCAGCAGATACAGTGACTCAACAAGTGGTGGCCTTTGCTTAGCGTTAAGAAAGCAAAGGCTGTGTGGGGCTGAGACAGGCTCTCAGATTCAGAAAACCTAAGAACCAGTGATGGCTGTTACAACCAAGATTGCTCCCTTGGCAAGAGCAGCTCGGGAGATCTGCTGTAAAGTTCCTGGGCCTCACTAAACTACAGATCCCAGAATTCCACAGGATGTTGTCAGGGCAGTTGAAGTGGAATATGGGGCTATAGCAGTGTTGTGAAGTCAGCACTGTGGACTTTCATCCAGGCTAACCAGAGCCCTGGGTCAGAAAGAAAATCCCCTGCTGTGGTTGTCAGAGTCCACAAGACAGCTGCCTGGGTTGGAAAGAGATTGTTTTAGCTATGCATCTGAGAATTGCCCTGCATCATAAAGGGCAGAGTCTGCATTCCCGCCATACCTCTCCATTACCACCACCAGCAGCTTAATGTTGAATGTATCTCCTTCTCTGTGGTCCAGACTTATCACTCCATGTATTTTCTTCAGCTTACCCTTGGCTAAAGCAGGAACAGGATTCATGAGAACTTCTTGATGCCTTTCTTTTCAAACATTTCCAATAACTTTATTGCATCAGCGACATTCAACAGTAACAATACACAGAAAAAGTAATTCTAAAACTCCACAAAGGTAGATCAGTCTGATAATATTTCCCCTGGATGTTCACCACTGCAAGAGATTCCACCAAGAATCCCTTGTTTTTTCTGGGGGTTTATATGGGGGGGTTCATCCTCACTGTGAAATTAATAAAGCAATACCAAATGGTTTCAAATATGTCTGTACTATTTACTCCCAGTTTACTGCCTAGATTTCACAGTCAATTTCTTGGCCAACATAGTGGTCCATGTTCTGTCCATTCATCCACATAAGGTAAATCCTTCTAGGTTTTCTGTCATATTGCTCTTTCAAGTTTGATGAGTAACCAAGTAACAGTCAGGAGATAAATGAGTAAAATTACATATGTATTGTAAATAAATTAAAAGGGGTCAGTTTCCATTAAAGCCACACACAAAAACCATGATCGACATTAAATACATAATCCATGCAGCTTTCTAACACTGAAGGCACAATCAATGTGAAAGTTCACTGGGCATGAATCTTTTCACAAGTAGGTTAATGACCATGGGTGTAAACAAGCCAAGGTTAGAACAAAGGCCAAATGTGTTTTGACACTGCTGTCTTCATCACTGGCCAATAATGAAGTCCTTAGTATCTTTGGATTCTTCCCAAACACATTAGTGTTAAGTTCCTCATATAACAAGTTTTCTTGCGTTCACCAAGCATAGCTCAATTCCTTATTCTGCAGGGAGGAGTTGTCCCCTTGAAATAGGGACAACATTAGCCTAGTTTGACGTGTGTACTGTTTGGTTAGTAATTTCTTGCTTTACCTCTGTAATTCAGACCTCCAGATGTTCTTGTACTGCAGCTCCCAGCATCCCGCTGGCCTTAGCTATCTTGGCTAGGGCTGTTGACAGTTGCAGTTGAACAACATCTTTAAAGTGCTGTTTCCACTCCATAGGGTTAACTGAGCACCGTTTGGTCTTTAATGCTGACTATGTTAGCCATTGTCTTAGATGCACAGATATATCAGAGAGAAAGAGTATTTCTGAAGTGTTGGTTTGGGCAGCTGACATGTAGTCATAAAAAATAAAAGCTCCTGCCTTTTTTTGGAATAACTTCCTCTGCCCTGCCTTCCAACAGAGCTAGCCCTGAATCTCACCTTGATTCCCACTCTGCAACACTGACTCAGAGAGGGCATTGCAGTCTAGTACCTTGGGTGGCTCCTTTGAAATCTGGATGGAAACCCAGAGTGGATGTCCCCACCCTTTTGGAATGCAAGTTGTCAGACCCCACTGGCAAGAGGAAATTCCTCCACCTGCGACTGGGAGTGTATCCTGGTCAACCTTGCTAGTGGAAAAGCTGCCCAATAGTTCAGGGGAACTGGAGACTGGAGAAGAGTTGGACATTGTAATGGCATGAAGGAATGTGATCTGGTGAAGGAGGGATGAACAGACATGATTTGCCTGAGCTGACTGGTTCTGTTTCACTTGGTCCCGGATTCTTTCTCTGATTAGCTGCTTACCTCCCAAATTCTCCCTTTGAACAAAACAGAAATGATAGATAGACCAAGATCCTTCTGGAGTCGTGCCCTGTGGAAGCAGGGGTACATTTTCCACCTATGCACAACATACATGTTTAGTTCAAGGTTGTGGATGTGGAGATGTGCATGCAGTGCCCTTGTGCCTGCAGCTGTGCAACTACACATGGGGATGTGCATGCATTTAATTGGGTCTTCAGTTGTTCACTTGGCTCTGTGTGCTGTTGTGGAATGTTGCCATTTGCCACAAAGGTTCTGCAGCACAAGCAATGAGTAACTCTGAGCGTGGTGCTATATGTTACACAACATGGGTGTAGGATTGTGGCCACAGGAAGTGAAAAACGACTTTCTTCCTGGAGGATCCATAAGGCTCAAGCCAGGATAAAGGAGACAGTAGTTTAGTTGGACCTCTTGGCCATTCTTTAGAGTGTCAGTCTCTATGACAACTCCCACAGCTCTGTCGGAAAAAAAACCAAAACCATGGGATTGGTATGATGCAGAGGGACTGAGACTTCATGTGAGTGCAGGTGGTCTGTGGTGGGACTGGGACCTTCTGTGCTAGTGTGACAGGGAATCCACACCGGGTTTTAGTCCAGACGTTAAAGTTGTCGTCCAAGGTCCCTTTGGAGTATCCCCTTTAAAGTCTGGACTAAAATTTGCAGCAAATTCACCATCCCACTGACTTGGAAGCCACCAGCGTTTTCACTAGGTGGAAGGACATAACGTGGAGTGAAAAAGTAGCAGCTGCTTTTCCGGTGATGATGGGATCCGGTGGGCTTCCGATGATTGCGGCTGACGTCCCCGCGCTCAACAGGAAGAACCGCCGAAAGCTGCAATGTGGCGGATGAGCCACAAGGCGGCGCCCTCTGCTTACTAATCACGAAGCCTCGGTCCTGCCGCTTTGTAGACCAGCGCCGGCGTTTCTGCGATCCTGGTTTGGGCACCGGGCATTTGAGTGACTCAAATAGAAGCCGGTGTCCTTTTGGAATAGCATCCCTCTGCTGCCTAATCGCACAGTCCACCCTGACTATGGTATTTTTTTCACACTCTGCGACATTGTTGTCGCAAGGCGACACTTCTGTCTGCAGCCCCACCAGCAATGAACAACTGTGGCTAGCAGATCCCCCCGCACCTCCCAAATAAAAGCCACGCGGACTCCTCCGTGTCGTCCTTCCAGCATCCGGGGTTGCATCTGCCGCTGCTTCGGATGCGGTGAACACGCAGCACGCGGGTTGAGGAGGGGAGGAGAAGGCTAAGGCCGGTATCCTGTTCGTGACATTCGTGCCTTTGCACGCGAGTACGCCCTTCTCGCCACCAAGGAGCAAGGGCCTCTTCTCTAGCGCGTTGCCCTCCGCACTCAGGGTCCCTCCCCCGTCCTCTAAGGGTGCCAGCAGCGACCCCACGGGACTTGGCCACCGCTGGGGAGGCGAAGGCAAGGGCAGCCTGGGCGTTCCCACGCGAGATCTCGGCCTAAGCGCCTCGCTCCCCCCGTGTCTCCGTACGTGAAACCTCCCGCCCAACCGCTGGTTTCCCAGGGCCCTGAGACAGAGGAGGAGCCGGCACGCATGGGTCACGCGCGTACCCCGCCCGCCCCACCAATAGCCCGCTGGGGGACTGCAATGCGCGCCAGAACCACGCGGGGGCGCGCTTTGCTTAGGAACGAGGGAGCAAGGCAAGGAGAACCTTTTCTGTTACCCCGAGAGGACGAGGTAGGGCCTGGCAAAGGTTACCAATCTTTGAGGCAGGGGTGTGTGTGGTGTTACTGGGAAGTCTTCCACTTTGGAGAGCGCCTTTCAAGTTCAGACTAAAGCCCAACGTGGAACCACTCTTCTATTAGCTTGGAGCCACCCGGTCCTCCACTGACTGGGACGTGCCTGGACAGAAACGTATGCTGAGTCTGGGAAGTTTGCTGAGTGGAAGGGCAGGGACAGAAGGCTACAGAGGCAGGCATGCTGTCGTGGCAGCACTCTGGCTGTTTGGGGAATGCAACTCCCAGCAACCCTAGGCAGCAGAAACACTGGCAAGGGATCCTCCCAGTTGCAGCCCCATCATCTGGAGGGCTGTCTGATTCCCACCCACCCTATTGCTAGTCCCAGTCAGAGCAGACCCATCAAACCAATGAGATTTACCTTCAGGTGGACTCCTGTTCACTAAGTGACTTGATGGGTTTGCTCTAGGTCAGACTAAGCAAAAACATTCCACCCCCAAGTGTTCTTGGGTATACTGCAGGCAGAAACATATTGACCCTGTCATACTGTGGGCTATGGGGGAGGGGAAGTCCAAGATATCTGGCTGCCTGAAGATCCAAAGAGCATCCTTCACCCTCCATGTACAGAAGTGACCGGCAGCTGGATATTTCTTCATTACTAGGGTGTGCTGTCGAAGGCACCTGCCATCCAAAGTCAGGAGAGCCAACTTCCAGAGAGATCCACATCCAAAAGAAATTCCCCTTGTATGATCAGAGGCAACAAGACACCTGCCTGGTTTGGAAAGAGCTTTATTAAGCTTTGTGCCTGAGGATGACTCTACATGAAACAGGGTAGAACCAGGTTTTCCAACATGCATCTCCACAATTCCAGCCATGGAGTAGTACTGAGTGTTTCTATCTGCCTTGGGTCCTGTACTGGGAGACAGGCAGGGCATCTTACAAACACACACACACACACACGTAATTTCTGTTTGTCGTTTAATCTTGCAACACCACATACTTCCTTCCACTTACCCTTGTGAAAAGGAGAGGTGGGAATCACATGACTCTCCAGATGGGAATCGAGACCCTCAGCACCTTGGAGAGCCCCTTTAAAGACTAAAACCCAGAGTAGACTCACTGCTCTCCAAGCACTTGGAGTCACCAGTCCTGCCACTGACAAGGAAGAGATGAGGATTTGGATACACAAAGCAGCAGGCTGGGGGAAAAAATAAGTTAAAAGGCCTCTTTCTATTGGATATCTCCCGCCCCAAAGCTGGAGCCTTTGTCCTCTATGTGACCTAAATCCACCCTAGCAACAGGGGCCAGGAAATGCAGTGTGGCAGATGAGCCACACGATGGCGGCCTTTGCTTAGAAATAAGGAAGCTTGTGAGGTCTCTTGGTTTCCAGGCAAGGGAGACAGGTTCTGCTATTCCTTTTGGAGAGAGGTTCTTTTGGTAATAAAAAAGAAGCAGGCCTCAGCATCTTGCTTCAAGGCTTGGGACAACAGATTCCCCGCCCCCGCCTCCACCCTCACCCCCACGAGATGCCACTAGCACTGCTGATCCCTCTCTTGCACCCTTCCAGTAACAGGAGCTGCATCTCCTGCTGATTCTGAGGAGGTAACTGTTTGGACTGAAGCAGCAGCAAATGGAGGAGAAAATGTTAAGCACCCCGCCTCCCCGACCCCTCAATCAGAAACATACCGGAGGCTGGTTTTCCAGTGACCAGGGGCCTCTCGTCATGCGTAAATGACTTTAATCCATCCAGACAATGGCTGGGGACTGCAGTGTCGCAGGTGAGCCACAAGGCGGTGCCCTTTGCTTACAAATAAGGAAGCAACCCAGACGGCTTTTTACTGTGAAGAGAGACGGCCAAGCTTGTTAGAAGCCCGAGGAGTCCTGGATAGGAAAAAGAGAAAGCGCGGGTTGCCGTTCGGGGCGGGCGGGGCAGGGGGCTGCGCGGTTCCTCAGTGGTGGGAATTTTGCAGTTTTCCAGATCGTGGAAGGCCATTCCCGGTATTCAGAGTCCCAGCCAGAGCCCTTGTCTCCGGTGCTGGACTGGGCGGAGGGCGTCTTCAGATAAGCCGGAAGCCCCACTCCGCCTGCTGGCAGAGCCAGCCTCAGGGTGGCCTGGACCCGCAACCCGCCGCCCTTCTACCACCGGTAGCCCTTCCCCCTCCCCCCGCCGCCATGAACAGCTGCTCTCGCAAGCTTCAGCGCCTCAGAGAGCAAGTTTGGACGTGGAATTTGGGAACTGAGGTTAAAGCCCAACTCCCCCCTCCAGTACTGTCCCTCCCGCCCTTCCCCGAACTGCACCCCCTGCCCGGCCCATGGGTAGCTTTTTCAAGTCGGCTGGGCAACGAACTGCACCTCTACCCAGGGGCTGAATTCTGCCCCCCAGCTGGGCTCAGCAGCCCGGGCAGCTCCCTCCGAGGTCAGCCGATAAGAGCCCGCGCGAGCCCACCGCCCCCTCCGCGCGCGCGCGACTCTGCAGCTCCGCCCCGCCCCGCCCCGCCCCCCCCCGGGGAGGGAAGGGCGGCGGGGAGCCCGGCGGCGGCGGGGGCGGGGGCAACGCCCCTTCTCCCCGGCGCCTCTCTATTGGGCACCTACCTCCGCCAAAGCTGGCGTTCCGCTCGACGGGCCTCCGTCACGTGGTTGCGCGGCCCAACTCCGCCCAGCAACTGCGGCTGGGAGCTGCGGCGCGAGCTCTGCGCCGCAAGGGGGCGGCCTCCGCTTCTTAGACGTAAGGAAGGGAAAGCTCGTGACCCCTTGCTGGGACGACCTGGCTTGGGCCGTTGAAGCCGCTGGACGGAAGCCCCAGTGGCCACCGGCAAGGCGGAGCCCTCCGCGTCGCCCTTCCGGGAGCCGGGGCGCACCCGCTGCCGTTGCTTGGGCGGAAGCAGCCGCAGGCCGAGAGAACAGTCACGAGAAGCGAAGATGATGAGCTCCTCTCGGCTCGCTCCCGCGGCGCGTGGGCCGTGCGACCCCAAAGGGACCCCCCTTCCGGGCTTGGAGGAGGCGGCCGGCTCCCGTCACGTGCCCGACGTTCCTGCTAGCCGCAAGGGCTGGGCGTTGCAATGTGCCGGCGGAGCCCCACGGGGGCGCCCGTGGCTGAGGGATGAGGAAGGGCGCTGGGAGAGCGCCGCCGCTGCTGGAGGAGGGCGCGGCGGGGGGGGGGCGTCGACAACCTCTGGCAGCACCAGGGTGAATCTGTCAGGCGGTTGCCCCAGCGAGAATTGCTCCGAGGGGGGTTGCAGACACCGCGGGGGAGTTGGACTAGGCTGCCCTTGAGCTCTCTTCTGACGCGAAGCCTCTGACTCCGTGGACCTCCGGAGGCTGCTCGCGTGGCCCGAGAGAGGAGTACGGGCAAAAAGGGGGCTGGCGGGCTGAACGAGGGAGGTTTCCGAGCTGCTGCTGCTGCTGCTGCTGTTGTTGCGCGCCTTCTAGTTGTTCCTGACTCGGGGCGACCCCAAGACAGGCCGGTCATGGCCGTTGCGTGGTCAGATGCCTCGGCCGCCTTCTGAGGCTGAGAGCGCCGCAGAGCACGACTCGCCCAAGGCCACCCAGCGGGCTCCTGTGGCGAGGCAGGGATTTGAACCCAGCTTCCCAGGGCTGTAGTCCGACACTCAAAGCACTGCCCCACGCTGGCTTTACTGGAAAATATACAGGCGCCTTCTCCCCACGACTTGGCAGGCTGGCCTCTATTTTTGGCCCCTGACTGGGACAGGCGACTGGTTGGGAAAAGGTGAAGCCGGCCGTTCCCTCAGTACCTCTCTCGCGGGAGGGCCCCTCCCCACCGCTCCTTTTTGGGCAGCCCCTGGCCTCTCTTGCCACCGGTCGGTGGCTTCGACTCCTTCCTGCAGCAACGGCGGCCCAAAATTGCATAGCAGCAGCAGAGCCACAAGGGGGCGGCCTGCGCTTAGGAATCTGGAAGCCACGGCGGTCGGAGGGCTCCGAGGGCAGGCCGAGCGTTTCCATCGCTGGCTCGAGCGACGACTTTTAGTAATAAAACGGGCCAGCAGGCGGCGGCCTTTGCTTAGCAACCAGGAAGCCGCGGTGGCCGAACCAGGCCGTGACCGCCGGATCCCGAAAACCTACGAAGCCCCGACGGGCAAACAGAGTGGTTGGGAAAAGAGAGGGCGGGATGCCAGGGGAGAGGCAAGAATACAGAGGCCAGCATGCTGTTGCTGGCCCTACACAAGAGTTGACCTCGTGTGTCAATGGGAGTGACCTACGCGGCGATTCACCTTTCTACCTTTGCTTCTGTGGGTCTACTCGAGCTCTGACTAACCAGCAGGATGCGGGCCAAAGTGTCCCGATTGGTCCCTGCTGCGGGCAGGCATGGACCCCTTGTAGGATTGGTCCAAGTAGGAGCACCCCAAGGCATCTTGCTGCCTGAAGATCAAGAGGGTACCCTAGCTCCTATTCTGTGTTGAGAAACCAACTGGTCCTTCACCCCCTCCCCATTTGCAGCCAAGTTGAGGTGGAGAAATTACTGGAAAAGTGGCTTTCCCTTTGTTCCCGCAATCCCAACACCGCAAAAAAAGGGGGGTTGGTCCAAACTGCAGCCAGAAGTGATGCAACATCATGCTCACTGTGCCAAAATATGACCATGAGGCCTGCCAGGGCATGGGGTTGCCTACCTCTGGCTTAAGACAGGCAGTTCTTCTCGATGGTTTCATACTACATAATCTTGGGATTTGTAGTTCTGGACAGCCTGGGACTTCTTAGTTAGAACTCTCAAGGTGCTTGCGGTGGCTCATGGCTTCCATGCCAGTGGGACAGGGGAACCCCTCTGGATTCTAGTCTGAACTTTAAAGCAGCTCTCCAAGCGGCAGAACCAAAGCCCCCCCCCAAATAGAATCAAGCATTTTGGAGAGCTCCTTACAAGTTTGGATTCAATGCCCAATGAAAAGGGATTAAGCAGTTGTGCCACTCATGGGGAGAAGGTGACATTTTGGACTGAAGAGGCAGCAGGCTGAAAAAAATGATGGGCCATTTTACTCTAGTATTCCTCTATGGAATCCCCACCCTGCTGACAGTTGCTTTTCTGGGAATGAATGTGAGAGCCTGGAGGTGTTCATTACATGCATCTATGCCTTGCCTTGGGTTGCTATCGCAGGAATGTCCCAGGACTGCACTGTGGCAGATGGGCCACCTGGTGGCACTGTTTGCTTAGGAATACCAAAGCCTGTGCCGTCTACTGATTTCCAGCCAAGTGTGTTTCTCCTGTGTTGCTTTGGGCAGAGGATATTTGAGTAATAATATTAATAAAAAGCAGTAAGCCCCAGCATCTTGGTTCAGCACCTTGGACAGTGGGTTCACCCTCTGGCCCTTTGAAATGGAAGCCATTAGACACCATTGGCAACGTGGGTTCCTCTGCATCATCCTTCCAGCCACCGGGGTGGCATCTCCTGCTGATTTGGTGGAGATAACCAAACTGGGGAGGAGATGTTAAGGGTCAACTCCCTGCCCCACTACCCCTTGACTGTAAACCTACCAGAAGCTAGTTTTCCAGAGACTGGAGGAGCCAGCAGCCTGTTGTCATGTATGACTTTTTCCAGGCAGTAATGGCCGGGAGGTGCAGTGTCACGGAGGAGCCACAAGAGGGTACCGTTGGCTTACAAACAAGCTCTGGAGCACGGCAGACCCTTTGTACTGCTGAGAGAGCGAGCCACGCTTAGACGAGTCTTAAGCATTTCTGGTAAGCAAATGGTGGCTTTGGCAAGTTCTGCGCTTTGAAGAGCCCCTTTAACATTCCAGCTAAGCCTTGAGCAGAATTATTGCTTCATCAGCCACGAGAGCCACGAGCTCTGCTAGTGACTTGGGAGGAGGTTTGGACAGAAGCAAGAAGAGGAGGAAAAAAAGGTGGAGTGCTCTTCTCTCTCAGTAGTCCTCTATTGGAAACCTCCCTCCCAAAATCTGCATTTCTGAGGATTTCTGAGGATGAGGACAGGAGACTGTAGGGCGGGGGGGGAGACAATGGGCTTTTGTCATGTGTCTCCTTCCTAGCAAAAATATCTGGAAGGTGCAGTGTCACAGGTGAGCCACAACGTGGCAGCATTTGGTTAGAAATGAGATGTGAGAACTGCTGATATGCAGACCAAGGAGAACATTTCTGCTCTTTTGGTTCCAGCCAAGAGCATGCAATAATAAAATGGGCCAGGAGGCGGTGCCTTTGTTTAGCAAAGATGACAAAACTTTTGAGAGGCCAAGAAGGATTCCCAGATTCAGAAATCCCGAGTCTCTGACAGGAAAATAATGGGGCTGGGAGAGTGGTCATCTTGAAAAGAGAGGGCAGATTTGTACTATATATTTGACCTCTAAATTCCTGCCCTGAACTATGCCATTAGCAGCGCAGCTGGGGCTTCCAGGTCTTTAGGGCAGTGAAGTTGCAATGGGTTTTATTGCAGACTTTAAACATCTCCAGAGGGTATGCCCCAAATAGACTTAGCCACCTGGAGAGGTTCCTTAAATTCAGACTGAAGGGGAGGAGTGGCAGCAAGCTGAGAAAAAAAAAATTAAGGTTACTATTCCTATTATAATTGCTATAGTTGCATGTATTATTCATGTTTATCCTTTCCCCTGAAACCAAGATTCAAGGCGGCTTACAAAAAATGAAAACAGTGACAAAAGCACATAGAGCAATAGATGTAAAACATACCAAAAATTATTCCTAAAATGCAATAGAACTATCCAAAGTTAAAATCTTTTAGCGTGAATCCATGGAAGACAAAAAAAATCAGAGTCATAAAACAACATATGGTTCAAAGCCCATTCTAAAAGCCTGTTGGGATAGAAAAGTTTTCAGTTGTCTATAGGACGACATTCTAGCCTGCCCAAGGAGAAAGTTCCAGAGTCTGGGAGTGGCCACCAAGAAGGTCCTGTCTCCCATGTCCCACCAGATGTGTCTGTGAAGATAGTGGGAGTAAGAGAAGGGACTCCCCCCACCCTGAGATCTTCAAGTTCAAGCAGGCTCATATAGAAAAATATAGTCCTTCAAATAGCCTGGACCCCAGCCATGTTGGTCCTTACAGGTCAGAACCAGGATTTTGAATGGTTCCTGGAAACAGATTGCCAACCAGTGGAGCTGTTGCAACAAAGGAGTTGCATGTTCCCTGTAACCACCCCCGATAACAATCTGGTTATGGACTCACACAGAACACATTACAGGAATCCAAATGGGGTATAACTAAGGCATGTGTCATGGTGGCCAGATCAGACGTTTCCAGGTACAGGCACAGTTGGGGCACAAGTTTTCCCTGTGCCGTGCATTCCTAGCCCTGGCAGAAACCTGAGCTTCCAGGCTCAGGGCTGAATCCAGAAGCACACCCAAGCTGCAGACCTGTCTCTCCAGGGGGTGTAAGCTCATGGAGCAAAGGTTGACTCCCTATTTCCTGATCTATGCTTTGACCAACCAGGTCCTTTTTTCTTGCCTGGATGATGTTTCAGTTTGTTTGCCCTCAGCCAATCCATGACTAATGATAGGTACCCATTTAGAACAGAATCAGCTTCCAAGTGATTTCAGGTATATGCTACGTAGCATAGGAGACCAGAGAGAACCCCAAGGGATCTTGGAGGCCAACAGCCAAGGAGTTGAACAGGAATCCCCCAGCACTACCTTTGGAGTTCACCCCTCAAGGAGGAAACAGACCCACTGGGAAACAGTGCCCCCAGTCCCAGCCTGGCAAGGGGGTGCTGAGGGATACCATGATATTGAAAGGTGCTGAAAGGTCCAGCAGAACCATCAGAGAAGCACTCTCTTGTCTGGTCCATGCTATATCCGGGAACCCCTAGAGCTGAGAGGCCAACACCAGTGAGACCTCTAAGACCTTGCCCAGAGAATGAAGATTGGAGATCAGCCAACTGAATCAGCCAATTCAGTGTTGTGGGATCCCTGGGAACTTTTTTTTTCAGGAGAGATCTGGCAACAGCCTTCTTCAGGCTTCAGTTGCTTCAGACTTGCATCAACCATATCATCCCAGCAATTTTATCTGCAAAGCACCAAGCAAATTCTTCACAGGACAAACCCTGTGGAAGCCTTTACCGGAAAGCTCCCCCTCCCGCGCAAGAGCTGTTTTTCCGGACATGGCGCCGGGGAAGGGAAGGGAAGGGAAGGGAAGGGAAGGGAAGGAGGAGGAGCCGGAAAGCTGTGGTCACACTTGGGTGACCCGAAGCCCTCCTCGAAAGCAGGGCGGAGGAATTGCAGTGTGGCAGCGGGACCACAAGGGGGAACCCTTCCTTTAGAATAAGGCAGACGAGGCCTTTGTGCTGCTCGGAGAGGCCTAGAGAGGGAAAACCCATAGGAAAACGACGAGGTTGGAAGAACGGGAGGGGCAAGGGTGCCCTCTATTTCCCCCCTCTAATCCCCTGCCCCGAGCCACAGCTTAAGCTGGTCGGACAGGGGACTTGCATGCCTTCGAGAAAGTGAGTCTGTGATGGGTTCTAGTTCGGAATTTAAAGCCGATCTCCCAGGTCTTATCCCCCCACATAGGCTCAGCACCCTGGAGAGGTCCTTAACAATGCAAACGGAAACCCGGAGCAGAATCACCGCCCACCGACCTGGGAACCCCCAGCCCTGCCTCGGGCTGGGAAAAGGTGATGGTTTGGACCTCATAAACATCAAGCTGGGGAAAAAGGTTAAGCTACCCGCTCTCCCCGTACCTCTCTACAGGAAAGATCCCTCCCAAAAGCTGGCTTTCCGCCGATCGGGACAGGAAGGAGGAGCCGTCTGGCTTTGGTCACGTGTGTGTGACCGAAATCCGTCCTAGCAACCGTGGCTGGGAACTGCGGTGTGGCGGCGGAGCCACAAGGGGGCGGCCTTCGTTTGGAAATAATGAAGTCGGCAGGGTCGCGTTCCAGGCGAGAGCGGTTGTTTCGGCTGTCTTGGTCTGGGCAGAGGACGTGCAGTAATAGAAGGAGCCAGCAGGTGGCGGCCTTCGCTTAGTAATAAGAAAGCAGAGGCTCGCTCCCCGGCTCAGAAGAACGTTGACTCTCCGGTTGGAAAAATAGAAGGGCTGGGCGTGGAGAGGGCAGGTGGCAGGCACGGAAGGAAGGAAGGAAGGAAGGAAGGAAGGAAGGAAGGAAGGAAGGAGGCGGAAGCCGGCATGCTGTTGCAAGTCCTTACCAGAGTAGGCCTATTCAGTCTTTGGGTCTACTCCATACTAGGGTTGAGGCCAAAGTCAATCTGCAATATAATTGGTCATAGAAACAAACCTTCCAGCTGTTTCAATTTGGCAGGGACCATCCGTGTTAATTTTCTCCCACTTTCCCAACTGCTTTTAAAATGTCCTGGTTTGTCCCTCTTCCTCCCACTTTCCTCCTTTTGTCTTCAGTTGCTGCACGCTGAGTTCAAATTGCAGAAAAGGAGTTTGCACTCCATTAACACAGTGCGGGGGGAGCAGATGCTCTTCAGGAGTCTCTTGATGGTGTTCCATTGCACATCTTCACAATCTGGTAACCAGTTTTCTTAGCACCTCTGCTACGTAGTTAATTATACAGAGAGATATATAAAGTAACAGTTTGAAAAGAATCATGGAATGCTAGAACTGAAATCTTAGACCTGGGCTATGGAGCAATGGCTTCAAACTACAGAAGGAAAAGAGGGCCCACCTGAACCTTAGGAAGAACCTCCTGAGGATAAGACCAGTTCAATTGTGGGATCTGCTGCTGCCTCCATGGAGTGTGGTGTCATCTCCTCCTCTTCTTTGGAGGAGGCTTTTCAACAGAGGCTCAGTGGCCCTCAGTCAAAGAGGATGTTCTGGTGATGTCTCCCTGCCTGGCGGAAGGGGGTTGGACTGGACAGCCCTGGGGGTCTCATCCAACACTTCTAGGATTCTAGGATTCTGTATCAGAGGCAGAGCTGGGGGCTTCCATGTTGGTGGGACGATGAATTTACCCTGCCTAGGTTGTAAGACAAACGTCCAAGGAACTCTGCAAGGTGCTGGACCCCTTTGGGGGATAGGGGCCTACATCTTAAAGAGCTCCTTTAAAGTTTTCACTAAAAGCTTCAAAGGGCTGAGGGCCCCACTAACCTGGGAGCCACTTGCTCTGGCACTTGGAGGAGTAAGAAAGAAAGTAGCAAACGGAGGGGAAAAGAGGCCCTTCAGGTCACTCTGCACCGCCCCCAGCCTGCCTCTGTACTGAACACCTTCCTCCGCAGAGCTGGCTTTCTGGGGCTGGCGGGAGCCATTGGGCTATAGCTGCCTGCACGTGTACAAGAGAGACTTCAGCCTTGGATGCTAGCAAGAATGGGAGAGAAGTGCAGTGTGGTGGACAACCCATTGGGTGGCGCCTTTGCTTTCGAAGAAGGAAGGCTGAGCTGCCTGCTGATTCCAGACAAGGGAAACTATTTCTACGGCGCTTCTTTGGGCAGAGGACGTTCAGTAATACATTGAGCCAGCAGGTGGCGCCCTTTGCTTAGCATTAAGAAAGCAAAGGCAGCAAAGGCTGTGTGGGGCTGAGACAGGCTCCCAGATTCAGAAAAGCCTAAGAAATGGTGAGACCTTTTACAACCAAGATTGCTCCCTCGGCCAGAGCAGCTTAGGAGATCTGCTGCAGATTCCCAAAGGCATGGACTTATTGTTCTGATCACCATTGTCAATGCTGGGTTGTAGTGGAAAACTATTATCCCTCTTAACTTGGGGTCTGGTTCCTGCATTTTCAGCCTTGACAGATAGATTCTTGGTCTCACACTGGAAGAGTTTCAGGTTGTCACTGGTGTCTTTTGGCAGGTATATGGTATATATTTATACTCATGTTTTGTGATATTTATATTTATACTCATGTTTTGTAATGGACATTCAGCCTTAGGCCTACTGTCATTTGGACTAACCAGTAGGATGCAAGCCAAAGTGTCTCTGGGTAAACTGCAGGCAGGCAGGGACCCCTTTGTGACTGATTCAAGTTGGAGCAGCCCAAGACATTTTGCTGCCTGAAGATCAAGACGGCACTCTCACTCCTATCTCTTGTAGAAAAGCTGGCTGGCACTTCACCCCTGCCTTTTTTGAGACAGAGGGTGGGAAAGGGATTGGGCCAGCCGAAAGGGCCAGGGATGGCCATGTAGCTCATGGCCTTTTCCCTCAACCCCTTGCTGCTGCCTCCCAGCATCAGCTGTCAAGGTATCTATAACTTGAAGCCAACATTGTGGCTGCATCCATAGGAGTCTAGGTCGCAGGAAGTAATGGTACAACTCTATTTTGCTTTGGTCAGACCCCACCTGGAATAATCCTGTGTCCACTTCTAGGTACCACAGTTCAGGAAGGCTTCCATGTCAGAGGGGTGGGGCATCCAGTTGGGTCTCAAATCTCTCCTTCCCCCAATCTCTCTCTCCCTTCCCAAAGCTGGTTTACCAGGAGCCATTCCCCCCCCCCCGCCATGTCTGTTTGTGAGATTGAAATCCATCCTAGCAGTAATGGCTGGAAGCTGCAATGTGGAGCTGAGCCACAACAGGATGGCCTCTGTTCAGGAACAAGGAAGGGAAGACTGTGAAGGCTGAGTGGTGCTGAAGACGTGGAAGTCTTATGAGTCTCAGAGAGGAAGCTGTTAGGGCTGGGAGTTTGGTGACCTAGAAGAAGAACCTGAAGTGCTCCCCCCACCCCTGATGATGAGTGCTCTAGACTTGAAAAGTTTGCACCCCCTTTTCTCAAAGTCCTCTTATACTGTCCTGGCCTCTTCCTCTGTCTAGCTGGAAGGGTTTTTTTTAGCAGCATTGGCGTTAGGAGGATGGGGAAGGAGGGCTGGAGAAGTATGAACTTTCGGTGTCAGGCTCCAGCTGCATGTCGCGCTTGTCCATCCCTGGTGTATTAGTTGTGTGGTTCTTTTTAAAGAACAAAAAGAAGAAAGATATGGGGTGGGGAGGGGTGGGTTCAAGGAAGCCTGAACAGGCAACTGCTCTCACTCAGGCAAATTGCTTCTTCCCTAATCTTAACCTTATGGAAGGCTTGGGGTTAGTGGACAAAAGAACACACTCAGCACATGCTCAGCTGCACTCTGGCCTTCTATATGCATCCAGAGTCTGCTGGGGTGTAGATTCCTTGGGGGGAATGACCTCCTATTGTGGGGAGGGGGAACTGGCATTTTGAGAAAGCCAGAGGTTTTTGGAGGCAGAGCTTGGTCCTCAGATTTGCCAAAGTTGCCCACTCATGATAGAGATGGAATAAATGTAAGCTGGTGAAGTATAAGCCCTGTCCATCTCTCCTCTCCCCTGAGAGGGTGGTTTTAGACAAGAGTTCTTCCTGTCCTGGTTTGAGAATTCTTTCCATTCTGCATCTCTCATTTCCTGTCCTCAACCCCCCATGGCCATGTTGCAGTTTAAGGCAGGCAGTCTTCCAACCTTGGGGGATGTTGGCTCTCTTCTTAAGCATCATCGTTCTTATTTGGAAGCTTAATGAATGACCCTTAAGTGCCCTAAGAGGGGGGCAAAGATTTATCGTGACTAGCAGGGAGAAGATGCAGAAACAAACCCAGAAAAGCCGTGATGGATGAGACATCCCGGCTGTGGTCTCAACGCTCTGAAAAATGACTCTTTTCCTTTCTGTCAAATTTGGCAAGGCCTGGAAATGGTTTGCAGCTGTTAAGCAACCTGACTGTGCTTGCTGCTGCGAGGGATCAGCTGATGTTTTAATAGACACTAATGGCTGGAACATATTTTGTCAATGGCTCATGATGGCTGGTGGCTACTGCTGTTCCAATGGGTGCTAATGCTTGCATGGCATTTCCTCCATGGCTCGTGATGGCTACTACTCAGTATAGGAATCCCTCCTCTCCATACAACTCCCTTAATCCTCAGCACCTACTCAAATGAAGGTTTTTTTGTTTGTTTCCCCCCTTCCCAATGAGATGGGTGGTTGTGGCCCCCAAAAGCATTGTTGGACTACAGCACCCCTGTCCCCTACCGTTGACCGCTTTGGCTGGGTCTGGTGGGAGTTGTAGTCAAAACACCCAAAGGACTGCCTGCCTCTGGTTTACAAAAGCAAAGGAAAGTACAATTAAGACCTCCCTACTTCTGCCCAAACCCCTGCCAACGTATCATTTTTACTGACCAGAGTAGACCCACTGAGGCCATGGGGTTTACCTATGTATTGACTTGCCATTCAATAATGGATCCATTCGGTGTTTTCTGCCAGAGACTAACCTGCAAGATTCTGGCCATGAAGGGTCAAATGAGGATTTTTGCAAGGAGTGCAGTGAGAAATTTGAGAAGGCCAGATGGAGGCAATGAATGGCTCCAGTCCCTCTTGTTTTTCCCTTGGTGGTGACGTTTCTGAAGGCTGCCTTCCCTCTCCAGAGAGCACAAGGGAGGGTGGCTGACAGGTAAGAACGTGCGCCAGTGACGCATGGAGGCATGTGTGACTCAGCGCGTGTGGCAGCTGGGATGCAGCGGCTCAGGCAGGATGTGAGCTAGAGTTGAGTGTGTCTCATGACTGCGTGCCATGGATGCCAAATGACCTCATGATCACAGCTGTGCACACGCACCAACAGATATGCTCAGGAAGCCTGTACGCCTCATGTGTTGCGGAAACCAGGGAGGCCTGGGAACTCTGATAAGAGCCATCTTTCCTGTGAGAAAATGGAGAACAGGAGGCAACTTCTGCCCTGCTCTGAGAGCGCTGGGAGGCAGGAGAGGCACACTGCACATGCTCAGAGATAGAAAGCCCAAGCATTACCACAGATGTGTGGGGAGACCCATGCAAGAGAAGAAGAGGCGTTCCCCACTAAATAACCACAGGTGCTCTGTAGGCTTAGGGCTGAGGAAGGGGCAAGTCCTCTGGGCTAGAGGAGGCTATGCCATCTTGGCTTCCTTGCCCCTTGGTGACTTTCTGTTTTTAAAAAATCACAGCTTCTCCATCAGGGAGGGGTCTAAGAGCCAATTACCTTACGCTGGATCCCCCCCCACACCAGAGCACATATATGCCCAAACAATGCATGAAGCCTGAAGCAGCCAGAATTTGGCTTGACATTTTTTGATGATCCACAGCACACCATGCAAAAGGCAAGGCGGTGTTCCTGGAGGTTTCTAGGAGACACAGTTCACCCAGAGCTGGGCAGGTGAGTCTGGAGGGGTTGAGAGCCAGAAAATGATGGGGAGGCACATGTGGCCCACCCCACGCCGCCTGCAAAAAACCTTTCTGATGAACAGGACACCCTTGGCTGACAGCTTTGGCGTCGCATGGTCGGTGTGCCAGACCCACAGGGACCAGGATGGGCGGCAGTTGAGAAGGGGAAGAGAGGAAACGCAATGGCCGAACGACCTTTGCTCCCTTTTCCTGCCTGGCAGCAGATGTGGCTGCTGGGCGAGGTGTGGTGGCTGGGCCCCTGCCTGAGAACCCTGCTGGGATCCCCCCCCCCCCGTTGCCTTGGCCTGATGTTCTTCAGGCCTCAGTGTCCCACTCTGGGGAGGAATGAGTCACCCCAGGAGGTGAGGAAGGCCCAAGCAAGAAGTAGGTCATGCTCAAGCCACCTCAGAAATAGAGCAACCAGGAAGAAAGGAGAGAGAGAGAGACACACAGCCTTCTGAGGTGAGTGGCACAGGGCTCTGACCCGTTGGGCCAACTGGCAAAGCTGGAGAGAGGAGCTGCTTTGCACTGACTGAAGCAGAGTAGAAGGCTGTCAAATTTGGGAAATGCCCAATTTGTTTGGTTCTAATAAAATTGGCAGGCCATCATAATGGTTATAGGGGCCACTTTTCTGCCCTCTGGGGGCTGCGCAGACAGCCAAAAATGGAGAACAACACCTGGAAGCAACTGGAAGTAGATCTTTTGTTTTGAAAAATGGGTATTATTTAATGTTAAGCAGTACAAGCCTCTCTTCTCTTGCAGTTCATTTAAAAGGTGAACAAGATATCCTGGAGGCAACCCACTCCCTGTTTTTCAGCAGAAAATGTGTGGGCTCAGAATCTTGAGGGCCACAAAATAAACCTTGGGGCCATATGTAGCCTGCCCCTATAAGAAAAAGTATTTTCAAACTGTGGGACCTGCCTCACTTCATGGACCTGTCCAGCTAACTTTGTGTGAATGCTTTCAAGATGGATGATCTGGAATTGTTTGAACAAGGGAAGAGCCCGCAATCAGTAGCCTGCACTCTGCGTATGCTCCAAGACACTTTCTTCCATCACATTAGTCACCCTCTGTCCAGGCTGAGAAGAGGCAAAATGGAAGCCCAGCTCTGTGCTTGTGCCTAAACCAACCCCTCTGCCTCCCCTCTTTTTGACACTGCCCTTTAGGCCTGGCCTGCAAAGAATCTCTTTACAAGTCGCTGCAGCTGCCAAGTTCCAAGGGAGAGCCAAACTCCAATCCTCCAGAGGAGCAAATAGATCTCCTAACGGCTGGGGGAAAAAAGAGAACAGCTGGATTCACTCAGCAAACACAAACAAGAATATTGAAGTGACTCAAATGACTCTGTCGTTTCATTGGAGCAAGCCACCTTTAACTCATCCCTTGACTCTCCAACCAGCTGGAAGGTGTGTGGTTTCTTATATTTTTCCAGCCAGTGTCAAAAGGGACTCAAGCTTGGAAGAGTTCTTTTGGGGGGACTATAACTCCCAGAGTCCTCTTGGGAGGAAGAGCACAACAGCCGTGCTGGCTGGAGGAGGTTTGGGGAGCTGTCATCCCAAAAAGTAACTTTCCCACGCTATTCTCACACTTGCAGTCTTCTTTAGGGACTGAGGCTTGATGCTTAGAATAACTACATGCCAGAGTCAACAGGTGAGACATCTCTCCCATTGCCACCCTTCAATTTGGAGACATAACAACAGATCAAATGGTGCATTACGTCGCCGACAGACCAAGTGGGATACTGATGAACAGTGACAAAGTGGTTGACAGAAAGAGGAGAATGAGACAACCCTCTCAGCCCTCCCCAAATCCTTCACTTTGGAACCAGCATGTGTTTGGAAACTCAAGACAATTTTCGTCATCTTGCCCACACTAATAGCTGGAGGAGCTGTTCCAAAATCCCCCCAGGACAAAATGTTTTTGTTTAACGCAAGGCGAAGAAAAGATGTTATGCTCTAGACTTGCAGTATAATCAGGAAATTCCAAAAGAACTCCTAAGCCCTTTCAGCTTGACACAAAGTGGTGTTGTATATCTGAGCCTTGCTGAAGGAGCTCAGAAAAAGGGGAAAAAGAAAAAGAAAAAGAAAAAGAAAGGAGGGGTACTAAAAGAGTTTGCTTAGCCTTTCTGTGGTGTTTCTAAGGGTGGAAATGGCACCTCATCATCTCCCCCACAGTCCTCTAAAGTAGGTCAGAGTGAAGAGAAATACGATGACAGTTGGCCTTGGCTGAGCTGGGGCTGGCTTTGTGGAATGCTACTGAAATGATATTTCAGGGCTAGAAATTCAGACCTAGGGATGACCCCTTTTGATGCATTAGGAAATGGACCTTGGTGATGTTCCTGGGATAAGGTTACAACAGTCAGCTCCTGGTGGTCGTTAAGCATGATGCCTTCAGCATCAATAGCAATGGCACAAAGTATGGTGTTCCGATCAAAAGCACCAGGCCTAACAAATGAGGAATATACACACGCGCACGCACGCACGCACACACACGCACACAAACACACATTCTCACACTCTCTCACTCTTTTCACTGCAGCATTCTCTCCCTGAGATTCCTTCCCTTTGCCCTAAGGATGAGAGAAGAGAATCCAGGTCCTGAGCTATCGTACCCTCCCAACATTTCACAGCTGAAAGCCAGGACACGTGCGGCCATGCAACAGTGGAGCGCCATTAAGATACGTTTTGTGACCTATTACTCCCGTCATCTCTTGCCTGCATTGCCAATGGTATGGGACTTTGAGAGCTGCAAGTTTACAAAAGTCTAAAGGGCAGAGTGGCCCACCCCTGGCTGTAGGATTGCCAAGTCAGGAGTATCTCAGGCCTTGGATTTCAGAGCCAAAACTTGAAACTTCGGGGCCACTCCTGGTGAGGCCCTGTTGGTGTCACACAGCTTGGGACCTTCCGCACCCACCACAGTTGGTTGGAGCACATAGTTCAAATAGTGAACACCAAGTCTCCCAAAAAACAAAATATTTCTTTGGTTCAGAATTCAGTTTTCTGAGCTCTGTATTGAAGGGGGAATACCTCACTTTCTCCAGCTTAGGTAGATAGATGATAGACAGACAGACAGAGAGATAGGTAGGTAAGTTTCAAGATGATGCTCTCACCCTTCAATTCTTCCCCTTTCACCCAAAGGCCTGGGAGAAAGGGGCTCAGTCCTGAGAATTAAGGCCAGATCCTGAGACCCCTGGCAGCCTGCCATCTCCTGTCCCCTCCCTGATAGGCAAGATGGTAGTGGTTGTGGTCGGTGGGCTCACTTCTACTGTACTGGCACAGGGAGGCCCTACAATTCAGGTGCCTGCAGTTTGGTCACTTTATTCTCCCTGTGTGCCATAAACCTCTGCCCCTCGCCTTTGGCTTGGTTCAGGTGGCAGGTGGGTTTGGTTGGGGAAGGTTTTTATTTTCTGCTGATGGAGCTACTGGTGTTTTTTGATGGAATGATGTCATCTCCCAACCTCCTGAGCCGAGAGGCACACACACCTTCTCGAGAACCTGCCAGAGCCCTCCTGGGTGCCCTCTCCAGAGCCAAAGTATGCAAGGTTTCAACTTGCACCAGAAAAAAGAGAGAGAGAGAGAGAGAGAGACCCTCATAAAATTTTTGGCACCTTCCCATTTCTCTTACATAAATAGAAACCTCTCTCTGTTGGCTTTTTTCTCAGGAAAACTAATTTTAGCTGAAATCTGCCCTGGCTCACAGAAACAGGAGGCGCTTTTAATCTCATTTGGTGCGAAGTCCTGCACAGGACGAAAGCACTCTTGACCCTGAAGAAATATTAACAGGGTTGAGACCTCAGCTGCCTGGAGAACAACAGAGCTGTGAGCAATCCACCCGCAGAGGCCTGGCTTGGAGAAAGGTCACGCTCGCTTGCCAAAACTGAGGAAGATTGCTTTTTTTGGTAGAATCGCAAGCTTCAGGGATGTAGGGGAGTGTGGAGAGGGGAAGATGTGGACGGGTGCCATAAGCGGCCTGAGGGGAGGAGGTGCAAATGAGTTGAAGAGATAAGGCTAGGAAATGTTGGAGGGGGTATACGCTTGATGGATGGAAATTAGTCATATTTGAAAAAAGGGCATTTTTTCCATTGGGAATGTTGATATCTGTGATGAGTAAGAAAAATGGAAAGAAGTCCTCTGTATCTGCTTTAGCTCTCCCTATTCATCAGAGACAATCTCTGGTTTTGCAGGACATGGTTTCTCTCTAACCTCTGCTGCCCTGGCAAATACATTGGCCTGAAACCTAGTCCAGAGTAGCATAGGGCCATTGAATCAATGGGAAATATTTACATACACGGTGGTCAAATTGTGGTCTGTGGGCTGCAGGTGGCCAGGAATGTTTTTGTCAGCACATGATCCCACAGGGCTGGACCAAGTTGCACCATTGACATGATATGCAACAATAGAGGTTTGTGATGATGTACAGTGGGACAACCCATAA
Organism: Iguana delicatissima; assembly: GCA_948472985.1. NCBI lineage: Eukaryota > Metazoa > Chordata > Lepidosauria > Squamata > Iguanidae > Iguana > Iguana delicatissima. Next base: position 1,002,288 of record CAOKZL010000816.1, on the reverse strand, counting down.
GATGTCCTGTTGTTTCAACAGGGACTGCTGCCACACAATGAGGAGCTGCAAAAGGCGGGGACCTTTGTTTACTGGGTGCGGGGCACCCAAGACTTTCCCAGGGCCCTGTTGGGGGCCATCCCCCTCATTTTCTTGTTGCTGCCGTCACACCAGGGCAGCCTGTCCCTCCAAGGGTCATCCTAGTGCATGTCACGACCATTCGCAACAGCCACATGGCTGGCTCCGTACATTCGATGGTCCTGTTGGTGCAGCAATATCTCCCCTCCCCCTCCCCACCGCCGCCACTTGAGAATATGCAGGCTGCACAATGCTGCAGTTCTAAACTGTGCCATCCTAGGTTGCTTTACAACATCCTCAACTTCCAGCAGGGACCTGGTGGAAACCCTGCACTATGAGAAATATGTTAGGGAGCTGGGTGTATTTAGTCTGGAGAAGAGAAGGTTAAGGAGTAACATGATAGCCATGTTTAAATATTTGAAGGGAAGTTACACGGAAAATGGGGCAAGCTTGTTTTCTGCTGCTCCAGAGATGAGGACGTGATGGAGCAATGGCTTCAAATTACAGGAAAAGAGATTCCACCAAAGTTCAACAGTGGAATACGCTACTGCCTGGGCATGTGATCTTCTTTGGAGGTTTTTAAACAGAAGCTGGACAGCTGTCTATTGGGAGAGCTTTCATTGCAAAATGGGGTTGGACTCGATGGCCATTGAGGTCTCTTCCAAATCTAGGATTCCATCATTCTATGAAGGAGATTAGCCATGGTGAAGCTCTAAATCAAATGCAAAGCCATTAAGGACAAACCACTAAAAAGAACCAGAAATCTCAACAACCCAGTACATAAACTAACCTTTCCCTGAACAGTCAGTTTTCAAGGGGTCCCCAGTGAGATCTATGGCCCACAGCTGGATGCTGAGTGGCAGTATTTTGAACTGAAATTTCTCCCAAATCAGTGAATAGGTACGAAACTGGCATACAGATCCCATCATGCCCAGCCACCAAGTCGCTAAGGATAACGAGGGTTGTTGTCCAAACCATCCAAAGGGCCCTGGCTAGTGGAAGTCTGCTTAAAAGAATGTATCATCAGACAGCAGTTGGTCCATCTCTGTCTTGCTGGAGTGCAGTGAGAAGATTTGCTGCTGCCACAGCAGGAAAGACCTGTGTTCCCATCATTTGAATGATTTTAATGATTAAAAGAGAGAGCTGAGAGATGGTGTGTTCATGCCTGATGGTCATGCCAGGCACTTGGAGTCCTGTACAGAAGTTTCAGAATGGGGAGAAGGAACAACAACAACAACAACAACAAACCCTCATTGCACAACACGTTCTGTTTTGACAGGAAGATTTATTTGACATTCATTAGATGTTCAGAAATGCTGGAGACTCAGATGTCTGAGGACTTGTCTCCAAGACTGCTGTGTGAAAGATGCCAACAAGATTCTTCCTCCTCCTTTCTTTTTATAGAGACCTTTGTAAGGGCGTGTCCAGATACACCGACCCAAGCATCAAGCTCTACATGTGGGGCCCAGAAGAGGGCCTTCTTGGTTAGAGTGCCCTGGTCTGGAGGTGCCCTCCTCCTGAAGGCCTGACTCAGGCTGACGTTGGCCAGAATCTGGGGGTGTCTTATGCATGCATAAGTTCCCCTACAGAAGTGAGGGATAGCATTCTCTGATGCTCAGTGTCTGCATTCTGTCGATGAAGTGGAGTTATGCCTGCAGGAGTACCATTGCGTGGGTTCATACCTTCCACCATTTCACAGATGAAAACGGGGACCTGTGTGGCCAAGCTGCATCAGAGGTCACAAACAGTCTTTGTGAAGGAGAACAGACAAATGAGGAGAGGCTGCCGCAGTTTGCTTTTGGCTGAATCTACTGGAAGGGAAAGATTCCATGGCCTCATCTCTGCTTCTCCCACTGAGTTAAGGGAGTGAGAACTGCTTTTGCACTTTGAGCTCACTTGACAGCAGGGGAAGGAAGATGCGGATCATGGAGAAAAGTGGGAGGAGGAGATAGAAACAGAGAGATGGGAAAATGGGAAGACGGTATTGACTGGGGCTGTCCCTACCAAATTTGGGCAGTCGTAGAGTATGCAAATGGAATCATTGCTGTATTTCCCCCCAGAAGTTCCCCCTCCCCCAGTCAGTAGTACTAAACATGACAGACCTATGGCTTGATAGACAGCTGTTTCCTCTGTTCCTGCTTAAATTGACCCTTTGTTCCAAGCCAGGAGGCCTGGGAGTTGTAGTTCTTAAAGGAACTGATCAAACTGTGCTCCTGGGGATGGTTCTAGTATCCGAACCAGCCTCGTAAGAGTTACAGGCCATGTTTACACCCAAATTTGAGGGTTTGTGCTGAAAGAAGCCCAAGGGACTGAGATTTCCATGATGTGTTTCAATTTTGTTTTTCATTCCAGGGGAAACAACTCTCCTCATTTAAACAAACAAGGCTCCTTTCCATCTTTTTCCTCCTGCCAAATCCCCAGGACAGGAAAAAAACCATCATTTCTTAGTTCTGGGTCTGGATGAGGCCAGACCCAGATGGGAGCCAGTGGGATGGGAGCCAGTGGGAAACCAGAAAGAGGGGCATGGTTATGGCAGAATTCTGGTAGAGGCCAGAGGCCAAGAGGTCAATGGGTTCCTTTGCACTCTCAGACAGCTGGGAAGAGGAACAAAATGGCCTTTTGGCCCTGCAGCCTGGGTGTTGGCAGAGGACCAGGGTGGAGGATGGCAGACACTCTGGAATCATAAATGTTTGCACGGATGAGGCCGCTTCCTTGGCTGCACAAACAAGCCCAATACTCTCCAACATTTCACAGATGAAAAATGGGATACTAGAGTGGCCAAGTGACATCCAGGCTGTGAGTTGAGGAAGAATGCCCAAGCAAGAAAAGGCTGTAGGGGTTTGCCTTTGCTTAAGCGTTCTGGGAAGGGCAAGTCTCCGCCCCCTCCTCTCCCTCTACTGCATTAATAGAGCACTCTTGCCCTAGGAATCTTCCCCTTGAAAAACCAGAGAAGAGGGGACAGACTCTGAGATCTGGCAACCCTCCTTGTAACTGGGGTGGCCATGTACCAAGGAGCAGAGGGGCATTTGGGATGCTTCTGGACATTCACTGGGACACACTGGCAAAGTCAGTCTTGACTGTCTGGTTACTTGGAGAGACATTACTTTTCATCACTTTTTTTTTTGCTGTACCCCTCACCCTAAAGCATGGTCAATGAGTCAGAACGTATCCTCTAGGATAGGGGTGGGGAAAATGTGGCCCACGGGAAAGTGGCCCCAGGGTGTTCTTGTGGCCTCCATGGCCCCATTATTTCTTTTAAAGTGCCCAAATGTCCCAAGTCCCCATATTTTTGGTCTTTGAATTGTTTTAGGCACAGAAGAGGCCTTTTCTTTTACCAAGAGGAAGTGACCCAGAAGCCAAACTCTAGGTCACTTCTTGTTGGGAATAAGGCCCACCCTGAGCCCAAAGTGGCCCAGAGAGGACAGGAAATGTGATGCAGCTGCCCCTGACAGTTGCCCATCCCTTCCATAGAAAAACCCACCATTTTCCAGCTGTTCCCCCCCCCCCCAAAAAAGATATTGAATGTTCAGGAGGCATTTCTGGAGAGTTCAGAGAGCCAAGGCTCATCCATTTCCAACCTTTACCTTGCAAGAACCACCATGGGGCACTAGCATCCAGACTCTGTCTAAACCATAGATAGGAACATTGAGTGGTGAGACTGAACAGAATGCCAAAATGCCGCAAAATAAAAAACAAGAGGTGGAATCCAGAAGGGTTTGGAAGTCCATTCCTGGTTTTGAACTATGTCTATTTTCTGCTGTTACATGGAGTCTTCTAGAGAGGCAGTCCAGTCTTGAGAATCTGGAGAGCTTGAGAGCCACAAAAAGAGCTTTGAGGGCTGCTTGTGGCCCCAGGGCCACATGGCCCACCCCAGATTAAAAAGATGGCCCTCCCCGCTTGCTGTTGCTTTTGCTATTGGACAGTTCCATTACTGGGGAAGTTTACCAGAGCACCTTCCCCATCTGGAAGCAGCCATATGGAGGGGAAGGGGCTTTGGGGTGGGCTAGCACTGTTGTTCAGAAGGAGGTAGAGAGTGGATGAACTGGATGCCAGTTTCAGTGCCCTCGTTCCATGCCTTGCTCCTTGGCAGAGGTCTTGGAGTCCCAACTGAGAGCACAAAGCTGGAAAGCAGATGGGAGCAAGGCCTGGCAACTCGCTAGTCTCCAAGCCCTGTCTGTGTTTACTTGTACTAAAAGTGGAAACCCTGCCTTATTTTGGACATCAGACATACCTTTGGCTCAAGATGTTCAGACAGACACTTGATTATTGTGGGATTTTAGGCTTTTTTCAGGCTGCTCTGAAGGATCCTAGAAGGCACTGAAATCAGGGCCTGGCTCAAGGCCAGCTGAAGCAAAAACCCAAGTGGCACCTTCCATCTTTTCTGCTGTGGTTGGAATCTGGTTGGTGACATACATTTGCATCCCTGGCTAGTGACTTTTGACTGGTTTGTGTAAGGAGGAATCGAAGACCTCCTTGTGCAAGTAGGGCCCCGGATTGTGCAGTGGTCCCAGCTCTATGACTGACCTAAATCTTCTTGGTTTGTCCCAGAGTCCATCTATTAAATGAATTGTCAGAGGGTGAATTAACACACAGGTAAAGCCCAGTGATTCAATGGGCTTAGTCTATCAATAAGATTCAAATATGCAATTAGAACTGTCCATGTTTGTAGCTGCTGGAAAATCCAAGAACTTTGATTACCAGAGCCTACCTTCAGCTCTTTCTGTAGCTCTGAAGGTCCGTCTGTGCGGCAAATGTATTCTGGTTTTAATGCATTTTAACCAGCCTGGCTTCCTTGCCAAAGAGTCAGTGAGGAGATGGGTGTAATGACTCTTATATTTGAGATGCTTACTCCTTACTGCTAAAAACACAACATTCCCAAGTTTTAATGGGAAAAGGGAGGAACTCTTTAACCTATGGTGAAGCTATGTGAGGCATAGATGATAATATGCTGCAATTTTGAACATTGGATCTTGCATATTTTGGAAATAAGAGTAGGCCTAGGCCGTATGTCCAAACTCCAGAGCTCACAAACAAGAATAAAAAATCAACTCCTTTTGCCATTGTCCAGATGAAACCAACGGCTGACTAGCGAAGCAAAGAAGCAAACATACAAAGTGTTCCCATTGCAGGACCAAGAACAGAGACTGCAGCAGATAAATCATGAGGAAGAATTCCCGAGCAGCAACAGCAATGGCAACGGTCTCGGACCCTGGATGGGGGATGCTAACGTCACAATAACTCAGGTGTATAACGCTGCAAGATTTGTTGTCAAGTCATGGCCCAGTCTCAAGTTTATCAGATTAAAGAAGAATGGGCCTGTTGGTTCCAGGGTTGGGACGTGCATCTCCCCCCTTCTTCCCGCCACCACTAATGATCAGCGATAGATAAGGCACAAGAGCCAGAGAGATGTGCACCAAAACTCAGGTGTAAAGTTGGCTTCCGATTTGGGGAGAGGGGGAATCATCCCTTGCACCTGCAGGGGAGGCCTCTGTTTGGCATCTCTGCAAAGCGGACCTCTCAAGCTGAAGGGAAGGAGAGGAGCAGAAACCTCGCTCTGGCTCAAAGCTGTGAGAACTCATGCCGCCCAACTGTACATAAGCAAAGATCAGGGCCAGCTCAAGGCATTTCATGGCTCCCGGTGAAGAACAGGATGGCACCCTCACCTCTTTTGTGCAGAGAAAGTGGCTTTGCCTGCAATGTGCATTGCGAGCTGTGAAAAAGATGGCTTTCATTGAGAATGTCACATCTTGTCAGATTTCATCCCATCTTCCAGCAAAGCCCTGGGGAAAAGTCAAAGGATTAAGAAGTTTTTAAAAGATTATCTCCCAACTCTAGGTGGGTCCCTCTGTTCCTGAGGGTTGGTCTACTGTTTCTTGAAGCAGTGGCGGTTGTTGACTTCCCTATTGCGAGGTGGCAAATCCACACTGGGGTTTAGCCTGAACTTTAAAGGAACTCTCCAAAGGGGCTGAATCTACTCTGGGATTAGGGAAATCTGAATCTACTTCTTGGTGCCATTGCCCCACATCTCAAGTTGCTGCAGTGAGCATTGGTAGAGCTGCCCTAAACTTACCTGGAGGTGCTTTGCTGCACATATCTCTGTCTCTTGTGCCTTATCTGTGGCTGATCAGTAGTGGTGGTGGGAAGAAGGGGGTGTGGCGGGACTGAGAGAAGCCCCCTCTCCCATGTCTCAAAGCCTGGGGAGGTTTATATGGAATGTCATGTGCGAGTCATGGCTCCCATATCACTGGGTTGGTGAATCCACTCTGGATTGTACTCTGAACTTTAAAAGAGCTCCAAGTTTATTGGGGGGAAATAGAGCTCTCCACCTTGGACAGCTCCTTCAAGGTATGGCCTAAAATCTGGAGCATTTGCCATGGAAGCCATCCCACCACAGTCCAGGAATGTTGAGAGGGCCTTCTTGATGGCTACTCCCAGCTTGTGGAATTCCTTGCCATGGGAGGTTGTTACAATGGAACTTTTTAATCCCCTCAGCCCCCAGAGGTGGCCATTAGGCAAGCTGATTTGGGGATGCTGGGCAAGGCAGCAGTTTCACTCAGCAGGTACAATCTACTGGGAAATTCTCTGCTTCAGCCCCATTAAAAGATCTAGCTTCATCTAAAGCAGTGGTTCTCAATCTTTGGTCCTCCAGATGCTTGGGCCTTCAACTCCTCAAATTTCTGAGCATTGGCCCTCTCGGCTAGGATTTCTGGGAGTTGCAGTCCTTTGGAGGACCAAAGGTTGAGAACACTGATCTAGGAGGCAGCCCCATCCTCTTTTGAGGCAGCCAGTGGCTTCTGTGTTAGTGGTTTGAATCTGCTCCAGCTTTTAGTCTAAATTTTGAAGATGCTCCCCAAGATCTATTTTGGTGGAAGTCAAGATCTCCACATTGAATGGGACCTTGACAGTTCTGACTAGAGCCTGGAACAGATCCCCACCACCCCTCCCGAGCCACCACTGTTCTCCTTGGTCACATCAAGCCATTTCCTCTGGGTTCAGGTATTTCCTGCTGCAAGCCCCAGCCCCTGTCTCTGCAAAACAGACTCTGTCAACAGCTAGTCTCTGCTTATCTGATAGTTGCACAATGGCTGCTCCTCTCTTGCTGAGAGAAAGTCTGATGACTCCAGAGGCCCTGTTTGCATAAGGGAGTGGTCCAAGCCAAAGGGAAGAGACATCACCATTTGCATGGCCTGCACAGGGCGGGATGGGGGGGCGGAGGGAGTGGGAGGAGGGTGGGCACGCCAAGAAACCCTTCAACGAAGGCACTGGGAAGTCTCCTTTGAATGCATGGTGTTGTGGTTTGAGTGTTGGACTCAGACCACTGCAGCCCACTGGGGGCAAGTCCCACTGTCTCAGCCTCAGAGGGGTGGTAACCTCCTTTGAATACTGAAATAAATCTGGGCAAGAAAAATATAGGAAAAGGTTGCCATAAATCAGAGTTGATCTGAAGGCTCATAACAACACTCAGTGTTTTTAGTGATGTGAACTTTTATCTGCTTCTGTTTCAGGTTTCGTAAGCTGCCTTGAGTCCTATGGCTTTCAAAAAATGCTAGTGTTATTAAGCCCACCGAGATCTATGGGGAATGGTTTGGGGTCATCTCCAGAACCACCCAGGATCCAGGCTTAAATTCTGAGACTACTTTAGTCTCAGTTTTAAAGGAACTGTCCAATGTACTGAACCCTCTCCCACAAAGATGATCAAACCAAGGTGTTGTATCGGAACCCTGAAATAGATTGAGCACCCCAGGGTGTTTTTTTAAAGTTCAGACTAAAACCCAGAGTAGATTCACTGCTCATAGTCATGGGAGCCAACAGCTGCTCCTGGCTTTGTCTTGGATTTGGGTGCTGCTCCCTGGTGAGGGGTTTGGCCTTTCTGGCCCAAATTCAGTGGTTTGCCTCAACAAGAGTGGACTCGCTGGATCACCAGCAGCTCGACCTGTTGCTACTGATGTAAATTCTCTTAATACAGTAGGTCTGTTCTAGTTGGGATGTGACTGTCTGAAGAGGTGGGTCCTGGTAGGCCATGAAATCCAGAGTCTGAAACTGGATCCTTCAGAGGCTGTCAAATTGCATCCCCCATGAGCCCCTGCCAGCATAGCCAATGGTGAAGAATGTTGGGAGTTGCAGTCTGGGGACATCCAGCAAGGCACACCATAAACTCACTGACTAGAAATCCTGATTTGGGATCCAGAGTGTAAAAAGGTGACCCTTGGCCTTATTACAGGATGTACTGCACCATGGAAGGATCCTGGCGTTGCACCTGGGAGCCTGAGGCAAAAAGGAGATTAAGGCGCCGTCAGAATCCATTTTTATCAGAGGAGAAAGGAGAAGGCTGCCAGCGCCCCGCCCCGTGCTTCCTTGAAACTCCCTCGGGGAGCTTCTGACAGCCCCACCGGACTTTCCCTCCACAGCTGCAAAACCTTAGCCCCCAAGTGGCAACCTGGGCATCTCCCCAAATATTTTGGGCTGCAACGTCTATCATCCCCCATCCACATGGTGGGGGGATGAGGGCTGTAGTCCAAAACTCTGCCGTACCCCCTCCCTGTTGCGGAAGGCTAGGGATTCCGGTGTAGCTGAAAGCTGTGGAAAGTTACTTTTCCCAGCTTGTCTCTGCTGGCTAGGGGATTCTGGGAGGGGTAATGCAAAACTGTTCCAGGATGCGGCGAGGTTTGACGAGCACTTTGCTCTGGCTGCTAGACGAAACGATTCGACCTGCCACCGACGCCGTCCTCAGAAAGCAGACACATAACCGAGTCGTTAATTCCAAGCTCGGGGAACCTGGCCCGAACTACAAGCCCCAGCATGCCAAGCCGGGGAAGGCGGGCTGCCCGGGCCGGGCCGGGGTGGCGTGGCCGGCCCCATTGAGTTGCGCCAATCGCGGAGCGCCGGGAGCCCTTCTGGGCGCGCCTTCGCGGGGCCGAGCGCCGCGACTGGCTGCGAAGAGGCGGGGGGCGGGCCGGGGGGCCGGCCGCTGGCCGCGTCGCGCGGGCGGCCGGGCTAGAGCGGCGGCCGGGCGGCGGGGCTTCGGGTGGCTCCTGCGAGGTCAGTCCTCTCTCCTGGCCTGCGGGGAAGGAAGGCGGTGCTTCTCCGGGTTATTGGGCAGGCGGGAGGGAGAGGAGCGGGAGGGAAGCTTCCACGCCGCTTTGGAAAGGGCGTGGAGCCGTCTTGGCCAGTTCAAAAGTGCGGGGTGGGGGAGGTTGAGCCTTTCCCCTCTTTGCGGAGGAGACGGGGAGGAGCCATCCGGAGTCTAGACCGGTAGATTCGGATTGCAGGGAGGAAGATGTCCTCTCCGATCCGCAAGTCTAAAGGCGGGGCTGGTACGGGCACGTCTGCATGGAGCTCGCCCGCCTTGGGTCGCGAGAACGGGCTACCAAGCGGGCTGGCGCTGCGCGGGTCCGTAATCCCGATCACGGAGGGGTCCAGGCGGGCTCTCGGTGGCTTAAGAGATGCGCGAGGGAGAAGCATCTTTGGCGAAGGGGCTTTCCTCAGACTTTCGGGCGCTTTCGTCCGAAGAAAGCTGCTTTCCAAAGTTTGGGAGACCCTCCACTTTTCCACAGTTTCGTTACTTCGATGCCCTTGCTCTATGGCCCCTTGGGTCTGGGGTTTCCATGTATTTTGTGGTTCACACTGGGATCCAGAACACAAAGGAACATCTGGCTGATCAAACAGGATGAAGGATTATCTTTAGAGGACGAGCTGGGAACTTTGGGTCCTCCAGATATTTTGGACTTCAACTCCCAGTTAGTCATGCTTGCTGGGCCTTCTGGAAGATGGAGTCCAAAACATCTCGCAGGTCAAAGGTTGGGAATCCCTGGGCTCTAGGACCTGGTGGCATTTGTTTTCCTCTAGAGGGTTCACAAGGAGGTACACAGGTGTAATAGTGTGAACTGAGAGACAGGAACTAATTTGAGTGAGTTTTGTAGTGGAGAGGACATTGGTGGCCCCATCTCCTTCATCCAGATCCAATGGACTCTGGCAATGCTGTGTCCATTCAGTTTTTACAAGACTAGTATATTGTGTGTGTGTGTGTGTGTGTGTGTTTCAACCTCTTGAAAAATTGTGTCATGTGAAGTGGCTTAGCCTTGATGGGTTGTTGGAGTTGTGGTTGCTGTGTGGATAATGATGGAATCAGATGAACTCCCTCGGTATTTGGGATCAGGTAACGTCTGCTGGCATTCAGCATTCCCAATTAAAAATGCCTTCCCTGTTGCATTTATCTGAGAGCAAATTCCACTGACTTCCTTCTCCCTGAGTCACTGCTTTTGGGATTGCAATGTTGCTTGCTCTGTCATTTTTGGCTGCCTGCCTTCCCGCCATGTCAGCCTCAGTCGGGTGTCTGATCTACCAGTGAAAAGCTGAAAAGCTCGCTTGCCCATGACTTGAGAAACCCAAGGGGAGGGGGAGGAGTCGGATGGCTCTATGCCTGACTGCACAATCGCGGATCCTGGGCAGCATCTGAGGCTGTGTGTTGAGGGATGCTTCAAGGTGTCAGATCAGAGTTTTCTGGACGTGAGCACCTGGGATGGAGAGTGGGGTGTGCTTGCCATGGCCTTGGTCCCAGCTGTGGCTGCTGTCCGAACGGGCTCAAGTTCCAGTGCTGGGATTAGCAGCCTGTGAAACAGCTACCCTTCACTTCTTTGCCTTTCAGCACTGCTTTAATGAGCCCAGGGAGAAACCCTCCAGTGCTTATTCTCTTTCCTCTCTGACAGGAGCGGTGATTTGTTCTTTCCCAAGATTCCAGCTGTCTCAACTCTGAATTAGCCGCCAGCCTGGAGAGACTGCACACGTTGTCATCAGCCAAGGCTGTGAGCTTCTCTGGGAAGGCAAGGAAGGAAAGCGAGAAGGCGACTGAGCAGCATCCGGCACCATGTCTGAGGAGACACTTTTGAACATGGACGAAGGGACGCTCCGGAAACTGGTGAGTTTGGCCTGAGGGATGCTGCCGTATGGAATGCATGTGTGGGTCACCACAGAGGAAGTTGGAACATTTGTGCAAGGGCTGACTGTTTGTGGCTTGGAAACTGCAAGCCGAGTGAGGTGACCTCATTTTCCTTGCTGTTTGAAGTAGAGTCCAAACTGCATTTTAGAACTTGGGAGACTCGGGTCTTCTTAGATGCTATAACATACGGTTTTTTTGTTTGTTTTATGCAGCCATAACCTACCTTTTCTCCCACCTTGGTGTCTTAAGGGGCTCTAATGAGATCTAGATCCGCCTTGCTTCAGCAAATAGGTTGCATTGGGTTTGCCTACACCACCACCTAGGCAAAATGACTTAATTGGTGAACACTTAAAATTGCCTTATACTGAATCAGACTACAGGATTTCAAGTGGAGAGGGGGCATTCCCAACCTCTCTGCTGTACCTTTTTTTTAAAATGGTGGATGCCATGGATTAGACTTGGATCCTTCTGTGTGGGAAGTGGGGGATTTACTATTGAACCTAAAAGGGGTGGGTGGATGCCAGGGCAGTGAGGTGCATTGGTTATAGCTTGGGAGAGCAATAACTTTGGAGAAAGAGTGATCTGGGATGGGATAGCAACAGTGGCAGATTTTGGGGGCTGTTGGGAGCTTTTGGTTTCATCAAGGGCAATTTGATAAGTTAAATGTGTTAGACTGCCTTCAGACTATGCTCTTCTGCCCATTTCCCGGGGTGTGGAGCTTGAGAAAATTCCTTGTTTGACCCTGGCCATGCTGATTAGGGGATTGTGGAAGTTGAAGTTGCTCCAAAGTTCCGTCTGGGAGTAAGTCCCAGTGAATTTAGTTGAGATGTCTGAGTACACCTGCCTAGGATCATGCTGTCAGACTCTTCTAGGTTGTTGGCAGTTAGTCCCCAGTGACCTGTGGCGCTGCATCAGCACAAAATTTCTGAGAAAATCTTTCCTCCAATACACTATGAGCTAGGAATTTTGTGTCCTGAGATGTGATGGTGCCTACTGACTTGGCTAGCTTTCAGATGCAATTAGGCAACTTTGTAAAAGAAGGAGGCAAAGCCTGTCAACATCTATTAGTCATAACAGTTGTCTGAAGCTTCCATGGACAAAGGCATTCTATCCCTGGATAGCTATTGTATTGGAGTGGGTGGCTGTCTTTCTGTCCTCCTTTTGTGTTTCCCTGGGCTAGCTTGGAGTGGAGAACCTTGGGTGCTCTGGAGGTTTCGCCAGTACAGGCACATGGGAGTGGTAGTCCAGAACATTGGGGGTCACAAAACATCCCCATGTCTGCCTCATCTCTGGCTCAGTGCAGTTTTTTGCCCTTTTGCTCTAGCTTTGTCATACTTGTCTTTCATGTCCTCCATCTCCAAAGGCCAAAAAGTTAGCTGTTTTGGACTACAAGTCCCCAAATCACCCATCCAGCATGAGCAGTGGATGCTGGGTATTGGTATGGGTTCTCTCCACCATTTCATTTCCCTTAACATCCGTGTAAGGTAGGTTAGACTGAAAGAGAAGATTACTATCTCTCAGTTACCCAGTGAGCTTAATGACTGGTTAGAATTTGAGTCCCCTTATTTAACTAGTTGCTGGGGGTTACTTAGAATGATGTGAGGTGTAGTCCCATATATCTGGAGGGCAGGTTGGGGAAAGCTCTCTTGGTTAGACCCTCTTAACCATTGCTGTGAAGTGGCAGAATTAAAATAATGAAGGCTGAAAGTCTGTACCCACTTACCCAGGTGTAAGCCCCATTGAATGTAGTGGGAATAGCTTCCGAGGAGACAAATACAAGTCTTTTCATAGCCTCTGCTCGTTTGGCTGGCTCTTGTTCTGGCAGAAGGAGAGAGTATAAATGCCTTGAGGCAGAGAACCTGCCATTTGCTTGTGCAAACTCCAGAAAGTGCTATGTACACAGATTGTAGTAAGTGGTAATCTTGGGAAAATGTTTTGGAAGAGTGTGTGGTTTTGTTCGTTCATTGTTCTTTGGAAAGGGTGTGATCGAGGGCAAAGGAGGAGGTACAGTTGGATACTCCTCTCTGAGAGCTAGAAACTTCTGTCTCCCTCTTGCCTCCATTAGAACAAAACCACAGGCTTTCCAGGTGCAAAGTTCTGGGATAAGTGAGGTTAGCACTTGCGTCACAAGCGTCCAGGAGAGAAGCAAAACCCAGAGCCCTAAGCAGAGTGGGATCATTGGGGTAGAGAGGAATTTAAATCTTTTCCATCCACATTTTTCTGACACAAGTCTCTTGCCCCCAAGCGTCTTGCTTCTTTAGGTACAACTGGGGAATACGCATAAGAATTTTCTATTCCTTGGCTCAGTTGTGAATCAGAACGGAGAGGGGAGACTAGAAATAAGAAGGCTAGGAGGTGGAAAGGCAACTATGAAATTACTAGGTAACATCCTCAAATGGAAAGATGTATAGTTGAATACCAAGGTCAGGATCATCCAGGTTACTGTATTTCCACTTTCTGTGTATGGTTGTGAAGGATGGATGCTGAGGTAATGACCCCAGATGATTTATACAACTTTAAAGTGGGCAAAGAAGAGGCTGAAACAGTTCAAGATTTTCTACACCCTGGCTCAGTCAGAAATCAAAATGGAGACTAATAGTCAAGAAATCAGAAGAAGACTAGGACCTGGAAGGGCCCTATGACGGAAACTAGACAAAATGCTCAAGTGTGTAAAAGTTTCCCTGTTTGTAGCTTCCCATTCCATCCGAGTTCTTTTTCCCCCGTTTGCATCCTTGAGTTTTGTTCCACAGTCTTGGCCAAACCTCTGGAGGGCTGCATGCTTTGAAAAGGAGTGCCTCTGTTTGACTCACCTGCTCCCTGGCCCCAGAGCCATTGGCCATTGTGAAGGAGCTGGTGTGTGTGTGTGTTTGTGTGTCAGTCAGTCAGTCAGACACACAAGGCCTCTTTGTGTGGCTTCCCAGATCTTCCTTCCCCAACCCTACCATTTACTTTCTCCTGCTGCTTCATGGCAAGGTGGAAAAAGAGTGCCAAGATGCATTCTTGGCTCATCCTGCCCTGCCTTCCAGGGGAAGGGCACGCTTCAAACCTAAAAGAGGAGCCAGCATCATTTGCCCTTGGTGCTCTTCTGAAGAATTGGGGCTGGGGTTGAGGGCAATGGAGGCTGTAGTCCAGCAGCCTCCAGAGAGCCACAGATTCCCCCATCCTGTGCGCCAGGGGTTGGACTAGATGATCCTTGTGGTCCCTGCCAGCTCTAAGATTTTGTGATTCTATGTTTTGCACTCTTTTTTAAGGTGTGTTCTAGACTTTTTATTGTTTGGATTGTTTGGGAAAGACTAAAGCTCAGGAGTAGTGCTTCTCCTGCTTGAAAACAGGAGGCCCTGGGTTCAATCCCTGCCATTTCCAGGTAGCCCTGGAGGAAGAGAAAAACAGCTCTCTGCAAAAGTGCTCTGCAGTCAGGGATGGGAATGTATGCCTCTCTTCAGATGTGTGGACATCGACTGGAATACACATTCTCCATCCCAACTTTGCCAGAAAGATTTCTTGGACTGAGGCAGACCATTTTATCCCTCTGGCCTTGCTCCACTAAGATCCTTTATACTGGCCAGGCCGGCTTGGGGATTCTGGGCTCTAGAGTCTCCCCAAAGTCCCTTTCCCAAGCTCTGATCTCTTATACTGGACATGTCAAGAACAGTGATAGGAAGGTCCAGTCTAATAACTGTAGAAGACTCACTCAGAAATGTGCTGTTTTAAAAGTAAAATCGCCTTGCTGCTAGTTCACATGCTCCTTTTTCCTCTCTCCAAGGACACCACGCCCCAGCCTCCTGTTCTCAGTGTGTGGGACTGTTTATCTTGCTTTTTCCCAGTGGCAGGGCAGATAGCTAGCAGAAGTGGATCCAGCTCCTTTAATCAGGAAAGTGTTTCTATTATCTGCTGTTCTTCTCTTTGTTTGCCCAAGAGTAGTTGCGTTTGTCCTTTGCTGCTACAAAGGGTTAGGGCACCATATGGCTCTCCGAAGCAAAAACAAGTCCTACCTTGCAGCACAGGTGAGGCAGAACTTGCTGTCTTGGCTTATCCTTCCATCAGGGAGCCATAAACCTCTATGCCCACAGGCCCCTTAAAATCTTGGGTGCCTGTGTTGAATGCCAGGTTTCAGTTAACCTGTCTTTTCCCTCGGCCCTTTCCTGCCAGAACCGGATTAGCTTGCCTCAAGCCAGAAACGTGCCTGTGAGATTTTGTGGCTAATCCAGGTGGCACTGGGTGCAAATGGTAAGTTATTTCTGTGCAGTGGAAAGAAATGTTGGCTAGCTGAACTCCTGTGTGGTGCCAGGCTGTAAGGATGAAGCCAGCATGTTGGCTGGAAGCAGTAGCGGGCGATGTGTGGCCTTGCAGCAGTGGGTGGCCTGCAAGGCTCAGCAGGCCTAACTGGGATAGCCAGTAAGGAGGGCTGCTGGGAGTTGTAGTCCAATAGGATCTGAAGGTCTTTTTCCCCAGTGACTAGACAATGTGCGCTAGAGAATGTATGATCAATCCATGCCACTAGGGATTTTTTTAAAAAGTTCATTTTATACTCCAAGATGAGTAATTTTGCAGTCTCCCTGACCACCAGAAACCAGAAGTGGTCTTCTGATCACTTCAGGTTTGGATTTTTGGGGTGGGAGGTGGGCTTATTTTTCATTTACCAAATTATTCAAGTTTTCTACTAGAAAAATTTAAAATTTGTCTGGGTAGAGGACCCTCCTCTACCATATCAAGAAACCCGTACCTTCCCCCACCATTAATTTTTCAAGCTGATTTCTCCTTCTGGGCTGTCACAACTCTGGGCTTGTTGAGGACCGGTGCTTGGCACCTGCTGCCGTGCCCTTTTCCAGGTGCATTGTATCATTTTCCATGTTTGCAGACAGAGATAATGAGCCATACTGCCAGCAGGAATGGGCGGGGGACACCGGCCTCCATCTAAACTTGTGCAGCAAGAACAGCTTGGTTAGCAACAGAAACCTTGGCTTGCTTGTTACACCAAAAATGAATCTTTAGCCCTGCAAACCATACCTTTATCTAGCTCAGGGGCTAGAAACATGAGTTGTTTTTCTTCCTAACAAAAGCCACACATTTGCTTCACATGTGGGTTGTCACTTTTTTAGCACCATGCAGGGCAGGCCAGTGGCTGGGGAGCATTTTATTCATGCTGAAGTTGGTCATCTGCAGTGGTAGCCTATTGTTTGCTCTCAGAAGGCAGTTGGACTAGTTGAGGACAGACCTGTGCTGTGCTTGCAGTCTGGGGACAGCTAATCTGCCTTGCAGTTTGGGCCTCAGAGAGAGGGATTCCCTGAGTGAAGTAGGCCTTAAGACCAGATACAGGCTGCACAGATACTGAGCCATGCCCTGGTTCAAGTCTTAGCAGTAGTGACTGGTAGCTCCTGTGTCAGCAGCGCAATGAATCTGCTCTGGGTTTTGGATAGCTTTGATGGAGCTTCCCAAGGTGCTGAAATTAGTTTGAGGGGAGATGATTCAGCGCCTTGGACAGGTCTTTTAAAAGTCTGAACTGAAGTACAGCTGTGAATGGGCAAGAGCAGCCGTTCTCCAGGTGATTGGATGTCAGGTCCCAGAATTTCTCAGCATTGGTCATACTATCTGGGGCAGTGGTTCTCAACCTGTGGGTCCCTAGATGTTTTTGGACTTCAGCTCCCAGAAGCCCCAACCACTATGGTCAATGCTCAGGGCTTCTGGGAGCTGAAGTCCAAAAAACATCTGGGGACCCACAGGTTGAGAACCACTGACTGGGGCCTCTAGGAAGTGAAGTCCAAGACTTCTTGAGGACTGGGGTGTGAGAAGCACCGGGGAAGAGGACCTTGGATGTTGCTGGCTTCAGCCCTGCACTTGCTGCAGGTCATGTTAATACTGACCGACCTTGCAGGGCTGTTGTGAGGTCTGCAGAGCTCAGTTCCTTGCAACCACTTCTGTGGTTTTTAAACAGCCCGTTGTAAGAATTTCACTGAGCAATTTGGAGACTCAGACTGTTAAGCGTGCTCCCTGCCTCTCCATTTCTGCTCCTTGTTCCTATTTTGCTCTCTCTACTCAGGACTTTTAGAGGTGACTCAAGAGGGCTGGAGGTAGGTTTGCTTGGACAGACCAAGTGGGAAAAGAATTGTGGAGCAAGTAGTATGTGTGTTCTCCTATACTGAGCTGGCTGCATTTATGGCTGATGAGCAGGAAGCTATAAACAGTCCTTGGCAAAGCTTCTCTGTTCTTCCAGACAAGTCTCAAACCTTTCTTGATTCTAATCAACTGCTTGTTTTGGCCTGAAAGAGGGTGAGGACAACTCTTTGGCTGGATTGCTGTGTCTTCCCAGCTGGCTGTGAAGGGTAGGAGGCAGAGGTTGGATAAATGCCATTCTGTTTTGGACTAGGGTTCCTATGTCAGCTGGGGGATTCTGGGAGCTGTAGTCCAAAAGGGCCAAAGAAGGGATTCAGAATACTTGGAAGGAAGTGGCCCTGGAATGGGGGAGTAACCCTTAAGACAGCATGTGATCAATAAAGTACACAATTCTTGATGATTTGGTGGAAAACTGGAAACCGTTTTTAGCTGTAAGAAAGGTAGTGTTGTCATAATCTGTGGTTATGATTATTTGTAAGTCTAGTAAGTTGACAGTAGATCTGTAATGGCAGGATAAGATATGGGATATTAACCGAATTTTCTTTTTCATTACAGTTGGTATTGGAGGGCGGCGGGGGTCAGAGTTCTTTTGCGTGTTGGTGTGGTTAGGATGTGTTTAGTGAAACAGATTAATCTTTTTGTAACAGGTTGTGTTATGTTCTAGTCTTGGTTTAGTTGTTTTCAGTTTAATTTTTGTTCTAAGAATACATGTATATTGTTTATGCAGAGTTTGTTTCTTTTTGTCTTGTTCTTTTTTGTTTCTGTAGTTGTGGATTAGTTTGTGTCTTTTATGAAAATTAATAAGTATTAAACCTAAAGAACGCACACTATTTTGCCATTTCCAAGCAGAGTTCCAAGGGCTGGAGTTGGCTGTTCCAGTCCCTTAATCGTTTTGGTTGCTTTTTTCTAATCCTTTTCCTGCTCTACAAGATCCTTTTTTTAGGTCGGTGGCCAGAACTGTCCCCAGCATCCTAAATGCAGTTGTGCCTTGCATTTTCATAAGGGCTGTATGTGGTTGGCAGTCTTATTTTCACTGCCTGGGGTGGACTTTGCTTTTCTTCCAGCAGCCGTATGCAAATAGATGGCCATCTTCCATCCTGAGCCTATTTGAGAGCATTCTTTTAAACCCTGCTGAAAACCTTTGCATTCCCCTCAGCCCTGAAATCAAGGTGCCTTCTTCAGAGCAGTGCCCCTCCTTCCTCGCCTTCATAAGAAGTTAGATTGTAATCCTTATGGGGCAGGGATCCTTTCTAATCTTTATTCTTGATTCTGCAAAAGGATTCCTTTCTACCTTGATGCTTCCCACAAGCGTGGATTTTTGTTTGTTATCCCCACTGGTGCCAGTCAGATTGATCTGGTCCTTGGGCCTCCTGACAGTGCTGGCTGAGGATGGTGGGGATTGTAGTCCAATGCTTCCAGAGGATACCAGGTTGTGGTGGTGCGGTGTGTACATTTTCTTTCCCAGAAGGCTTCTTTCTCTTCTTTTGCTGTCTCCTGTGGAAATTTCCTGAGCCTGGAGTTTGAGTTCTGGCTCCTCTTATTCCAGCTCAGGCTAAGAGGAGATTAACCCATATAAGGAGAAATGATTCATTCATTCTTTCTGATTTTTTATCCCTTTTTTTCTCTCCTCTTTCCACTGTGGCCTGTAACTGTTTTCCTCTGCCTTCCATTTTACCATCTAGACGTTGCCTCTGGAATCCCTTTTCTGGTACCCCTCCAGCAAACACTCTAACTTCTCCCTCTTCTTTCTACCCTGCACTCCCACTGCTGCCCTAGGACATTCTTTAGGGCAGAGAGTTATGTGCTGTGGGGAGGGACACCTGAAGAATAGCCCTGGGCCAGCAGTTGCTAGCCAACTAGAGCTGGGATGCTGTGGGTTTACTAGACCCCTTCTCTTCTGCCTCCTGTGGGCAGGTGACCATTGGCTGGCGGGGGGAACTCCCCAAACAGCTGAGGTTCTCTGTTTTTGCAGGGTGGGGAGAGAAGAGGAATTTGGAATCCCCCTGCCTGCAGACAGAGCTTGCTTTGGAAGAGCTTAGCTGCTTTGTGTCACCTTGACTGGTGAGGGAGGGACAGTGTGCTAGCTAGCTTAGTTATGCCAAGACTACTTTAGAGAGACCAGGGCTGGGATAGTGCAGTGCTCAAGAGAGAAAAGAAATCCCAAACTGTGCCCTCTGTTGAATTGAGAGTGGTCTTATCCCTGGGCAAGTTCCACACAAGCTGCATTGACCTGTGGTTCAGGAAACTGGGTTCTGAATCTCTGCCAGTCTTGCTGGAGAAGGCCTCTCTCCTTGCTTGGCCTACCTTGCAGGGTTGCTAGGAAGGTGACAGGAAGCAACCCAGGGATCTTTAGAGGAAAGGCCTGATGGAGGTTTGGAAATAAAGAATGCATGGTGTGGAGGCTGACACTTCTCCATCCAAGTCTTCCCGTGGAGTGCAGGCTAGACCCTGGGTTGTCCTTGCTCCCTTCCAGCCTGTAGGATACCAGGGAGCAACTGTGGAAGACTAAGAGACTGTGTTAGCCCTCCAGAAGACCTCGGAGGGCTGCACTTCTGGCTGCGCTTGTCCCCTAAATACCCTCTAGAGGACAGGGAGGTCATGCTTTTGGCCCTTCCTCGGCCCCTAGAGGGTATTTTGGAGCAGTTTTATTTGCAAAATTTTGTTTTGACCCCTGGGGGGCTCCAGACCTACTGCCAATGTCTTTCCCACCCCTTAGAGATCTTTTGGGAGCACTTCGAAGAAATTTTTTTCACCCCGGGGGTTACCCTTTGCCCACCCCTGTTATAGGGTATGGCAGTTGATGTTTCTCTTTTTCCTGTTGTTCCCCTTTCCTGGACTGGGGAAACTGGGGCCAAGGTGGGCTCATGAACCCTTCTGAGTTTCAGCTGGCTTCCCCTGTTTATGAGGCCTTTGTGGTTATCTTTCTCTAGGCTGGGCATTCGCTCACTCGTAACTGTTAATTTCCTGCCTGGCAGGTGAGGGGGAGTAGGACTTTGTGTTCTTCTCAGGGTGCCGAACAGCCTTGGGACATTCAGTTCCTTGCTGCCGAATGGTGGAGAAGCCCTCTGTGGCTTCCAGAACATCTGGCTTCTCTCTGTGGCTGGCCTGGCAGCAAGGGCAGCCCTGTTGCGGTCTGTTTCTGGCCTCCACACTCCCTCAGTTCCTGAGATGGGCCAGACAGCATGACAGACTCTCCCTGTTTTTTTCCAACTTCTTCTACCATCCCATACTCCCTTCTGGAGCAAAGAACTTCCCTAGCTGCTTTTTGTATCTCATCTGATCTGCCTCAGAAGCCTGGAAGTTGAGGCCAGCTGTCTTCCTGCCTCCAATTCCCCTTTTACTTTTTTGGGGACTGGTGCGGGACTTCAGGGGACACAGAAGTGACATTCAGGGCTATATGTGGCCCCTGGGCTGCACTTTGCCAACTCTGATATAAGAGGTACAGCTGTCTTTAGGTATGTGGTCTTTTTTAAAAAAACATTCTTTCAAGTGTCATTCTTTTGTGTCAAATAGAAAGGAAGTTTATGCCATTTTATTTACGTTATTACAGATCTTCCAATAAAATAATTTCCACATAAAAGCTTTGAATATGTTTAAATATACTATTTCAGCCAAATGTACTGAATTGGATATCATTGCTCAGAGTGTTAGAAATTTTTCCAGAAGATTTTCCAGTTACACTTTTTCTAGAAAACTCAAGTCTCTGAGAAGAGAAATGTTCTCAGCTCCTGGCTGACAGGGGCTTGTTCCCATCAAGGAGTCTTTTAACTCCAGCTGCCTACCCCCCAAAAGCCAGAAACAGGCCTGTGGATTCCTTCCTGACTCAGATAAAAGAGGGTAGGAAATGTAGCTGATAGCTTTGAATGCCCGGAAGCAGGACTCTGTACTCCACCCCATATTCAGGAAACAATCCCAGCCTGACTGTGACATAAAGGAGTGAGAAGGAGAGAAGAGAGTAGACCAAGGATCACATGGAATGCGCACAAAGCTGGGAACAGTTCCTGGGGGAGGCTACATCTCCCAGAATTCCCTAGGGATTGTCTGAAAAAGGGAACTTACCAGCCATGGAATGCCTCTGGGATATTTTGAGAACTGGAGTCCACAG
This sequence comes from Iguana delicatissima, assembly GCA_948472985.1. Classification (NCBI taxonomy): domain Eukaryota; kingdom Metazoa; phylum Chordata; class Lepidosauria; order Squamata; family Iguanidae; genus Iguana; species Iguana delicatissima. The sequence continues at coordinate 981,079 of CAOKZL010000816.1, read as the reverse complement.
AAGGAACTTTTCCAGCCTTCTGGTATATTATAAATAATTACAGGTGCATCAAAATGAGACCTGTCAAAATCAGCAGGGACAGTGCTGCTTGTACAGGAGAGGGCTTCAACCCATACGCCAAGCTGTGTTATCATACAAGCAGGCCACACCCGTTGTGTGCCCTCCCTGCCCTGGAGCACTTGTCTATCGTAGTACTGTTAGACCTGTGGCAAATTCTGCAGTGCTGTTGACAGTGTAGAGGGCCCTCCAGTTGTCTGCCTCCCCCACCTTCCCAACAGAATTGTATGTTGGTCTAGAAATGCATGCAAGAGGATGTATACTAAAGGATGGGAAACGACACTCCTGGCACTAAAGTAAAATTCCCTGTGCTTGGAAAAGGAGCACAGCAGAAACAGAAGTTCCGGCTCAGCTCTTTTCAGATTTGGCTTTGTTTTGCAAGACACTGAACTCTGTCTCACCTTGTGTTCTCCTTCTAACGGGAGCCAGAAATGAGAGAGGTGTGCCTCTCTGAGGAATGGGCAAACAGGCTTAGGGTAGAGCTGGGCCAAGTTACTTTTGGGGCCACAGTCTGGGGAGCTTATGAAACCTCCAGATGTTGTTGGACTCTGGCGAGGAACAGATGTAGGACTTGGGTATCTTTGGCTTGGAAAAGAGAATATGGAGAGATGTCGAGAGAGCCCTCTTGAAATATGTGAAGGGATGTCATCTGGTAGAAGGTGGAGGAAGCTTCTTTTTTCACTGCTCGAGAAACTAGAACATGAAGCAAGAGATTCAAATTATGAGAAAAGAGATCCCACTAAATAATCAGGATGAACTTCTTGACTGTTAATGCTGTTTGACAGCGGAATAGCCTGCTTTGGGATGGGGTGGACTCCTTCTTTGGAGAGGGCTGGATGGCCATCTCTCAGGAGTGCTTTAGTTGTGTACAGTCATCCCTCCACATTCATTAGGATTAGGGGCACAGGACCCCCAAGAAAGTGGAAAAAACAGTGAATAACTCTAAGCCCTCCCAACCCTGTATAACACAGGGAAAAATTATGATCGCTATATTCAACCCACCATGGATTCTTTTGAGAGATAGGGTTCCTTCACAAGGCAGAAGTGGCTGGCTGGTGGGGCTTACTGCCACCTCCACTGCTGCTCTACACCATTTTTTAAGAGGGACTTACAAGGCTCATCCGCAGTTTCTCAGTCTCACAAGGCTTGCAGTCACTATTAAAAATGGCATAGGGAGGCAGCAGAGGTGACAACAAATAATCTATGATTAATCAGATCCACAAAAGTGAAACCCGCAGATGTGGAGGACTGACTATATTCCTTCCTGGTGGTGGTGGTGGTGGGGGGTTGGACTTGATGGCCCTTGAGGTCCCTTTGCAATTCTTGGACTCATCTGTAGTGGGCTGGCAGCTTGCATGCTGGCATGGCAGTGAATCCACTCCAAGCTTCAGTTCTAACTTTAAAGGAGCCACCCAGGGGGCTGAGCTTTCCTGACCAAATATCTTCAGCACCCTGGAGAGCTACCTTTAAGTTCCAACTCAGACCTGGCCTGGATTGGCTGCCCCATTGACCTGGAAGTCATCAGCTGCCAGTGCTAGGGCTCACTTTGAAATATTTGAGTAGGATGTGGCTGTTTGTAGCATTGAGTGGGCTATGGGTATGTTGGACTGCATGATTCGTACCCCTGCTTAAAGGCAGGTATTAGTCCCAACTAGAGTAAACCAATTGAATCAATGGAACTTACACACACTGATGCAGTGGCTCTATTTTATTTGAGACTAGCTACTGGGTATAAGACTTGGCCTGTATATCGCAGAATTCCCAGCTAGCAAGACTACGGCCATGCTGCTTAGAGGAATTGGAGAATTGTAGTCCCCTAAAGTAATCCCCTAAAGTAACAGTGCTTAGCTTTGGTTTGGGGAAAGGGGGATTCATCTTCCAGAGCTTTGCAGCTCTCTTTTGAAGCTGTTCTGTCTCCCCTCAAAATGCCAAACTCCAAGTTTAGGCAAGAGTCTTTGCTCCCATGTTCATCTTATACTCTGTGCTCAGTTCTGCTGGCACACCTTTCAACTTTCTAAGTGTCAAGTCTGCCTTCCCATCCATTGCTGGGGATGAGGGATGTCATAGTTGCAACATCTGGAAGGGCCTGGCCTGAAAAGGGTACACTACACTGTTAAGGTCAGCAGATTCATGATTCATGATGTCTAATGATGGGGGTGAAGCATATTTCTGTGAGAGTTGTTCCCTTTTAAGATGAAGGGCTCTGTGCAAATCATAAATCTCCAACTTGTTTATCAATCGGCTCCCTTTCAAAGAGACTCTTTCTAGCCGCCTTCTTCTTCTGCTCCAAGACTTGGGAGGGACTGAGTGATCAAGGACTGACTTCAGCCCAGAGTGTGTGTAGGCTTCCTTCCAGTAACTGTAATTTGGAACCTGGACTCCAAAAGCCCTATCAAAGGGATGGGTGGATCTTCCACAAATCTTTCTTAGCACCATTTCTAGTGCCAGTGTCTAAGTGAAGCAAATTCTGGTGAACTCTTTGAAAACAGAGAGCTGAGGTTTCTTGCATATGCCTGTTTTATAGCTCTTTTTGGACACTGGCCATGGTGGTTGTGGGATTCTGGGTGTTGCAGTAAAAAAAGGAACCTTTTCAAGCTCTGCTTATTTACTGACTATCATGTCTTTGACATGCTCTTGAGATAGGCTTAGTGGCCACTGACTGGCAAAACAAGGCATTGGTGTGATGGTTTCCCCTTGAGAATTGTGGATTCTGTGGTAGACTGCCTCTGAACAATGAAGCTCTACTCATGCAGAAGAACTTAACTCAGGAACCTGCAAATGTAATCGCCCTGACACTGCTTCCCCTTTGGAGATTATCCCTTTCCCTTAGGATCTCCAAAGTACCTTGTTGCTTCCCAGCAACTGCCCCTCCTGGTCCCAGGCTCAGGGGGGACGATGTCTGAGTTGCTTTGACTGGACTGGTAGCTTCCAGGTCAGACTTCCCTGACTGGGTGTCCTTCAGATGTTGTGACCTGCAACCCCCATCGTCCTCAGTCTGTGACTAGCAGTCCAAGATGCCTCACGGACACCCAGCTGGTGCAAGCTGCTTGAAGCCCTTTTCAGTTCGAATGTTAATCGCTTATAACCGTAGGTCATCAAAATGTAAAAACAAAGAGGTTATACAAATATCAACTAATGAAGTTAAAACATGAAATATAATGCAGAATTTCTAACACTATTGCTAATACTAGTAAGCTTACCAGTAAGAATTAAAAGTTAGAAAATGAAGCTGTTTTAGAGTTTTGGAAGTACCTTATAATAACTTGCATGAGCTTTAGCTAATTCCATTAAGAAAAGTTGCAGCTCTTTTAGCCATTGTAGAATCTTTATTAGAAAGCAAAAATTCTATTTTTTTGCAGATGGGACTAATTGATTTTAACAGATAACAACCGCTAAGGTGTTTTTCTCTAATTTCCTTTGGCAAAGGACAGCTAAACAGATAGGGAGAGAGGTCCTCAACTTCATCCAGACCACAGCAACAGTAGCGTAAAGGATTAGTGCTTAAGCATTTGGGTGGCGCAGCCTTAATCTAATTCTGTAAGTTAGTGCTGAGAGTCCTCTCTCAAAGGTACTCAGGTGTGCAAGAGGGGCCAAGGACAGCCTTTTTGTGGCCCTGTGAGAGCCTGAGGCGGGGTGGATGGGACCTTCCCTTTCTCCACCCTTGTTCTAGACGACAAACCCCTGTGGATTTCTCCAGCCCAGTGTGTGTCTGTGGGTCTCTTGGGCCTAGGCCAAGGCATGAGGACAGTCGTGTGTGTGAGTTGCTAGGTTGCGTGCCGGCCTGGGGGCGTACGAGGCTGGAGGGACAGGGAGGCACTGTGTCAGCCGAAACACTGCTTCCATTGTGCACAGGCCTGGAACCTTGGGGTGGTCAAGCCGAGGGTGCTGAGAACAACTCTCCAGGGTGGGACTGGAATCCATGACGCCCTCTGCTCAGTCCCCAAGTGACTGTTCCTTCTTTTTGGCTTCTTTCCCTGCACCCACCCTCCCCAGCTGGAGGCCACACTGGACCTGGCAGAACGGCGGCAGATCCGGTCTGCGATCCGGGAGCTCCGGCGGCAGGAGCTGGAGCGTGACGAGGAGGCCCTGGCATCCAAGCGCTTTCGGACAGAGCGCAGCGCGGAGCGGCAGGAGAATAAGGAGAATTTGCTGAGGTGAGTCCCAGGTCTCTCCTCACAGGTCTGACCACAAGGCATCCCCACCCACACTTAAATGAGTTGTTTCTTGAATTGTAGGTTGCAACCCTCTGGATGTTTTGGGGACTATAGCTCCCAGCATTCTTCACCCTTGGGTTTGCCAGCTGGAGCTGCTGGACACTACAGGATTCCCACACCCAAAGTAAACTAATTCCCAGCAGCACTAGCTAGCATGGCCAGTGGCAAAGAACTATGGGAGCTGAGGTGCAATAATACCTGGAGGGTAGCGAGATCTCTACCCCTGAGGTAAATGATTTCCCAGAGGCCTTAATGTGAGTGGCCAGTGATATAGAATTATGGGAGTTGCAGTCCTGTACGTGTTCCAAACAGTCCTGAGGATCGTAACCATTTTGCCCGTTTGACCAGCTGTCCACTGACCTTGGTTATCTTCAGGTCTCGGCAGTTGGAGGAGCAGCAGAAGCAGCAAAAATCTTTGGATCTTCTCTCTGGGAAGCTCGAAACCATCCAGGATGTGGAGGAGCTGACTACCCTGGTGAGTTACTGGCAGCATTGCCTTCTGGCATTGTCCCATTTCTGGATGCCTCTGCCGGGCCTGGTGAAGTCACTGATCTTTTCATTCTCTTTCAGCTGCGAGGGGCCAGTGAGTATGAGGAGCGCAAACTGATCCGTGCTGCCATCCGCAAATTGCGCACAGAAGAAATTGAGGGTAGGCGACCCAGTGGTGTTATAGGGGCAAAGGCTGAGCCACATTTTCCATTAATCGATTTCACCTGGAGGTTTTTCTTAGGGTGTATCTGGAGATAAGGCCAGGGTAACTCTCCAAGCAAATTTAGGTCCATGAGTACTCATGGGTGTGTGCCTACATGTACCTTTCTGGGATTGTGAGAGAGAAGAAGATGAGCCAGGGGAGTGCCTTGAGTCCTGGAGATACCTTTTCATCTGACTGCATGTAAGACGGAGTTCCCGTTAGCTAATTGGATGGTTGATCAACCCTCTTTTTCTTTTCTCAAGCTGCGACCTTGGCTGGGAAGGCTTACTACAGTCGGAGGGACGCAAAGGAGAGCCAGGAGTCCAAGGGACCACAAGATAAATCAACCAACAGAGGTGTCTCTGAGGTGAGGAAAGGAAGGAACAGCAAGCTTAAGGGCAGTACTTGTAACTGCCATGGCTGCATTCTGTAGAATCCTGGGATTTGTAGTTTGGTGAGACCCTAGTGCTCTTTAGTGGGGATTTTGAAATACCTCATGAGACTACAAATCCCAAGATTCCCTAAGAGAATGGCAGATGAAGTGGAGTCAAAGGGCTGTAACTGGGTTATGTGAAAGAGCTTTGAGCTTCTAAGCCAAGGGTTGGGGAACCTTGGGCTGCCTGGATGTTTTGGATTTTATTTCCCACAGGCCTCAGCTAACTGGGTTAATGGTCAGTCGTTGGCGAGTAGTTGTCCAGAGCATGTGAACAGCTGAATGTTCAACTGCCCCAGTTCTGAGAGGTCATTGCTGAACTGAGGTGTATGGTACCTGGGGAAAGCTGACTAAGTGTATTGGTTGCTCATGTTTATCTATGTAAATCTCTCCACAGCTAAGAAGGTAAAGAGGAGAGCCATGCTGGATTAGGCCCACAGTGACCAACCAGATCTCTCTGTAAAGCTGGTTTGAATTTTTGTCAGCTGTTTTGATTCTGAATTTTTGGGGAAAAGTTAGGATATTAGTGAATTAACAAACAGCACCCTGAACAACAACTGCCTTCCCTCTTTGCTATCACCCAGCCGCCCTTGTTCTGAAGTGCCCTGCCCCTGAATGGGGAGGCTCCACTGTGGAGCCATTGTGGCTGGTACGCCTGGTCTGCTGCTCCAGGCAAGAGTCCCTCTGGGTTGTGTGTAGTTTTGCGGTGCAGTTAGAGAAGTGGCGTGTCCATGTTGGTTGAGGAGTCAGGGGATTGTAGTCCCCAGAGGTCACTTCCCTGCCTGCTGGTTTGCCGGGAGCTCTGTGGAATTCCACTGAAATGATCTTACTTGGCACTGCTTGGGATGAAGCCAGGTTTGCCCTGTGATGGGCAATGCTGGGCTCAGGTTCCCCTGCTGGGTCAGGTGTCCTGTTGCCCTTCCGTTGGGCCCTCTGCTCAAGGCAGGGAGCATGTCCCTGGGCAAAGCTAATTGGGAGTGTTTCAGACTTAAGCCTTTTGGGGCAGAGGCACTTCTCAGACTGTCCACGAGATGGCACTTTCCTCCCAGAAAAGAGGGTGCTGTTGGGTCTTGGCACTGCTTCTTTCTGAACCCGTTGTGGCATCTCTTTAAGGATGTCCAGAATTTGAGGAAGGTACTTTTTTGGACTACAACTCCCAGCCAGCAAGACCAGCGGCATTCCTGGGAGTGGTAGTCCTCTGTGGACACCCTGTTTTATGCTGGTGCTAATCTTTTCAAGCTCTGGAGATTTTAAAACTCTTCCTACCTGCTGTTCACCCCTGAAAGTCCTTTAGAAATGTTCTTGGATTTATTTAAAAAAAACAACCCCACGTTATCCCTTAAAATTTCCTCTGCCATGTTTACAGCTTTTATGGAGAACCTGTTTTTTAAAACTTTGCCTTCCCCTCAGTCATGAGCTGTTTTGAATGTCTTGGGTATTGCCGTTTTTACTGGATTGTTGTATTGGTTAATTGTGGCAGCATCATCTGTGCTTGTTTTGTGCAACTGAGAAGCTGTATAGAAAGAATTCTAGTAAATAGAAATACCGCATATGTGGTGGCTAATTGGTGTACCTGGTGGCCAGTGGCACAGCACGGCTTGCCAGCAAAGCCAACAAGATGGAAGTCTCAGCAGGGCCTGCATGTAGAGAGGCAGCAGGTTAGAGGACAGGGAAGGCTCCAGCCTCAGTTGCTAGATTTTTGCTTGTGAGAATTTTGTTTGTACCAAGGAGCAGTCCATTGGGGGAAAACCTGTCTGAAGTGGTCCAGCCTGGACGTAAACTGGTTGCCTCTGGGAAAATCCGGGCTTACGTCAGAGGTAGGCATTGAGCAGCGCTCTGGAGAGTCAAGTACACTTCCCAGCAACCTTAGCCAGCGTAGCAAGGAATGCTGGGGATTACAGTTCAGCAACCTCCAGAGAGCTGTGCAGTGCCCGCCCTTGCCTTCAGTCCGGGCTGCAGGCAGTCCCTCTTCCTAGCTTTGCTGCCCAGAGCCCCAAAGTCAATCTCAGCCCAGCCCCCCCCCCGTAGACGAAAAACCTTATTTCTACTCCTCTTTCTCTGGAAAAAGAGAAAAGAACCAGTGGACCTTTGTTGCCTAGCAACCCATCGTCAACCTGGAAGTGGGGTCTTTTTGAGGGGAGGGAAGTTGCATCTTGTCGCCTAGCAACCATTCCCACCTTACCAATAGCTGCACAGTGCTGTCCAATTGCTCAGGGGAAGGGGGAAGGTCCCGGTTGGCGGGGTGTCTGAGAGAGCGGGACCCTGAGCAATGGCGCTGGCCGGGATTTGACTCGGCCGAGCGAGCTTGGGGGAGCGCATCTGTGGGTTCAGCAGTGCCCTCGGCTGGTTGGCTTGTGTTAATCCGTGCTGCCTTTTTTTTGGACAAGATGCTACGCCCCACCCGATGGCAGGTGTGTGGAAATCTAGGATGCACCCTTGTTTTCTTAGGCGAGGGACAGAATCTTGTTCTCTCGCCACTTCAGCAGCAGTAGCAATAATAAGACTAAGCCAAATGACATTGAATTCGTGCTAATGTGGAGCCTCTTGCTTTCTCTGCTCATAGACGCCAATACAGGTCTTCAGCAAGACTGACCTGCGTTGGTGTCTAGGAGCTAAATTAGCTAATTAAATTTAAATGTAGCTGATTTGCACAGCCTCCAAAGCAAAAGTCCCCCTTTCCAAAGTGGCTGCAACATTGCACTCAAGGAGACAACGGCATGTTACAGGCAAAAGTCATTTGCTCAAGACAGAGTTGGTTGGGCTAGAGGAATGGTCCGTGGGCAGAGAGATTTCTGCTGAATTTAAGGCCTTGCAAACTGACTTTGGGCTGGCACCTCTCGTCTCAGGAGCAGGAGCTGGCCGAGCGGGAGCTGATCCGGGCCCAGATCCGGGAGCTGCGGAGCCAACAGCAGGGGCAAGTGAAGTCGACAGATGTGCCCGGTGAGTGTGCACAATTCCAAAGAGATGGGGAGGAAAATTTTCTTTGAGGGTAAAGCTGGGGAGTTCCTGCTGGTGTGTGGGATGCGGATGAGCATTTGTTTGTATACATGCAGCCTCGTGTTAAAAGAGAGGGAGGGAGCAAAAGGGAGATTTTGGATGGGGTGAAGACAGCTTGCTGAATTCCTTCTCAAAAGTAAGCAGGAGTTTTCATTAAGGCCATTCCCACACTAGCCTGTTATAGTGCTATTATTCCACTTTCAACATCCTATGGAATCCTGGGGTTTATAGTTTAGGGAAGGGCCTTAAACTGCTCAAGTTTGTTGCCGTTGGTGAAAAAAAAAAGCCAACCTCATGTGCATGTTTTGTGCTGTATAATTTGCAAATTGTCTTTGAAAACTGCCCAGGTTTTGACAATTTTCTGGCAGTGAGAAGAAAAAACGGTGAAATTATTTGTTTTTGCCTGTGAAAATGGAATTTATGAAAACCTACATCCTTACCTTTCTCTGACAAGAAAGGGTGAATGGTTTTTCTTGGAAATAATTCTTGGAGGGGATTCACCATTGCTGTAAACTGCAGCATTTAACATTGAAAAACGGCCATCTTTCACAAGCAGGAGTGGATGGTTGGCCACTTGGAGGTTTGGTTTTTCTTTTTCCTTTTCCTTTTTTATGTTGTTTTGCAGCCTGCATGGTCCCTGGTGAATCCTGGGGCAAATGTGTGGCCTCTAGACCCGTTAGGGTTGCCTACATCATTGTGGAGTCACCTGGCCATTGCAATATGCCACACGCTATTACACACCCCTCCATTTTTTTCCCCAGAAGACTCCTCTCTGGGGACTTTTTTGCTCCTGGATCCTGTCCCTTGTCCGCCTCCTTCGGAAGAATCCTCTTCCCTTGTGGAGAGCGGGCCTCATCCTGAGTCGAGTACCGAAGGCCTGGAGGCAAGCTCCCACGACAGCGATTCTGGTGCCGAATCTCAACCCTCTTCCAAGGAGGAGAGCTTCAGCGTCACATCAGCCCCAGAGGATGTTGAGGCCTTGAGACCTCCTGAAGGGGAGGCTACTATTGAGGCCATGCTGGAGCATCCAGATTTGTCCAGCAACAGTGGTGGGGACGCTGGCCTGCCAGAGGAATCCCAGCCAAAGCTCCTGAGTGAGGAGAGTGAGAAAGACAAGGTACTTGGATGCCTTCATTTCCTGTCACAGAAACCAGAAGGAATCAGTGTAGCGTTCCTCAGCTCCATCCTTGCTGGATGTACTGGCTTCCAGCTCCCATCCTCTACAGATATGCTAGATAGAGAGGAAGGGGTCTGTAGTCCAAAGCATCGGAAGGGTGCTAGCTTTAGGAAATGGATCTAGTTTAAACTTAGTCAGGAGTGGAATTGAAGCTCAGTTGCTTTAAGGTGGAATGTCCTGGTTTGTTTTGATCTTGTTTCCTCACCACCATTACCTCCCTCCCCGCTATGTGAAAACGAGAACCACCCCCACAGAAGAAGTGGGAGAAATTCAGGATCCCAGGGTAGCTGTGGCAAGCAGTTGTGTGTCTGGGTACAAAGGTAACGGGAGAGATGAGCATTTGATGCTTTTTCTAATTCTGGTTTTGTTTCCCGTGAGCAATCGGGTATGCCTTTTGTTTTCTAAAATGAACTTGTAAATAAATGGAAAGGCATCCCATTATTCTGCCATCACAGAAGTTGGGGCAGGGGAGGGATTGTGGTTCAGAGTTGGCAATGGCCTGTCTGTGTAGTCTACTCTGACTCTTTTAAATTGGTAGGAGGGCAAAGCTGGCTTGGGATTTTCAGTTCCAATTCCTCCCCTCCCACAGCTGCTAAGTAACGCCTCATCACCACCTTTTGTGCTTTGGGCAATTCCCCTCACCCAAAAGAGCTAAGAATTGGAGGATCTGGAGGAGAGAAAAAAAGGTTGGGGGCACACTTCCCTGGTGGTTGCCCACCCTTCTTTCAAAGAGACAGAATAGCTATAGGACAATCTGCAGAAAACGTAACTGCTGTGTGCAACTGAATCCCAAATCTGAGGTAAAGAGCTACTGAAGCAAACTTTGCCCCCTTCTGACATCTGGGTGGGCTCTGTGGGACATTGGAGTTCTTTTAAATCAGGGCTGGGGATCCAGTATTGTTGACCTGCATGTCCCATCAGCTCTGGCTGGCATGGCCAACAGGGAAGGCTGCTAGGAGTTGCAGTTCAGCAACATCTAGAGGGCTGCAGGATTCGCAGCATGGTTGAAAAGAAATAGAAGACCGAGATACTTTAAAAGCTGAAGACCGAAGTATTGAGAGACTAGCCGCAGCGAGGCCAGCTCTGTGGCTTCTCCAGCTGTTGTCGAGGCAGCAAGCTGAATGTTGTCCCTGTTACGCCTCCTCCCCCCTCTTTCTGGAGTGCTTTGGGCGAGATGCGCTCATATGTTTTCAGCAGAGCTTGGAAAGAATTTGTTCGAAATGAACTTCTTACCCAGCTCTGTTAAACTTTTCCGTAGCCATTTAAAAGGTCATTATTTAAATAATAAAATGCCAGGGATAATAACAGGTTGACGAACGATTAACATTTCACATTATTTTAACATGTTGGTTTGGGGGAGAGTATCAGTGGAGAGTGTTTGTTTTGGATTTTTTTTGCCTTTTGGGGCCATTTTCAGTAACTAGTAGATTTAGTGTTTTTAAATACTACTGACACATTATGAGCAATTAATGCAGCATAATACTTTGGTCGTTTCAACTCAAATGGCTAACATTATTGATTTAATTTCTGAATTAAGGCTATTTAATTAGCTTCAGCCCTAATCTTTTTATGCGGCTGGGTGCTCCCATGTCAATGGTATACATGTGGGTAGGCCAGTCCTCTCTGGGTTTTAGTCTGAACTGGAAAGGAGCCCTCCCACGTGCTTAACCTATGGTTGATGTAGGTTCAGCACTGTGGGGAGTGCGTTTAAAGTTCAGACCAAACTCCAAAGCAGATTGATTGCCTTGCTAGTATGTGGAGCCAGTGTTCATACTCCGCTCACCACCGCCGCTTAGTTTTGAGAGCCACTGGCTTGGTGATGGATTCGATTCCTGACGTGTTCTTCTTTCTCTTCCAGGGTGTGCCTCCGGCCCCAGAGAAGGAAGTGGGTGTGACAAACAAGGAGGGAGATGGTAAGGGTGCAAGCCAAAGCTCGATGTGGCCAGCATGTTAAGTCCCACTGGCAAATTAGAACCAGACTCATTGATTGATTTATAATAATTTATTTAATTTTTATCCCACTTTTTTTCCTGGCATGGGGTTCAAGGCAGCTCATAACCATTTCAAAACAAAATACAATTTAAAAATGATTAATGTAAAGGTTAAAATGATGCAAAACCACGCAGCTGATGCACATTGTGCCTCAAAACACAGTGTACAATATTCAGCTTACAATAATGGCACTGCATGGGGAACTGTACCTTTGTAACTTTCAACTGATTGTGAATAGTCTACAGTTTGGCCCCAAAAATTGCAATCATGTGTATAAGTGAACTTACACATGCACAAGGTACTGAGAAGGTGCCTGCCCTTGCCTGTCACTGTTATTGCAGGAGTGGGACTCCTGAGGGTCTCCATGTGTTTTTGGATTGCAACTCCCAGCAGCCCTGGTCAATCATACATAACAGTAGGGAAATCTGGGAGATGCAGTCTCATAACCTCTGGAGGGCTGCAGAGTTCCCAGTCCTCCCCTGTAGCTACCTTGTGACTGTACTGTGCAGGGGCACGTCTGGCCCTGACCGTCCTGCAGAGTCCTTGGAAAAGGCTGAGTGCAGCCCCCTAAATCCCTGCTGGAATCCCTTGTCTGGCTTTGCATGCTGTAGCTGCACTGTAGAAACATGAATCCAACCCTCTTTGGCTGTGGGATGGAGCGGTGGGTGCCCAACCAGGTTTCCTGAGCATCTGTCTCTCTTGTGGGGAGCAATGGGGAGAGAACCCAGAGTTGAGCTCTCATAGTAAGGAGGAGCCCACTCTAAAGGGCTGTTGTGTTCTTCACTTTGCTTCTCACTTTGATCGCCCTTCCCTCTCCATCCTCCAGGCAGCTCAGCTGGGAGACCTGGTTTGTTGGCTTGGCTCAGCTCTCCCTCACAGGGCCATGAAAGGGAATCTCTGCTCTGCAAAGTGGGACCTTTTACATTCTTTTTCCCAATAAGGTCACAAACGAACGGCGCCTCGCTCCTTCCTTGGCTGGGCCCCTCTCTTTGCCTTCTCGGCTTTGCTGAGTCCGCTTTGTTCCGCCCCTCCACCCTGCCACTCCGCATCACTTTCTCCAGTTGCTTGAGCTGCCTCCTGCCCTCCCCCAGTCATTGCCAGTGTTTTCCTCCCCACAAATCTTTGATCACATTTCTGGCTGCCTTTGGACTTTCCTGAAGGAGAAGGCCAAAGGGGATTTGACTCAGGAGGCCAGGGCCCTCAAAGGGTGCCCCTTTCCTCACCCTTCCTGCCCTCCCTGGCCTCAAAGGTCAGCTGCAGTAATTCTGAATACTTGTTTTTCAATGCCCCCATGCCGAAAATATTTTTCCGCATAAGAAGGCCAGTGGTACCAAACTTACCAGTCTCTGGGGGAGGGCATGGATGGCCATCTAAAGGCTGTTTCAGAAGGGGTGCCAATCTGGTTTTCCGTGTGAAGTATCTGACTGAAAAAAACAGAAGTCACTCTTTTTTCAGCATGGGGGTGTCAAAGGGGTGTCCAGTGCTACACTAGGAACCCTGGGGGCCTAGCGGCATTAGTCTGAGGATTCTGGGTTGGAAGATGTCTCTGAGCAAAGGGGTGCAACTAGGAACAGAGCTCTCACGCAGGGACCTGGCAGTGGTGGCCCTTCTTAGGCTACCAAGAGAAGAGTATGCTAGGTAATTACAGGGTTGAGGAGGGGAGGGAGGGAAGATGCCAAGTTGTAAACCTTTACCTTTGCTACTGCAGCAGCAAATGTGCCTTTTGGAGGGGATTTCAGCATGGTGGGATGGCGTGAGGTCAGGCAGCACAGCAGCAAAGGGGCTGTGCTTTGACTCCCTCTGCCTTTCCTGTGCCCCATGTTTGAATCTTCTGCTCTGAACTCACTTATGTGCTCTCAAGCAAAGCACTTTGAATCATAGAATCATAGAATCATAGAGCTGGAAGAGACCCCAGGGGCCATCGAGTCCAACCCCCTGCTATGCAGAAACACCCATCAAAGCACTTCATCTCTGTGGGGTTGGAGGAACAGTGGCAACCTGCCTGACAGGGTCGTTGTGCAGGATACTGATCCCATAGCTGAAGTGCTTTAAAAAGACGACATGGGCTTCAGAGTGTGGGAAAGGAGCTGCTCTCTGGCATAAAGTGAGAAGAAATTGCTGTGAGGTCTGAACCTTGGGCAGGAAGCTTGTCCAAAAAATGTGCATGTGAATGAAAAAGTCAGAGCGTCCTCTTGTGCAGTGTGTTTTTTGCCTTTCCTTTTGTCTTCCTCAACAGCCTGCCCAGCGACTCCATCAAAGGCTGTCCCCAAGAGCCCTACCCCCTTAGATACCAGCCGCTGGGAAACCACATTGTCTGCACCACATCCAAAGGGCAGTGCAGGTAACCCTCTAAGTTAGCTGTTGCCTCTCCTTAACATGTTTAGGTCCATGTTTTCTCTTTTTCACTGTCTTTTTGGTCCAGCTACAGCTTCCCTATGTCACTAAGCCGAGGCATCCTCACGCAGGAGTGTATTAGTGGTTGGTGGCCCTCCTGAGGTGTTTGTGTGTGATGAACCTGCTCTTGGTTTTAGTTTGAACTTTACAGTAGCTCTCCAAAACGGTCAACTGTAATCCCTAAGGCAGTTCAGAACCTTGGATACCTCCTGAAAAGTTTGGACCAAAGCCCAGAGTTCTCGTTCATTCTCTCTCTCTCTCTCTTTCTCTCTCTCTCTCTCACTCACACACACGCACACGCAGACACAGATACGGGCACACACATGGGCACAAACACACACACAGATCCACACTGACATGGAAGATGTGAGGGGCCACTGGACTGGAGAAGAGATTTTGCTGCAGGTGACCATGCTGACTTTTTCTTCTGAAGCAGGACAGCTCAGCAGTGAGGTCTCCGTGGAGAGGGGAAGGAGTGGACTGTTTTGGTTGGGACTGTGGGAGGAGAAAGGAAGGAACTCTTAAGCCTCTTCTTCTCCAGAGTCTGCACTTTTCTCTTGAGAGGCCTGGCGGAATTCCAGCTGTGTGTTGGAAATTGGTCTCTGTTCCCAGGCCGGCACGCATGTCTCTCCTCCCCTGGTTACTCTCTTTCTCTCTCTCTCCCTTTTCACAGATCCCCGAGGGGAGCAGCCTTTCCAGAGATCTGGCTCCATCTGGGAACGCGCTCGCAAGTTCAGCTCCGAGCCTCCTGATCAAACAGGGGCTGTGCCTTCCCCATCAAAGGGACAGAGCACTGGCAGAGGTTCCCGTGTCTTGCAACAACAGCAGCAGCTGCAACACCCCCAGCAGTGTGTGGCGGGAGACTTGCCCACTGGGCCCAGGGGCCCTGGCCAGGCACTCCAGGATGGCACCAAACAATGCATGGGAAATGCTGGTGCAGAGCAGGTGCCCAAACCTGGTGCTGCCTCTTTGGATTCGAGGCCCCCTGCTCTGAGTCTGGCTGGCCCGAAAGAGGCGGGTGGTCCTTGGGGGCGGAGCCAAGGCAGCCAATGGCGGGACAGCAAGCTGACACCTGCCTCACAGCTCATTGAAAATGCCAAGGGGAGCTCTGGAGATTCAGAGGAGCCCAATGCCCAGCTGAGTGCCTCCTCCTGCAGCCCACTACCACCATCCCGGGCACGTAACCTTGGCGCTGACCCCAGCGACGCCATGAAGACCCTCTTCACCATCGAGATCAAGGATGGCCGTAACCAGCCAGTCCGAAGCCATATTGTGGGGACACCAGGGAACCAACGGGCGGGTGAGTTGGTGCTCAAGTTACATTTGTGGAAGATGCCCAGTGAATATTTGTTTATTAATTTTAAGTAGATTTTAAATAAATACATTAGATGCCTCATGGGCAGAATGGGTACCCAGGTTCTCCAAAAGTGAATTTTAAGGTGACTCTAGTCCAGTGAAGGGGACAATCTATGGGAATTTCAAGAGACATTTGAAAAATGGAGTGGTTTTTTTTGCCTCAGAGCCTTTTTTCCTTGTGACGGATGAAGCTTTTGCTCAAGAGTGCTTTTCCCCAGGTTCTTCTTCTCTTTTGAGCTGTTGCCTGTTGAACTTTTGCCACTCCTGCAACTAATATATATCTGTTATTCAAAATTTGATGCAAAGTGAGAATATTCCTCAAGATTCTCAGTTGCATATTCTGATGTTTTAGCATTATAGCAGAAAGGAAAAAGAAGACCAACCCTTCCCCTGAAAATAATCATTCATAAATGTGAAAAAAAGCAGACCAAATATTTGAATCTTAGTGTATTTGTAGGTTGCATTGATATGTCACTCTTTTGAATGTTGCAAGTGTTGTTAAATCCTTTGGATCACAGTTGGGGATGTGTTGTCTTGCCAATGCCAGAGTATCAGTGTTGGTCTTTTAGCAGTCAAGAGGGCAGGAAAGTTCCATTTGCACTGAGCATGTGTTAAATTCGAAGACGTGGATAAAACATTCAAAAGAATATGTATGTCACTAAATATCAGAGAACTTTCTAGTACTAAATCTGTTTGTGTAATTACCTCTGCCCAGAACGGGGCAACTATGGGATGATTTTAAGTGATGAGCGGGTAGATTTTGATTGAATGTCAGAAAGAACTTTTTGACAGTAAGAGCGATTGGGCAGTGGAACCAATTGTCTAGAGAGGTGGTGGGGTCTCTTCTGGATGTCTCCAAAAAGAGGCTGGACAGCGACTTACTCCTGGGGATGCTCTAGTTGGAGATCCTGCCTTGGGCAGGGTGTTGGACTCAGTGGCCTGTGGGACCCCTTCCAACTTTATGAGGTATGTGTGAGGTTAGCAAAATGTCAGGATTGAGGGAGAGAAATATATCTCTCTACTGGGGACAGGGCCATGCTGCTGTTGTGGGGTTGTGTGTGTTGGGTGCCCCCTTTGATGGGGACACCTTGCCAAATTTGCTACTGTTGGATGCTGCCAGGTGGGCAGCTTAGGCTATCTCTTGGCCCAGCTCTGCCCTTTTCTTGAAGAAACTGTCTCTCATTCTTGCTTCCAAGAGGGTTTGGGGGGAGCTAGAAGTGAGGGAGATGGTTTCACTTCTGGAGGATGATAGCAAGAGCAGCTGCAAAGAACAGAGTTTGGCGGGGTGAGACCTGAGAGGTTGAGGGGGCAATGACAGGATGAAACATGGGCTGGGAGAGTATGAGATTCCGGTGGGTGGTCCTGGAATTGAGAACTCTTCCTGTTTCTGGCAAGAGAGACTTTTGGATGGGGCTAGGATTTATCTCCTTCAGGAGCAGCATGGAAAGTTTTCTTGCTTCCTGATGGAGACTGTCAATTCAAACCTGCTTTTCTGAAGGGTCTCCAACTCTCTCAGCATCATGGAGTTCTGGGGAGGGCTCTGTTGTAGAGCTAGGTTCACCAAGGCTAAAGGGAGACACTGTAGCAAAGTCTCAGCCATTCCAGTATCGGTCAGGTGAAGCTGGTAGCCATGATAGCCAAAGTCAGAAGGGAAAGACCAAGAGACATTAAGGTTAAGCCAGATCAGAGGTCAAGAATGCAAATAAATCTCCAAGCAGGAAGTGCAGAAAGCCAGGGAGAGTGAACAGTTGGGAAGAAGAATAACTCCCTGTAGTGGTGGATTTCTAGCTGCCTGACCTTGAGAGGTTAGGTGCTCAATTGCCTAGTATTTCTTATTGAAGAGATGTTGCCTCCTTCGCCGTTGCTCCTTGTCCTATTGAGGTACTGCAGACGAGGGAGTCTGGTCATCCTCCATCAACTCCAGCTGAGCAGCTGAATTTCCCCAGCAGCTGCTTCTTCCACTAGCTGTTCAGATTTTTTTGGGGGGGTCATCTGGAGCCAGCTGCTCCTCCAGATCTGACTCTCCCATGTTGGCTTCCTCAGGCACAGCAAGTTGTAACAGCCAGCTTTCATAGCTGTGCTCTTTTTTGCAGAGCTCACCCTGGGCTTGAGAAGTACTCCCATCCGGATCACCACCACTAGCACCGGTGGGGTGGGCAGCAGTGGCAGCAGCAGCAGCCATGGCAGCAACACTAGCCTTCATAAGGTGAGTCCTCTTTCCTCTTTTAGCTTCACCAGTGCACACGCTCTCGATTCTGAAGCTATTCATTCTTGGTGAAGTAGCAGAGTTTGCGGGAAATGGAGAGGAGGTAACCATGGTTTGGAGGGGCAGAGAAATGGGTATTGGCAGGGCAACGCTTGATGACCCAAACCCTGTAGAAACAACGGCTGTCATGGTTGCAAGGATGTTCTATCCCATGTTGTTGGGAATTGGGAGTGGAGAGATTGTGTGAGAGTGATATGTACATCCTTTATCTATTGTATGTAGCTGCATACTGTCCATTCATATTTCTGGGCAGTTCACAAGGAAGAATAACACAATCAGAACATCTTGCTCAGCTAGGTTTAAGCTGTGATGCGGTTGGTGGCCATATGGAGCCATTTAAGGTAATGCCTGCTGCTACTTGGTGTCATGGCACCCTTTAAGGGAAACCCCTCTGTTGCAGTTTCCTTCCTCCCTGCCTCCAAAGACTCAGAGGTCGGTTTTGAGAAGCCTGGGACAAAGTATTTTATTGCTTATCTCTGTGATGCGAGACCTCTTCCAGTTTTGTGCTGTGACCCTTGGTCATGCCTGTGGCGGGCATGGCTGCGTACAACCATGGTGGGTGGAGACTCCCAGTGAGCCAGATTTGGGTGAGCCGTGCTCTGACTTAGCCGTTGAGTGGAACAAAAGCACAGATTGTCTGAGGATCTTGGCCTTTAGATCCCTCGAAAGCAAGTGTCAGGCCCTCGTGGTCACAAGGATAATTCACCCCATGTCGTCAGGAGCTGGAGTGGAGGACAGCTTGTCAGAGGGTGGCCATCTCTCTGGCTGGCATCACTTCTCCACTCATCCTGCCAGGCCTGCTCTCTGGATACGACACCCAGGCGCACTCCTGCCCAGGCTAATTAAGCTAATGCCTCATCTGGTGTCTCTGCGGTAGTGGTGTGGCCTTGTCGGCTCTCGTTAAGGTATTAGCCGGTGGCTGAGGAAGCTGGGTCGGCCACAGGAGGAGCTGCCCTGTGTACAGTACTGACCTTGTGCAGATCCGGCCTCTGGGCAGCCTCACCGCCCTGTGTGGGGGAGAACACTGCAAGGTACTGTGGGTCAGGTGACAGGAAGGGAGATCTTGAAGTTTTGGGAGGAGTGACAGCAAGGGACTGAAGGGGACCGATGGGGAGCGAGGAGCAGAGGTCGCATGCGGGCTAGGGAGCTTGAGGGAAGAAGGCCAAGCAGAATGACAGAGAGAGAACTCGATCTCTCTCTTTGCCCTGCATTATTCAGGCAGCTGCATGGAATGAGGGAGAGAAGGAAAGAACCTTCTGGGCTGGAGCTTGACCAGTCACCAATTGCTCAGGTGAGCGTGGCATGGGCCTCCTCCTCCTTCCCTTTCATCTTGGACCAAAATTCTTTGAACACCAAGCTAGAATGTGCAACTGGTGAGCATCTGTGGGGACCCATTGTGTCCCCATCTCCCCACCCCTGTGGTGACACTGAGGCTGAAAATTGTGCACGTCTGTGTGTGGAGTGCAAATAGTGTGCAGTCCTGACAAGCCTGTCAGATTTTGACCTGCCTCATGGTAAGAGAGGAAGAGGGGTTGTCTGGGTTTGCACGACTGTGGGCTGTGAATAGGGGACCCTGTGTTGCTTTGTGTGTGTCTGTGGGCAGTGAGTGGGTGGAGGATCCTTTCCTCCAGGGCTGCTGAATGGACCTCCTCCATGCCTCTGGGGGACTGAGCTGCACCCAGGCTCCTTCTGGCTGCTGTTCTGTAGCTGGAGGATCCTGGTATCAGTTATGCTGGTTCTTTCCTTGTGCAATATCTTTCAAATAACTTACATTGGGGGGAAAAAAAGGTTAACCAGTGTAAGTAACCAAGAAGATTCCAAAGGTTTCCAAATCCTGGCTTAGGGGCTCAGTATAGAACAGACCTTGGCTTCCTCTTGCCCCACAAACGGTAGCCAGCCTCCATATGTATTGGAGGGTCCTGACAGGCAGCTAGCAGTTCTCCCGCATGTGCTTTTACCATCCTGAGCAGACAGGAAAATGGGGTGCATATGGAGTCCCTCATAGCTTCTGTTGCTGAGCTGAAGGAGTGGGCAGCTGCCCTCCTGCTTCAGTGGCTTATGGCTTTCAAGCTCTGACTACCAGTGAGAAGCCCCTTCTAAACAGGCAGGACTCCGTGGTTGCCCCCAGGGGGCAGCCTTCCCCTGTCCAAGTCTCCATTTCCAGCCCTGACCTCTCTCTGGACAGGGTCTAACCCCCCTCTGGCAACCGGCCTGACCACCTGCCCCAGCTCCATCAGCCTGTCTTTGTCTGTCATTGGAAAGCGACCCGAGCTCTGTCCTACCCTCATGCACCTCTTTACTGTGACAAGAATAGCTGGGTAGCAATGCAAAGACCCTACCCTCCCCTTCTGCTTGCTCTAGCTGCCACAATAAAACACAATTTGGATCCTGCAGCAGCAGGGGGGCACGAGAAATCGCTGTCCTTGCTGGGCACACTTTGACCACCAAAAGGGCGAGCTTGGCGGACACGACCCAGCGGTATCCAGTGGCCTCTTTTGCCTTCATTGACCTTCCCCCTCTCCGCACTGCATCATGCCTGGGGTGCCTGTGCCCAACCTGGAAAAGACGCGGGCGTTGGCCCTGGAGGAGTCCTTGCACCAGGTTGTCCAAGAAATCCGCCAGGAACTTCAGTCCTGTCGCCTGGTATTGGAGCAGCGTGTGGAGGAAGCCCTCCGTCTCGTGCGCCCCTGGCTTCAGCCCTCAGTGACCTGCGGGAGGAGAGTGCTGCCCTGCGGGCCAAGCAGGAACAGCTTAGCCGGAGCATGAAGCAGCTTGGCCTCTACCGGGGTGAAGAGGAGAAGGACCCGAGCACCCTGCTGCTTGAGGCAGAGGATCCAGGGGCCCTCTTCTTGGGCACTGACGAGTCCAGAGAGCCTGTGGCCCACCCGCCAACTTTCTCTAGTACCCGGAGACACTCGGAGGTGCACCTGTCTCGAAGTGGCAGCGTTGGGGGTCCCCCAGTGCCAGGGAGCACCCGGCGTTGGTAGGAGGGTGTGGGGGGATTTTAGCAGGTGGGCAAGGGCACCTGTGCTCCTTGTGTCTCCTTGACTGCAAGGACCAGGCATTGCTCACTTCATACTGAGAGGGGCCTGCTTGAGCTAACAGCACTCCTGTTGTGAGAAGGGCTGTAGAAAAGGAACCCAGCATCCCTGCCCCACACGTGTAGCTGATGTCCACACCAGGATGTGAATTCTGACCTCTGTGCAAGTCTGGATGTTTTACTGAGTGAACTCAAATTTTGTCCCAAGAAAAGCTGAATGCTGTGATGATGCCAACACTGAAGATGTCATCAATGCGCTCAGCAGACCTACTGCTTTTTGCTGAATGATGTTAGTGATAATAGAGAGATTTCTAACCTGAATCATGTACTAAATTTCCACCAAGTGGATGTAAGGGAGACAGCAGAAGGGACGAGAAAGACAACCAAAGAAATCAAATGTTTGTAGGAGTTTAAAGGCCCATATAAATGAAGGAAATACATTGCAGTTTGGTATCATTTATTGTGTGTGTCAGTGTGAAAGCGGGGAGGGCTGTGGGAAATTCATCTGGACCCGTAGCTTGTGAAAATGTTTGTTGTGCACCTTCCCATGCCCTTTTGCAGTCTGATGGCCACAGCCATCAGGATTAGACACTTGCATGCAATCTTTACTTCTCACAATGTTGCATTTTGCACTTGGTCCTCTGTTCTCTTGCTTGTTCTGCCTTTTGGGGTAATGCATCTAGCTAGTGTGTTCAATGTAGTGTTACCAAAAATGCAGTGCCTGGGGTGAATTGGGTGTCCTGAAAAGAATGGTTAGGCAAAGAGTGATTTCTCTAGCTGTGTGTGCAGAGCAAATCTTGACAATGGTTTGGATAGCGTCTTGACTCCCAAGCACTGGGGCTGAATAGATCTGTGGAGGTGGGGTTCCAGGCCCCACATTGTTCTGTTTGTGTCTCTTCCTGTCATTTCTTCCCTTTATGTGCCCCTGATGCTTTTCCCCATCTCTATCCTTCCATGGCCTCCCCACATCCTTGCAAGGGGTGGGGAGCTCTGTGGGGGAGTGAGAGCCAATTTGTACCCTCTTGAGCCATATCACCATTTCCTGGTGTGCCAGAAGTGACTTTGCATCGCTTCTTGTTGCCATTTGGGGCCAAACTTTGATTGAAGAAACAGGTTTTTTTTTTTTTTGGAGTTGGTGATGAGGGTTTTGGGGTGGAATTGGCCAAACCATAGCATTGAGTCATGGTCTTGTGATACCATTTACCTGAAAATTATGCTGATTTTTTTTTTTTTCATTTTAGCAGCTCAGGGGCCAGGGGTGGGCTGTGTGTCACAGGGGTAGGGTTCAGGGGTGATCCATGGCCCATGGGCTGTATTTTCCCCACTCCTGTTCTAAATGAAAAGGAAGACTTAAATTTTGTCATCACAAGAAATAATGCAAAACAAAACCAGGTCTGTCAAGATTTGAGCAGCTGCTAGAACAAAAGCTATCATGATTTTAGTAGTAAAAGTTTTCCTTTTGGGAAGGAGGGAATTGTTACTCCTCACTTCTCCATCTGTTTCCTGCCTAAATACCCTAAAGACACATGGTCCCTTATGACCTTGGGAACTGAGTAGGGTCAGCCCTGGTTAGGACTTGGATGGGGGACCATTAACAAATCCCAGGAGCTGTAGCCTTTGTTTCAGAGGAAGGAACGTGCAAGGCCACCTCTGAGGATTCCTTGCCTAAAAAAACCCTGGGAAAAAAATTGTGGGATCACTGTAAGTTGAAAGGCAACTTGAAGGTGAGTACATACACACACTCCCCCCCCCAATTAACTATGACCGTTGAAGACTATTCCCTCTTCTTGCTGGCTGGAGAAACAGAGGCAGCAGTGTGCCTACAAGGGTCCAGTGCAGACACCTCTGTGATGACCCACCCTACTCTGAATATTTGGTGAAAGGGAGGATTATTCTCTCTTCAGTGGGATTCCATAATCACTGGAAGCTCTTCTGCTGGCTCTCCGTTGCTTCTCCTGGTTCCAGACTGGTGAAGGGGAGGTGAGAGCAGCCTGCTGGGTCGTGGCAGCTGTTGGCATGGGGCCTGCAACAAAGCCGGGTACAGCTGTCTCTGTTAACCCTCCCTGAGGGGATTATCTGCCACTTGGCATGGGATTATAGCTGCCTACTTGGGTGACAGGTGTGCTCTACCAGGGCTTGGCGCATGGCGACTTACCTGCGCCACTGGGACCCTACCTCCTTCAAGCTGCCCAGGGCAAAATGGCCACTGTACAGCTGCCTTGGGGTTGTCTTTCCCTGGCTCTGAGCCTGGCCGTGCAGCCACTTGGGAGCATGTCCTCCCAGCCTGAATTTTTGGGAAGATTCCCCTCTTCTCCTTCCCTTCGCAGCAGCAGAGCTGAGGAGTGCATGTGTGGACATGCATCGCAATAACTCTTGGTGTTTGGCTGCTGTTGTTGTGCTGGGATTTCCACCTACAAGGTTACTAAAGAGAGGCTGTGCCAGGCTGAGGAAGGACACTCTATGCCATAGTCTGTGGCATGGGAGGCTGTGCCCTGGCATGGTTTCTAGGGCCTCCGTGGTAGCTGACGGCTTCCACGTCAGCAGAGTGGTGATCCTTCTCCAGGTTTTAGCTTTGAAGGAGCTCTCTGAGGTGCTGAATCTTTAGGCAGGCTACCATTTAGCACCTTGGAGAGTTGCTTGAAAGTTTAGATTAAACTCCAGAGTGGATTCACCATCTCATGGATGTGGAAACCATCTCTGCTGTCACCCCTTTTCAGACCATCTCCAATCCTTACCTGCAATGGGCTGCCTGCTTTCTCCATTTTCAAGACTGGTAAGTGAAGGAGAACAAGTTAAATGGCTGTCTCTTCTCCTCCTCTGATTTCCCTTGACCAGGAATCAGTGAGACCTTTAAAAAGTTTCTTTTTGGACTACAGGCCTCAAATTTCCCCAACTGGCATAGCAACACTGGCTGTGTTGGCTTGGGGATTCTGGGAGTTGGAGTCCAAAAGAGGAATGGTCCCAAGATCTGGGTTGTAGAAGGTACCTAATCCCAAATTGGGTGGTTGGACCACCAAATTCAGGGGTGGGCTAGGTGCAGTCCCTGGGCCGCATGTGGCCTTCCGAAGGCTGTTTTTGAGGACCTCAAAGGCTTCACCTCCTCTCAGTGTCCAGGGCTGGGCTTTGCCTCACCATGCTGAGTGAATGTGAACTGATCAGATCAGAACCTGCCTTTCACCCGTTTAGTTTACCACTCTTTGGCAAAGATCCAGGTTTGGAGATCAGAATTTATTGCTGCAAGTGCACTGTGGAGAAAGATCCTTTTCGCAGTCTTGGAATGTGTCTGTGACCTTCTCTTTTTGCTCTTCCGTTATCTTACTCCAGCTGTGCTTTGATAGTGATGATGTGTACAGCTGGGGCGGGAAATCTGCTACCCTCCAGATGTTCAACTTCTGGTGTCCTTCAGCGTTGGCTGTGTTGGCTGGGTGGATGGGAGTTGCAGTCCAACATCACTGGAAGGGCTGTGCAATTCATTTATGATCTTTTAATTTGGATACTTTTGGGGAAAAGGGAAGGGCTAAATAAAACAATGGATTGCTTGAATTACAAAGCTCTGCTCCACTGGCAGTGGACTCTTTGTGTTGGCTTCAGGCCATTTGTTCAGGGGCAAGGGAGGCTGTGAATTTTCAGGTGGTCTTTACTCTTATGCCTAGCCCTCTTAGGTCTGCCACCTCCTAAAGCCAGTGTCTCTGTGGGACCTTTTAAACCTGGCGGGCATCCCAGATTGTGCTATGTGAGGGTCATGTTGACAGGGAGCTGGCATTGTGCTCCCTGTGTAGAGACACTGTTCTGATCCCTACCATGAAACTGCTTTCCCCGTAAGCTCTTCTAATCTCCTGGTAGAAATCCCCTGACACAGTTTATTATGTTGTGGTCTGTCCATACCTTCAGCTCTGTTTTCCCTTGCTAGGCCCAAGCCTATCTATATGTGCCAGGCCTCTCTAGGGATACTGAAGATCCTGTGGAAAATTACAGGAAAGAATTCAGTTTCTATAGAATTTTGTGAGAATTCAGTTAGGAGTCTAGCCCTTGGAGTCAAGGATGCATTTGAAAAGGTGCAGGCAGTGCAGTGTCAAAGGTGTTCCTGAGTCCAGTTGCCACCTAAAAAGAGAGAGACCTTCAAGAGTCCTACATAACTTTTTCATTTAACCCTGGCAAAATGGCATAAATTGTTCAAACTACATTTTTTTTTTAAAGGCACGGTAAATTATACAAAAGAAGCAGGTTTGTGCAAATATCTGCTAGCCTGCATCATTTGCATATGTAAAATCTAGCATACAATTTGGATTTCCTTGGTGCAGCATACCACTCTGGTTGTTTGCAAGCAACCCAGAAGAGGTGAATTTTCAGTTTCCTTGTTTAGAAACAAGTTTATAGTTTTCACGGTAGCAGAACACATTTCTTGTGTGACGCATGTGATTGCAGAGTAGAAATTCTGTGCCTTGAAGGAAGATAAATGTCACTCCCCTGGCTTCTGAGGACATGACTTATGTAGCATGTATCACCACAAGCTCTGGTTTACTCTGGGGCTGGGGGAATGTGTGACCCTCTGGATGCCATGGGAGTACAACTCCCATCAGCCCTGGCCAGCATCACTGATGGTGAGGAATGCTGGGAGTTGCATTCCAGAAGCACTTTTTATTTTTGAAATACTCAAACTGCCCCTCACACACTCTAATGGGAGCCATGACAGAGAAGGCCCTGTCCCACATCCTTGCACCATGTCTTGCCCTCACCAAGGGGACAAAATAAAGGGTGACCAAAGAGGGTTTAGTGATGTTCAACCAGGGGGTCTTGCCAGTGCCCCTGAGCTACTGAGCTGTTTTTGTGTAGCCATGCAGCCATTTTGTTTTAGATGGACGCTGAGTTGTCGGAGCAGCCCAAGACAGCCGAGGTGGCATTTTCAAACAACACAGAGAAGGAGAAGGCCCAGCGAAGCCGCCTGAGTGCTGAGGAGCTGAGAAAAATTGAGGAAGAGGATGCCTTGGATAAAATGGTGGGTGCCTGTAGGTGGGGTGCTGAGGGCAGGGTTGAGCAAATGTGACAATGGCCCTCCTCTTTGCAGTTATGTCTGACAATGCAAGGTCTCAGCCATTGCTTTTAGTATGGCATGAGCTTTCGCAGACTGTACCAATAATGAATTTGTCTCTCATTACCCAGTGAGTACTGTGTTCTGCGTCTTGTGGTATCGCCTCTTACATGGTATTCCTCTTCTTACAGCTAGACCAGACAACTGACTTTGAGGAGCGGCGATTGATCCGGGCAGCCATGCGGGAATTGCGCCAGAGGAAACGAGGTATTCAGTCCTTGGGGACTGGGAGTTTAGGGCAAGGGGTCTGGTGCAGTCCTTTATTGGCAGAGTTTCAAACTGGATACTTCAGAATAACTAGCATTGAGTGGAGGCAATGGACATTTGGGAGTGGGGGAGGCGGGCAAATTGTGGTCTGGGGGCTGCATACAACATACAGCCCCAACATTGTTTTTGCACTTTATGAAAATGAAGGTTAGGAATTACCCCTGGTCCTGTTCATAGTATGGATTCAGACAACCAGGTTATTTTTCCTAGTAAAAGGCTAAGGTATATGCTAGACATTCGGGTTCATCAGCCTCCAAGTTCATTAGTCGCACACTCACAGCCTGACTTACACCACAGGGTTATTATGAGGATAAAGTGGAGGTGGGGAAACCATATATCTTTCCCTGAGTTCTCTGGAGGAAAGGCAGGCAGTGAGTGTACTAAGTGAGCAGAAGTGGGTCCCAGACGTAGGGTGGATGCCTGCTTTCCCTCATGCTTTTCTCTTGGGTCTGACTCCTCCTCCCCTGGGCCATGCATTTTGCAGAGCAGCGAGAGAAGGAGCGTGAGCAGCGGCTGCAGGAGGCCAAGAACAGAGGGGCCACTCACACCACAGAGACCACCGCCAGGCAGAGTGCCACATCAGCTGATGGCTCAGCTGTCAGCACAGTCACAAAGACCCAGCGCCTTGTTCAATCCAGTAAGGAACTGGGCTGGTGGGGGGAGGAGGAGGAACTGGTTTAGGGCAGTGCCATGCCATGGTTGAATGGTGGTCAGGGGTGGGGGTGGGTGGGGGGAGTTGCAGCAGTGGAGGGCTGTGAGTCGTATGCCCGAGAGGTGGTGAGTTTGCTGAATTTGAACAGAGCCCTCTGAGGGGCTGAACAGTTTTTGGGGATAGTGATTGTCCCCTTAGAGATTTCCTTTGAAGTTCAGAATGAAATGCAGAACCAATTGTCTGGTTTGACTAGAGAAATGTTTTTGGTCACATTTCTTAAAGCCTGGAGCCCCCTTAGAGACTTTGTGTGGAAAAAAAAACACCTTGGTAACTTTGGATTTTACTGTTTAGAAAGAGTAGGCTATTGAAAGAAGGGAATATGTTGAAATTTGAGAGAGAGAGGAATGAATAACTATGTGCATGTATAACCGCCAAAAGGAAGATCAAGAGTCGCCTCTTCCTCTTTCCTTCTCTTTTCCTTTTCTATTTTTGTTCTCCACTTTTTAATTTTTATTTTATTGTATCTCAGTTTTTTATCATTTCTTTTTAAAAATCTCTCTAATTAATACATTTAAAAAAAACTTTAATAAAAGTGATTTAAAAAAAAGAATAAAATTCAGACTAAACTGACTGCCCATACTGATGTGGGAGATGTTTTTTGCTGCTGGCCATGATCACTCTCCATCTACTTGACTCTCTCTGTCCTCACTTTGCTTCTTCCCTTCCCATGGAGGGGCTTCCCTTTTTCTCTGATCTAGCAGGTTCCCCATTTCTCCTCTTTCCACTGGCCGCTTCCCCACCCGCCTCGGCTGAATCCTGTCTCTGGCACTGGAAGGTACCTGCCCAGTCTCTCCTTTCTTGGCTTGATCTCTGGCCTCAACCTGGCCATCAATGTTTTGAGTGGCTTTTGTGTCAGTGGGACCCTCTTTAGCTGCTTCCTTCCACCTGGGCCGAAATGGTTTCCGTGGGCTTTGCTCTTGGCTTTGCCGCTTTCCTCCCCGGGCTGCGCCTTCTCATCTCGCATGAATTCAATACCAGCCCGCCTGTGACTCTGCCTTCTGTGCTGGAAGGAGAACGGGGTAGTAGCCCAGGGTATATGTCTGCCTCTGCTATATACGGAAGCTTCTTACCTAAGAACCTAAGAAGCTACCTTCTAATGGAATCTCAACTTTGAGAGGGTCCCTCCAGCCCAGAACTGCCAGCTCTGACCAGCAGCTGTGGCTCCCCAGGGTTCCAGGCAAGTCTTCTTTCCCTGCCTGGAGACATCCGGTCTTCCTTTCTGGTGGCCAGGCTGGACTCTGCTTAACTTCCAAAATAAGATGAGATTGCGGCACGTTCAGGGTGAGGAGCTGGACCTTTTTTCAGTCTGGGCAGGGATGGGCCAAGTGTGGCCCATGGACTGTCTGGAGCCCTCTAGAGCTGTTTTTATGGCTCTCAGGAGGTGTTTTTAAAAAAGGAAGCGAAAATGTCCCTTGTGCCCGAGAGGGGATTTGGGAGCTATTCTTTTTCTTTTTGATGGGAGTGGTTGCAGTGGAAGTGTTGTGGCTTTTGTCACTTGCTCACCCTGGAATGCAGGCCCACAGCCTCTTCCTGGACCATTGCAAAAATGGAGGCAAAGGCTTGGAAGGGAGGCACTTTTGAGTTTGGCAATAAGGCAAATCCTCTAGGGCATGGGAGAACATGATTAGGAGTGTGAAAACCTGTTCTTGTTGCGTCTGTCCATTGCTGGCATTCTCATGCTTGCTCCTGTTTCTGTCTGGGGTTGTGGGATTTTCCACCTCCCTGTACAAACATTCATGCCTGTTTTGAGTGTTGCTCCCCATATCCCAGAGTGCAGGCACGTTTTGTGTTGCATTTTCTTTTTGCATTGGCTCAGGTGTGTTTGTGCACATTGGTTGTGTTCTTTATTTTCAGTTGTGTGTGGTTTTGAAATATGTGCTTGGGTTTTGTGCATATCCCCTGCTGCTCTTTGAAAAGCATCAGATTTCTTGCAAAGTTTCAGAGATCTGAGGCAAGATACATTCTCTTTGGATAGCAGTCTTGGGGGGTGTGGTGGTGGGGAATTCTTTACCCAGTGAATCCAACGGACTTCTTTTTTATCACTAGACATGAGAGAGGTACATGCAATGATGCATGAGGGGGAGAAAGTGGATGGGGGAAGGTTTGCTCCTTCTCCCATAAATAGTTTGGGGCCATTCCACAAAGCTGTGGGGGTGGAAGGTTCAGGGAAGGAAAAAAAAGTACTGCCTTGTGGAACTCACCACCACTAGATGTATAAATGGTTGCTAACGTGGATGGCTTTCAAAGGGGTTAGATGAATTCATGGATGGTGGCTGTTTGTCATAAGTCAGCAAATTGTGGTTGCAAATTTAGACCAAACTAAACTAAAATCACAGAATGTGGCATTTACAAGAACTGTGGTTTTGAATTCACAAGAAATAATTGTTCCAAGGATCTCATTTGGACGACTGTGTCTAGTTCTCAGACACCTTTCTTTAGGTGAAGAATGGTTGTTGTTACATGCCACCATGTTGGCTCTGACTTACCGTGGTCCTTTCACAAGGTTTTCTTGGCAAACTTTCTTCAGAGGAGGTTTGCCTTTGCCTTCTTTCTTCTGAGGTTGAGACAGTGTGACTTACCCAAGGTTACCCAGTAGGTTTCCATGGCTGAGCTGGGATTCAGATACCCAAGCCTTTGATCGCATCTGTTGGGGTCCTTACATCCTCTTTTTCCTCTCCCAGATGATGGCAGCAAAACATCCCGCATGATGACGATGGAGTCAAGCTACGTGAAGAGATCGGAAAGTAAAGCCCCTTTCATGCCTTTGCCATGGGCCCCTTGGGAGGTTTGGGTTGGTGTTTCTGACCTAGTTAAATGGGTTGAGCCTCCTTATTTTTTTTAAAAAAGGTTTTTTTCCCCTTGCTTCTGCTTCTTTTTCTTTTGAAATCATTAAAAGAAAACTGGCTTGAGGGGGGTTTGTTTCAGTAGGAACAACAAAGAGTCTTTTGGTGCCCTGAAGACTACCAAAATATGTTAGCCTTGAGGCTTTCACAAGACTCTGTTTGCTGCAAAAAGCTAAATATTAGGGGGGGGGGGCTTCCTGAGGTTAATTGCTGCTTGGTAGTGGAACTGACTGCCTTGAAAGATGATGCACTCTCCTTCATTGTGGGGGTTTTAAATAATGGTTGGATGCCAGCCTTTCAGGTCTAATTTAGTGGCAGACTCCTGCACTGGTGAGGAGTTGGACTAGATGACCCTGATGGTCCCTTCCAACTCTATAATCCTTAGACTCATGCATAGTTGTAGTAGGTGGCTCACAGGCTGGCGTGGCAGTGAATCCGCTCTGGACTTTCAGTTCCAGCTTTAAAGGATCTTAAATCATACTGATCACACAGGTTCAGCATGCTGGAGAGCAACTCCTAGGTTCCAACTCAAACCTGGCCTGGATTGGCTACCCCTCTGACATGGAAGCTGTCAGCTGCCAGTGCTAACACTGTGCTACCTCCCACCTTGAAAACTTTGAGTAGGATGTGGCTTTCCATTGATGCAAAACAGCCAACACAGCTAATTGGTAGTGTTTGGCTGCAGGGTGGGATGTAATCTTCCAGCTGGGAAATCAAGTGTGTTGCACTGTTCTAAGTATTTGTGCTGTTTATGAAATGTCAATAAAATCAAGTGGTCGTATTCTTGTTGGTCATTGTCGCAGAGAATGTCAGCTTGCTTCCAGTGCTGACGTTCTTCTTGGGCAATTAAGCAGAAAATAGCCTACCTCTTTTGCTTAATGACCCTTTTTGTAAACGGGCCATGGACTTAGATTTTCTACTTGTATGAAAGCAGAAAATCCAGTGGTGGGACTGGGAGAACAGAGTTCCCCCAGTTAAAATGAGATTACAGATTTTCTTTAATGGACCCCCCCCCATCCAGCAGCCAAAGACTGATACAAAAGGCGAACACAAAATAGAGCTGTGATTTTGTGATTTTGTTTTGCTCATGAGAACTGATTCCATTTCAGGCTCACCATTCCATTTCAGGCATTCTTTTGTGGCATTGTTTTTGGGCTCTATCACACTGCATGGTTATAATGCTATATTCCACTTCAACTGCCATGGCAACATCCTGTGGAATTCTGGGGTTTGTAGTTTACTGAGGCACAAGAGCTCTCTGGCTCTTCTAATTCTAAAGGTGCCTCCCTAAACTGGAAACTCCAGGATGCCATAGGGTGGAACCATGGCAGTTAAAGGGGAATCGTAGCACTATAACCATGTAGTTTGACACTCTTGTAAGAGTCCCTTTGTTCTTCCTGGGGTCAGCCCTTTGGGAGTCAGAAGTCCTTGTTTATTTCTTTTGAAA
The DNA here is from genome assembly GCA_948472985.1 of Iguana delicatissima. Taxonomy (NCBI): domain Eukaryota; kingdom Metazoa; phylum Chordata; class Lepidosauria; order Squamata; family Iguanidae; genus Iguana; species Iguana delicatissima. The sequence goes on along the minus strand of CAOKZL010000816.1, from coordinate 950,104 downwards.
CCACCACAGATCTACCAGGAAATCCTGACTTCCCTTCTGTTCCCTTCTGTAATACAGTCTATGGCATGTAGTCTCGCTTTCCGTTCCTCTCCCTCTCAACCTCTTGTCTTCTAGCAGATGGCAACACCTTCGTCCAGACCAAGTCGTCCTACAGTTCCTCTTCCTCCAAGAAAGTGGGCAGGTGAGTGCCTGCTGGTCTTCCAGGGCTTGATCCAGGCAACCTCTGTGGCTTGGTTTGTCTCCATTCCCATCCTCCTGGTGTACGTAGCAGCACCCTTCTTAATGGCAGTCGTTGATTGCTGTTTCCCTGGTGGAGAGTGATTTAGTTATTAAGCGACTGACAACTGGAATAAAACTATTAAGCAACCAATCACTGGAGTTAAAACTTTGAACGGATGCTTTTGGAAAATGCAAGCAGAGAAGCTCTGGTTCTGAAATGAAACCTGGAACTCTGGGGAAAATTGGTCGAAATGATCTGAAAAACCGTATCTCCTCATGTGATCTGCCCAAGTTTTAAGATGCTTGGGGAGGGCTTTTTCTCGATCCCACTGCCACACTGTCACATTTGGGAAGAATACTCATAGTGGCTCTTACTGGCTGGGACATCTGGGAGTTGAAGTCCAAAAATCTGGAGGCCCAAACGTTGAGAACCACTGCCCTAGAACACTTCTATTTGCTGTGTTTGTGTCCTTTGGGTCCCTTTGCCTCCCCCTTTGCTTTGGATTCCTAAATGCTGAGCTCATGTTTTAAGTGACCACAGTGCTAGAAATTCAGAGACTGAAGGAAAATGTCACGGGAGGGCAGAATTCTTATTTGAGGGAGCAGTGCCCTGCCAGTACTACCTTCTTCTTTGCCCAAAGGAACCCCAAAGGAAGCACAGAGAGAAAGAAGAGAGCTCCAGGGGAGAAGTTAAGTCCCCAGTACTGCCCTGCAATATGAAATAGGCCAAGATTTGACTGGCTGGAGAACAGCTGGGGAACCAGATTGCCTGTTTATCTCTGTGTTATTTCTGTCTTGCTTTTAAGGAAATTCTCACAGTTGTTGACATAAAAGTTTAAAATATACTAAGCACAACACTAAAAATAAGTGAAAAATGACCACAAAAAAGATATCATGACAGCAGCGTTAAAATGAAGAGAAACCCAACAGTCTCTTTGTATGTATACCTTATAAAATCTGTTATAAAGTTAAAACAATAAAATCAGCTGTGAAATACCTTTTGGAATTTAGAGCTCTTTAACACCATCTAAAAACTGGGAAGAGAGGGAGCTTGTTGGATCTCTCCAACAAGGAAAACAGTTCTCTTATTGCAGGGCTGCCACCCAGAAGGCCTTGTTCCTGGAATCTGCCAGTTGGCTGTCTCTTAAAGGAGGCCGCTGATCTCTGATCCACGTCTTAAACATAGTTTCTTCTAAAGGGTCACCTCTTTTGTCTCTTGAAAGCACTCTTGTCTCCTCAGCCCTCAGGAGACACCATTGCCGTGAGCATAAGTTTGGCCCTTGGGAGGCACTGTTCCCATGACCAAAGTTTGGCCATACAGGGGTGGGATATTCCTTGGGGCCAGGGTGGCAATCTCATTTCCTTGTCAACAGCTCCCAATTGCCTTTTCATTGGTTCTTGTTGTACCCCTCTCCTCTAGCATCTTTGAACGTGAGGATGAAAGCCCCGGGCGTGCCAGCAGCTTGGCAGCCCTGGAGCGGCGCCAGGCAGAGAAGAAGAAAGAGCTGATGAAGACTCAGAGCTTGCCCAAAGCGACGGCTTCGCAGGCACGCAAGGCCATGATCGAGAAGCTGGAGAAGGAGGGCGGGAGGTGAGGAGCCAGGTGCTGTCAGGGCAAGGGTGGGCTGACCACAGTGGAAGGAAGGAACTGGGGTAGGGTCACACTTCAGGAGGGGCACGACAGAGTCATCTTGTGCCAAGAGAACCCCATGGTATCTTAGGGTTGCCATAAGTCAGAAAAGAGTTCAAAGCACACAACAGGAAGAAGAAATTTGTGTCCACCTATTCTCTCTTCCTTCTCCTTTTCATAGCCCAGCAAACCCGGCTGTGTCGCGGGTGGCAGTTCAGCGCTCCTCAAGCTTCGGTGTCCCCAATGCCAACAGCATCAAGCAGATGCTCCTGGATTGGTGCCGCGCCAAGACCCGGGGTTATGAGGTGAGTAGCTGCTTCCTTATCCTCCTCTTCCTGCTCATTTTTGTTGAGGCCTTTGACACCTGATTTCCTTTCCTCTTCTTTCTCCTTGGTAGCATGTCGACATCCAGAATTTCTCCTCAAGTTGGAGTGATGGCATGGCCTTCTGTGCCCTTGTCCACAACTTTTTCCCTGACGCCTTTGATTACACACAGCTCTCACCGCAAGACCGACGGCGCAACTTTGAGATGGCCTTCTCAGCAGCAGAGTATGTATCCCTCTACTGGGGCAGGGGTAGGGGCAGGGCAAAGTCCATTTTCTTTGAGTGGTGCCAGGGTTTTGTGCGTTTGTCAGGCCCCTTCAAGTGTTCACCCTAACCTTTTGGGGACTGCTGGCAAGGTCCTGTTAGAGACATACATACATATAAGTCTGTATGGTCCCCTATATCCCTTTTTGGATGGGGCGCAGGGGCCTATTCTCTAGCCCTTTCCATCCCATTCCAAGCCTCCTCTCTGGCAACTCTTAAGGCCTGGATGCTGCTGATTACTGGTGGGGAGAGGGTGGAGTAGGGATGAGGGGAAGTAAAAGGAGGTTACATTCCACCCATGAGTGCAACCTTGTTGTTTCCCACCTCCGAGCCAAACCCAACCACTGCTTGATCATCTGAATTGCTTCCCTCCTCTACCACTCCATTAGTAAACAGCAACAGCAGCCCATGGCAAGTCTTGGGGGACACATATTGATTCCTGGAGCTTGCCTATTCCTTCTAGAAGCAATGCTTGAGGGGAGGACCTCTCAATAATGGAAATTGTAGGAACTTGCACCCACCCAGCCTGTGTTCTCCTTCCAAGACTCTAGTTCTTAAACAGAGAGCAAACAAAAAACCAAACCACACCAAACCAATGCACCTTATTTTGTAGGATGCTTGAGCATTTCTTGTGTTGCAGAATTTATTCTTGTTTTGCTGGTCATGGGAGGGGGCAAGGAGTGATACTGAACACTGCACCCCACCCTGCCCCTCCAGCCTGACACACAGCTGGCTTCTCAGTTTGCAGTAGACATCGCCCTCACCCTTCCAAGTTCACCTCAAGAACCGTAAGCTGGGATTTTCAGGAAGTTGAAGCCTCAAGGCTTCTTGCCGTTTCCTTCTTGTGTGGCAGAGGCTCAACAGACATGCAACCCTGACAAAAGGATTCGTTGAGCTTTGCAGGCCAGGCGATGGTGGGGTGCGTGTATAATCCAAGGCCAGGTGGGCATGTAAGCTGACTGGGTTTTTGCCACGGAAGGGAGCCCGGGTGCCCGAAGAATCTTTACCCCCTGCCATGGCCTGATGCATGCCACAGCCTCACCTGCCCAGTAATTTGGGAACAGTGGCAGGTGGGCATTTCTGGTACAGAATGTGAGGACTGTTTCTTGAAAGATGTTGTGCAGTTGTTGTAGATTTTTTGGCCTCAGCGGTATGCTTTAACACTAAGAGCTGAGCATTTGGGTGGGTGATGATGTTGTGGGAGCATTGCAGCTTGGCAGCACCAGGGCCAGACCTAAGAATGGCGTTTGTCCTGGGCACTGCTGGGTATAATTGAGCTTGGTGTTTTTCCGTGCCACACCAGGAGCAGATCTTGTGGCAAGAACTCTCTCTGTCTCTCTCTTTCTCCTTCTCTTGGTTTCTCTTCTCTCCTTTCTGATGCTTCCTCTCTTCAACCCAAGGACTGTCTTGTCTCCTCAGAGGTGGGAGTTGGGTCCCTCCCAATCAGTGTCGACCAACGCCTCTCACTCCAGTCAATCTGGGTGGCCTCTTGTCTCAGATCTGGTACTCAGGAGAGGACTTTGGGGTTGGTCCCACAGGTGACTTGCACCTGTGACTCAAAATTGCCTGCTTGCATGTGTGCAACTAGCCCCATGAACAAGAGACGTCTGCAGTGACTTTTCTGATTCCTGTCTTTAGCACAAGTGTGGGCTAGATGGGAAAGAAATGGAAGAGGGCTATGAAGGGCACTTGTACCCCAAACCCAGCAGCTTACGGCTGCTCCCATGAAAGGCCTGAGTGTTCTTGTTCAGAGTTGCCTCCAGCTGGGACAAAGTGCAGGACAAGATCAGGAGCTTACACGGATAGCAAGAGTTGGTCATCTCCTTGGGAGCACTTTGGCAGTTTCTCCCTGGTGTGTGGTTCTCAGGACACCTCTTTGACTCCAGCTGCAGCTGGTGCTGGACCTTTAAAAAATAATTTTGTCCACCTTGGCTGCCTAGGGACATGATTATTGCTTAAAATGCACGAGATCACAGCTTAATGTCTTAGGCATGCCTTACCCCAGTTTAACAGTGGCTCCATCTTTGGGGCATTGGTAGTTCAGTGGTAAAGAACCTGTTTCGGATGCAGAAAGTCCCAGGTTCAGTCCTCAGCATCTTTGTTTAGGGTTGGGAAAGACCTCTATCTGAAAGCCTGCAGAGCAGTTGCTGAGCAAGGGGTGCGCATGGATGGAGCGCAAATCTGAATAAGGCAGGGCAAGGCCAGGGTCTGAAACAAAGGCAGCTTTATAGGTTTGTTAGAGGCAGAGCTTGAGAAACATACTGTGTGTGTGTGTGTGTGTGTGAGACTGCAGCTCCCAGCATGCTGGCTGAGGAATTCTGAGAAGTGCAGTCCAAAAGAAGGGAAACTTTTCCAAATCTCATCTGGATGTGGGCAGCTCCTCTTTTTCAAACTACCCTTTGGCTAACTGACAGGGAAGTGTTTTATGCGAGTAGACCATTTCGTAGATAGCTTCCCTGCTCCACCTCCTCTGAGCAAACACATGGGATGGTTCCTGCGTTTAAATGCCTCTTCGCCTAAGTGCCAAATTGTATTCTGAAGAGGCTGCTTACCTGCTGGGCTGTCTGTGCCTGGACTCCTCCAGTTGCTCACCACTGCTCCATGGGGTCCCAGGCTGGCAGGGTGTGTGCGTGGTCTTTGTGCCAGATGCCCCGCCTGTGCTACCTGTGGGGCTTCCCCAGTGCTGGCCGCAGCGCCCAGGGCACAGCCTGGCGGGAGGGAACGGGAGCAGGGGGCACTGCTGTTGCTGCTGCTGTTTCTCGAGCCTGCAGGGTTGGGTGCGCCGGGTGACTCCTGCCTTCCTCTTAGCCTGCCTCTTCCCCTCCTGGGGAGTCCGGCGTGTGGACCGTGCGAGCAACCGACCCCTCCTTCCACGGCCCAAACTCCAGGTGCCGTCCTGCGCTGCTTCAGCCCACCTTTCCCCCTACTTTGTGTCTCCCCTTGGCTTCAGGCACCCTGGCTGTGCCGTGACGCAGTTCCAAGGCTGGAGCTGTTGGAGTGGCGGAGTCTGCTCTCTGCGTGCGTGCTGCACTGAAGGACTGCTCCACCTTGGAATTGGCGTGAGAGCGCCGCACTTCTCTCGCCCTGTCCGTCTCCTTTCTTTCCCCCCCATCTGTCCTTGCTGTTTGAAGATCTGGAGTTGTCCTGCACCTCCTCACCCCCCACCTGTCCTGGTCACACTTTTGTTGCCTCTTCCCCGCACCATGTCAGTCTCACTGGTATGAAGAATGAGATACCCGGTGTGTCCATGCGATGCCCTCGTTTTCACTCCCTGTTTGTATTTGCACGCCGGAGAGTTCTGTTCCGTGCCTGGCACACCCCAGAGCATGTATGTAGGTCTTGACACACAGGGAATGTGAATTGGATTTATGTATCTCTTGTGTTTTCTCCTCCTATCTCTTCCTGTTTCTTTCTCTCTTTCTCTCCCTCCTTCCCCCCTGACCCCACCCCGATCTGTCTGGGCTGTGATCACTGGCTTCCTCCCCCCTCCACAATCCCTCCCTCTCCCCTCCCCCTCCCTCAGGACACATGCGGAGTGCCCCCAGTTGCTGGACGTGGAGGACATGGTCCGGATGAGGGAGCCCGATTGGAAGTGCGTGTACACGTACATCCAGGAATTCTATCGCTGCTTGGTCCAGAAAGGGCTGGTTAAAACCAAAAAGTCCTAACCTCCCTATCGGCAGAGCTATGGTGAGAATTCTCTTCTTCTTTCTTGTGGTGTGGCGGGGGAGGGTGGGTATGGCACAAGTCTACACACATACCTCAGGGGCTCCGTACCCCCTAAAGCATTCTCCCTTCTCCCTACAGGCTGGTTTCTGGGCAGGCTGCTCGGATGTTGGTCTCATGCTGGTACATGCTACCTTTATGGTCCTCAGCTGGAGCATCTCTGGTGTGAGACATGGTTACCCCACATGCTAAGAAACTTGTGTGTTTATCTCTGACTTGTCGATGTTGTGTTACTTGCTCTGCGGGGGGGGTGTTAGAACTCTTTGTGGGGGCTGGGGGCTGGATGAAGGACCAAGTTTACTTGTTGATCACCAGGTAGTGCTGGTGGCTCTCTTTCTTTCTGGCTGGGCTCTGCATTCTGTCCTCCTCTGCTTCAGACTCCTGCTGAGATGGGGAGAGCCAGAGGCAGGCCAGGTGATGGGAGAGCATGATGGCCTCTTCTTCATCTTTTTGTTTGTTTGTTCTGGCCATATAAGTCTCAGAGGAGTGGAGGACATGGAAAAAGTGACTCAGGCAGCCCTTATTAATGTCTCGGCCTCCCTGGAGCCTCATTCTCTTGGGACGCTGGGTACACAAGCAGGCGGAGGAGGTTAAACAATGGCTTTATAAGGGCAGCATGATTCACTCTTGGGGCTGACCCAGTTTTTTTCCTTCATCCAGGATGCTGACAAGGGAGAGCCTATTTGAGCCTCCCTGTTACCTCCTTCCCCACATAGCTTTGACCCTGAGGCTGGAAGAAAGAGGGTGCAGTTGGAGCAAAGGGCACAGTAGGGCGATGGGGAAGGAAGGGGCATGACTGGATCTGTAGCTGACGGGGAGTTCAAGGGAACTGTGGAGTGATTTGCTGTGCTGCAGGGGTGCAGAACCTGTGGCCTGCCCAGTTGTGTTGGACAGTGACTCCCATCATCCCTGACCATCACCCCCACTGGTTGGCTGAAACCGACAGACTTTGGATTCCAGCAGCTTCTCTTGGGGGTCACCAGTGTCTTGGGAGATTTCCTTTAAAAATGGAAATGGTAAAATGTGCCCCCACACCTCCTAGAGGGCCCCCAGACCTCCTGGAGGGGCTTTTTTTTTACCCTTGGGGACTGCATGTGGCCAGTGGGCTGCCATCTACCCACCCTAATCTAAACTAAAGCAATGGCCTGACCGGATTCATTGAGTTCCTTTCCAGACCCATTTCAAATCAAAGTTTTGGGGCTTATTCTTTCTCCCTTTGCAGTACCCACCAGCCCTTTGCTTACCCGGTTTTGCCTTGGCTTTGGTTTTCAAATGCCATGCAATGGCTTCTCTTGCAGAGATGAATGACTACATTAAAAGCCACAGCTTGGTCATTTCTGGAATTTCCCGCACAGGCCAAAGGATCAGCATGATCCGATTCTGTGCACAGCAAGGGCTTGCAATCTGGGTGAGAGGTGCACTCTGGGAGGACTGTGCTCAGCAACTACTGCAGTGGTCTCTGCTGGCAAAATGGTGGTATTACGGTTTCACTGGATATTGTGAACTCTTTGAATTAAGCCTGCAGAATAGGTCTCAGCCTTTATCAACGTACACATTAGACATTAGGTGTGATGTTAATTGCCTGTAAGGTGATATGAATTGCTTGTAATATGGAGAATATAGATGTAGTTCCCAGGGGAAGGGACAATCCACCAAGAAGTTCTCCTCTGAGCAGAAACTGAATGGAAAAGACAAGACCTTTCTGCTGGATTGTGGCCCCCAGTCTGACTTGTCCATTCCTTTCCCCATGACTGCTGCCTTGAGCCAAGATTCAGACCTACGGGAGTGGTTATCTCAGCCACTACGTCAAATGCTACAAAGCACACAACATCAAACCAACTCATAAAATGTGCATGCAGAGAATGCAAGAATAGGAGGGGAAATGGGTGTTATACATTTGTGCTTAGTTAAATGACAGTGTGCTAAGGGGTAACTATTGGAGAAGGCAAATAAAGAAAACGTGATGCTGGAGAGAGACTCAGGATCTGTGAAATGGCAGGAATCCAAGTGTAGTGCTCAGTGCAAAGTGACTGCTCTCGTGTTCCTGCTTTTTTGTTTTGTGGTCTACCCAGAGATCTCCTGGAGACTGTACTGTATTTTATTTATCTATATGAAATACAGGTATTCCAAAATTGAAAAAAATCCAAAATCCAAAGCACTTCTGGTCCCAAGCGTTTTGGATGATGGATACTAAAGCTGTAGTGATAACAACTGCAACAACAATGCCTGCCACAGTTGTGTACTAATCATGTGGCCACCTCTTTTTGTGATTTATGCACACGTTTTGTGAAAACATTTGCACGTTGTGTGCTTAGTAGCTTTCTTTTCTTTTCTTTTCTTTTTGTGCAGTAAGATGCTCACTTTGTCTGGTAGCCCAGGTACCCCTCTCCATTCTCATTTGTTTTCTCTCCCTTTCTCTGTCATGTTTGGGCTTCCCTTGACATCCTTGTCCCTTTTCAGGATGCTGGTGGACTGCGTGCCCTTGGTGGACGTGGAAGACATGATGATCATGGGGAAGCGTCCTGACGCCAAGTGTGTCTTCACATACGTACAGTCCCTCTACAACCACCTGCGGCGTCATGAGCTCCGGATGCGGCAGCAACACTTCTAGCCTTCCTTCCCTCCTGGAGCTGTGGCTTTTTCCTGGGTGTCCACACTTCACTCCCAGCCCCCGCCTCCCCATCTACCTGCCAAAATGCCCAGCCTAGCCTGGCCCTGGGTGGGGCCACAAGGAAGGATGGACAGCTTCACCTGCCAACTCCTTTTGCCCGGCTCTGTTCCTGCACCACCCTGCTTCCGCTCCAGCACGTCTTCCTCCTCTGCCTTTAGAGGCCTCTGGCAATGGGATGGGGCAGGCTGAGCAGCTGACCCTTTACACCCGCTCCAAAGGGGTGGTAGGACTTGCAACACTCCTGGGAGAGAACCAAGGGCTCAGCTGCTTCTCGTCCACGTGTGCTTTTTATGTGATGGTAATGATGATGTCTTGTAAGTTATTCCTTTTTTAAAAAAAAAATGTAGCCTGCACTGTGCCACACACCTTCCCCCGGCCAATCTTGCAGAGCAGAGCTGCTCCATAGCAAGGGACTTTGAATGTGCATCCTTGGCTGTCCATGTATCTGCATCTTGAGGGCTTTGTGGTCTCAGCCAGCAGCTGGATTGTGGCTTTTTTACAAAAGAAAGCCAGACAGGCCGCTATGAGCAGTGGCTGTCAGTGGCTTCTTTACCAGGGGGGACAGTGGGTCTGCTCTGGCTTTGATTTCACCCTTGAGAATAGTTTGACAAGGTGTCCTGAATGAGCCCTGTCAGCACATTGGAGAGCTCTTTTAAATTTTGGACTACAGCCCAGAGTGGATTCGCCATCCATAAGTCATGTCAGCTACCAGTCTCTGCTGCATCAGTATGTGGTGATCTTCAGCAGAGAGAAGGTGCTGCTAGCACCAGACCTTGGACATGCTATGGTTTTGGACTATAGTTCCCAGAATTCCCCAGTCTACATTGGCAGGCATGCTGGCTGGGGGATTCTGGGGGGCTGGAGTCCAAAACAGGAGCATTTCCGAATGCTGGCTAGAACATGGGAAATTGCCTTGTCCTGGGTGAGGTGCTTGGTCCACTTAGCTCCATACTGCCACATTTGATGGCCGGGGCCTCTGGAGGGTTTGACGCAGAAACCTCTCCCACCTTGACCAGAAGATGTGAGGGATCAAGCCTGGGACCCTCTGCATGCAAAGCGTAAGGTCCTCCACTGAGTGACTCCCTTTCCCTTAAAATGAAGTGACACCTCTAGTCCTCGTGGTTTTGAAGAAAAGGCTGATTTAAATACAAGTAAAGGCAGCGCCTTGTCTGGAATCAGACCATTGAGCTACCTAGTTCAGCATCTCCAGCACTGACTGGCAGCAGCTCCTCTAGGTTTTTGGTCAATCATCTTTCCTGGCTGTACCTGGGACTGAACTCGGGACCCTTCTGGGCACAAAGCAGGAGGGGTACTCTGAAGGCTGTGGGGTGGCACTTCTTTCTAGCTGACAGGAGCTGAGGGTCACTTGTTCCTTCCTTCCTAAAGGATCAATGTAGCTCTGCTGGGATTGGGGCTTGGCTCCTTTCAGAGTGCATCCCTCTCCTTCTTGGTGGTAGCTGCATACCCTCCAGTCACCCTGATTTTGTGGGAAGAGTCTCAATGCATCCTCTGTCATCCCACTTTTTCAGCCACTTTTAAAATGTCCCAGTTTCTCACTCCTACTTCCTCCCCTTTGTCCTCAGCTTACTTTAGTGGCTGCAAATTGAGTTCAGATTGCGAAAAGATTTTGCACTCCATTAACTCAGTGAGGAGAGGAGAAGGCAGCATCTTAGCCTTCCCTGTAAACTTAGCAAACAGCTAAAAGCAAACAGCTACTGGCTCTCCTGGCTTGTCTGTTTTTCCTCATGAATAATTTCTTTGCCCTTTTGACCAGACTCAGATGTCATTTGGCCCCATGTGTCCCTGTTTTCATCTGTAAAACTTTGAGGGTATGTAGCTGGTGATTGCCACCTGAGCTGTCCTAGGGCCTGCACCTACTCTGAAGGTAGAGTTCAGCACTGTGGCCAGCTCCCTCTAACGTGCAGGCTAAAAACTGGGGCAGGTCTGGAACCTGGAAGGAGCCAGCCGTAGGAGGAGAAGCAGCCCAGGAGTGTGAGGGCAGGCACCAGCTGCTACTGGTATCCCTGCCCACTTGATAGTGTGTCAGTCCCCGCATGGATGGGGGAGGCTAGGTTTTAATGTCTCAAAGTGCTGCTCACACATGCTCAAAGCACTTTGCATGCATTTTGTCAACGGCCTTAGCTGAAGGGCCAGATTGGGGGGAGGAGCCTTTTTAGTTCCTATTAAGCATGCAGAGGAGTCGTTCTAAAGAGCTTCCTTCCAAGTAAGCCTATTTACACAACCAGGGATATTTTTTGCCATAATCACAGAAACAGGTTTTCCCTGATTCGCAGTGAGCACTGGAAAGCTGTAAAGAGGCAGGGGACTTGCTATGCCTTGGTGTAGAAGTACTCTTTCTCCTGGCTGTTCCAGCCAAATGGATACTATGCATATTTCCATTTCTGAGCCCCAAACCAAGAGCACTGATGTATTTCACACAGCTTCAATGATGTGTGGCTCTCTGGATGGGGAGGCACAGGGGGGAGGCGGTTGTTTGTGTGTATTAAATCACCTCTGCAACAGAGGTTCCTTTTGGGTGGGGGGTCAGAACTCAGAAGCATGACTCTTAGAGACTACAACTCCCAGAGTCCTCCCCCCATCCAGAATGGCCTCCTGGGATACAGCAAGGTGATGGCTCAGGCTCCTTCTCCTGCACCACTCTCAGCAATTGGCCACACACTGGCTTGTAACCATTCTGGCACCAGCACAAGAATTTCTGTATTTGGCACCAAGTGAGACAATAAATGTTTGGATAGACTGTTTCTCTCTCTTTCTCTCTTCCCCAGCTCTGCTGTGTCTTTGATTCCCGCCTTGCACTCTTGAGGTCCAGCTCCAAATCAGGCCACCAAGTTGGCCCTGTTCTGGTCTGGTGGAGGCTGCCAAATAGGCTGGCCTGTGCGCACTGGAATAAGCCCATACATGATAGGAGCTCTCTGCATGCAGAATAGCCTGTTAGGAAGAACAAAAGAGACCCTATTTGCTGCAATATACTAAATATTATAGATTCCTAGAGTTGGAAGAGACCCCAGGGGCTATCCAGTCCAAACCTATTCTGACATGCAGGAAGACACTATCGAAGCATTCCCTTGGACAGATGGCCATCCAGCCTCTGTTTAAAAACCTCCAAAGAAAGAGATTCTAGCACACTCCACTGAGGCAGTAGCATATTCCACTGCTGAACTGCTCTTACCCCCAGGAAGTTCTTCCTAATGTTTAGGTGGAATCTCTTTTCTTGTAGATTGAAGCCATTAGGGCTCCATAGTCTTCTAGTCTCTGGAGAGGCAGAAAACAAGCTTGCCCCATCTTCCAAATGACATTCCTTCAAATATTTAAACAGGACTACCATGTCACCTCTTAAGACTGTTTCTGATGATTTAAGTATTGCAACATCCAACACATTGCAACACAGAGTACAATGAGTGAAAAAAGACTTTACTTCTTAACTTGCTTTTTTTTTTTTTGGTACAATGGGAACCCAGTTGTGTTTCCCAGCATGCCATGCTCCTGAGCCTGATGGGACGCTGTCTATCCACCCTTGGCAACAAGAGCTTTCAGCAGAGGGCTTCATCCTGTCCCATGGACATGGAGCATAGCTGCGGGGAAGTCAACATAGTGGCTCCTTCTTAGCACAAAAGGTATACCCGGGGTGGTGTGAGCCGACCAGTTTTAGAGGGCATGATTGCAGAATTAGGATTTGGGGAAGCAAAATGCGCTGATCAACCAATCCCAGAATAATCTCTAGACTAAGTGCCAGGTGAGGAGAACTCTGATCCAGCACAGTAGGACTACCTGCTAAACCCAACTCCACAAGTATGCACAGCTTCTTCTAGATCATTCTTAGGTACCTACCTGAGACTGCATGCACAGAAGCAGGGGTGTGTGGATTTTTTGCTTAAAAGAAGAAGAACCTGAGCCAAATTCTACAATGGGATTTAGCAACCTATGTAAGTCATGTCCCTGTGACTGATATCACACGTACCCTTGTTCCCTCAGTAGTCTACATCGTTTTGCTGCTCACATAGGAGTTGAACAGTTGAAGCTCCTCTCTCTAGTGACTGCAACTCTTCTGGCCTCTTAAAACACCAGTAGGCATCACCCAGACACTTTCGAGTATAGCTTTGCAATCATCAGGACCAGAAAGTTGCTTTTTCTGGATGGTGAGTTCTGAAGCCCCACATCACATTTGTTGCTCTTCTGTTCTCCCACAGCACATATACATCCCTGCACAACAAGTCCTGTGCCACTTCACTGACCCGTCCACGTTCTACACGCTCTCTCTCCCCTCTTGCCAACACACATACAACTGCGACCACACGACCGCTGAGGTGTTTGAGAGCATTCCAATCTACAGTTCACCACCTGCAGCCCCTTTCCCTTCTGTCCCAGGTTTTGTCTTGGTTGTATCTGAGGCCGGCAGGGGCCGAGCTGGGGCAAGCTGGAACTCTTCAGGCACGGGGGAATCGGCTGTCTCCTTGCGGTAGAATCCCAACTCTTGCACCAGCTGGTTGATCTCTTCCCGGGTCATCTCACTGAGTGGAATTCTCTGTAAAATAAATACAATCATGGGGCCCAGTTCCATACCCTCCAACATTCCACAAGTGAAAACTGGGGCATGTGTGGCCAAGGAACCTCAGAAGGTGGCCAAGATGGCCAAAGTTCTTTGTGAGGAAGTAAACAAGAGCAAGGAGAGGCCGTGGCAATTTGCTTTCGCCTGTGCCTACTGGGAAGGGCAAGATTCTGCCCCCTCCTCTCCTATCTCCCTTCTAAGTTAATTGAGTGCAAACCACTTTTACGTTTTGAACTCAGCTTGCTGCAAGTGATGTAAGTGAAGGACAAAGGGGGAAAGGCTGAGGAGAGAGAAACTGAGTCATTTTAAAAGCAACCCAAAAAATGGGAATGCAGAGGGTTCATTGGGACTGTGCCTGCCAAACTGGGAAAGTTGGGGGATATGCAATTCTGAGTCTTGCTCCTAGCCACAAAATGGCATCAAGGTGACTGGATTGGCTTCAGTGCACCTGCTAGCTGGCAATCTTTGGGCAACCTTACTTTGGTGTGGCACATACAGGTTATGATACTGTTGGTGGGCTGCACCAGCTGTGGCCTTTTTTTCCAGGGTTGTATAAGTGGGGGGCAAAGGAAGGCCGGCCAGTTTATCGGGCAGTGAATCAGAACCGGATTTTACTCTGAACTATCGAGGAGCATTCCGAGGTGCTGAAGCCAATCTCTTGATAGGTGTAGCTCCTTGGAGAGCTTTGTTCAAGTTCAGACTAAAACCCAGAGCAGACTCATTGCCTCCCTGACATGGAAGCCACCCTTCCCACACTGATTTGCAGAGAAAGTGGAATGGATTCTTCTGGAAGAAGGCCTGACTGCCTGAACAGGTGCATCTCTCACAGCCAGGATGCTGTGCAAACCCCCACTGCTTCTCTTAAACTGGTGCACTTAAACACATACATCTTCATATATCTGAACATAGTGTCATGCTGCCCAGAGCTCAATTTAGGGTTCCTCCTTACCTCCAGTTCTTTGTACTGGAAATTGAGCAGCACAAGTTCAGGGTCTGATCCAGGCAGGTGCTTCATGACAAGGTTGTGACTAAGAGAAATTGTTAAGGAGGCAGGTATGGATGCTGCTCTGCGTTGGCCCAAGCATGGGAAAATTCCTTTGGCAGACTCTAAGAATCCTCTAGCCAGCACAGCTAATGGAAAAGTTACATTTTTGGACTTCAACACTCAAAATTCCCAGGAAGCTCTGGTGCTGATCCCTAGCTGGCATAGCCATTGGATTAAATGGAAACAGTGTTCAATAGCTTCCTGTCTCCAGTCACTGATCAGAAATAAGAGCCAAAGAAGCTTGCAGGCTGGGGGTGGGGTGGAGTGAATGTCTATGGGCTGCATCTGGCCTGTGGGCCGGAGGTTCCTTATTCCTGTCATACAGTGGCACATATCTCTTGGGCTTTCATGCATCCCGTACAAGTGTGAATTGGCATACATGCCTGTCAACCCACATTCCTAGAGAAGGGCCAGAACAGGCACCTTGCTGCTCAGAATGTAGCATGTCTTGGTATAAAACCCAGCTTCTGATCATCTTCAGCCCATTTCACCTGGTCTCCAAGATCTGGACACCTCGTATAGATGACAGGGAAGGAGGTACTGCCTAAAGCATGCTTTACAGTACAGGGAGGGACTCTCTTTTAACCCAAGGGCTGTACTCAGTTTCAAGAAAGTTCTCAGGGGCTGTGTTCCAGTGGCAGATGGCAGTTGCCCACCCCTGCCTAATGGGAGTGGGCTTGCAGTCCAGACTGGGATGTCCACTGGCATCTGTAAAAAATCCATCAGATCTGGGAAAAGTGCCATTTTGGGGTCCTCTTCCCCATCCCATAATCAAGCCCTTGCATGGCCTACCAAAAGGATACTATAGAGGGAGGTCTTCCATGATAAAGGCCTTCACCTGAAAAGATTAAAAGAAGAAGAAAGAGACAAAGATTACAGGCAGAATTGAAAGATTCACAGCATCCATGCCAGCTGTTTCTTTAACCCACAATGCCAACAATATCAAAGGAACTCTTAGCCTTTTCCAAGTGAAACAGTGGGTTCCTGCACCAAGAAGTTTTATAGGCCTACCCATGCTATCCTATAGATGTTTAGGAAGGAGTAAGTGCCACTGAATTCCCAGCTAAGTGTGCAGAGTGGAAGGTGGGCAACATGAAACTTACCTCTTTCAGGCGGTTCAGTCGTCATCCTCGGCAGCTCTGAGAGTGGGAAGGGGAAAAAGAGCAAATAAAAACCTATGAGTCACATACTATACTCTCCCTCTATATTTTCCCCAGCCCCTAAAATGGTTCAGTTCCTGCAAAGATATTTTGGATGGACACTTTCCAATCAAAACTTTTCTTCCGCATCCTCTGAGTGTGTCCATCTAACACAATTCCAGCAGATCAGTATACTACAGCTGCTATTGCTCCATCCTGGGGAATGCTGGGATTTGGAGGAGGGCCACTTAGAAACGTATGCTCCAGAGCTTGGGTGTGGTCACTTGACCTACACTGGGGTTGTGCAAGGTAAATCTCCGCATGTGGAGTTGTGAGTTGCTTGGGTTATGTAGCCTTTGTGTGACAACAACAGCAAAGCTGGACAACTGAAAGCACCACCAAAAGCACCTAGGCATCTACATCCACACCTGTCCAGCTGCACACCCGATGACACCATGGGCAAAATGCCAGTTTCACAAACTCAAACTGCATCCAGAGGCTGTACATTAGACAGATATGCCCCAGCCACTTCCATAGGGGAATTTATGCAAGAGGAAGATGCCAGTTGGATTCTGATCATAGTTTTAACATGACAGATGCCGGCAGAATTTTAATGTAAGCCCAGAGGCAGCTGGTCCATGGAGTGGTAGTCCTACTCCACATTTCAGTTCACACATTAAAGGAGTTGTCCATGGTACCAAGCCCTAACATTACATCCCACACTTTGGATAGCACCTGCAATGTGTGAGCTAAAACCTAGAGTAGAGCTTCCACTCCAGGCTTCAGATCACCTTTTCCATGTCAGTGGGGCACTGAACCACTGCAGAGTTTAATGCAGGTTTTACAGGAACTTTCTGAGGTGCTGAACCTTACTCCCCAAACTGGGTCCAGCACCTTGGAGAGCTCTTTCAATGCCATCCAAAACCTAGCATGGATTCACTGTCCCCCGACATGGGAGCCACTAACTGCTTCTAGTTTCCACTACTGTTCCCTGTTAGTTTGTTGCCCCTGTAACAGTTGAGAGGAACATTTGGATCACAGAACATTGCACTCTGGCCCATGGTACCTCCCAGGCAGCCTTTCCCCAGGACTGGCCTTTCCAGTCCTCTACCTCAACAAGGTTCCCCACCCCACTCTCCAGAAGCTCCCAAGTAGGACACAAAAGAATGGCCCTTTGCAGCATTTTCTTCCCAGTATTCAGATACACTTTTTGTGAACATGGAGGCCCCATTTAGTCATGACAACTCATGTCTGGAAACAACCAGCTTGTGGGAGAGGCAGCCCTTTAAAAGGAATGTTCCCAAGGTTTGCTCATGGCTAACAGCCAACCCCCTCTCTAAAGTGTGTTTGCAGCTACTAGCCCTCATCAGTAGGAGTGGGTAAGCATGGGTGTTGGTGTGATTTTCCAACGCAGGTGCCCAGAATGTCTTGGACTGGGCCTACATTTGCATTCATGTTCTATTGACCTGGGATAATTCCACAAATATGTCCACCCTCCAGCCCCATATCATGGCAGAAATCTTGCACTATGTCTTGTAAATGTAAACCCTAATTCCCTCCCAGAAAAGGAAAACAGACACCTCTTTCCCCACAAGCAAAGCAGAAACATCAAAGGTCCACTGGCATCTGTAAAAAATCCATCATACAAATAGGTATTTTTTAAAAGCAATTAAACAAAAAAGCCTCTGGGGA
This sequence comes from Iguana delicatissima, assembly GCA_948472985.1. Classification (NCBI taxonomy): domain Eukaryota; kingdom Metazoa; phylum Chordata; class Lepidosauria; order Squamata; family Iguanidae; genus Iguana; species Iguana delicatissima. The sequence continues at coordinate 932,827 of CAOKZL010000816.1, read as the reverse complement.
ATTATGCAAACTGAAGCAATGTGTACTGTAATTGGATGTGGGCGTTTAGCTTCAAAAGAGGCTTCCCGGGCCAGAGCAAAGGTCACTCAGGGTTAGCAACCCTGTCTGCTTTCCCATGTAGGCAAAGTGAATGCCTCCTGAAAGCTCACAGCCAGGGCCTGAAGGGAAGGGCTCCTCCTTCCCAGATCATTTCCTAGCAATTGGTATTTGAAGATAGAATGTCTATGAACCTGGAGGTTCCATTTAGCTGTGGTGGCTCAGAGCTGTTGGTAGACCTCGTATCCACCCTCAAGGAAACAAATTCTTCTTATTTCCTGAAGCAGTTTAGGATTTCTTTTATGTTGGCAGCCATGGAGTTTTGTCTGAACTTTAAAGGAGGCACTGAACCAGATTTAACAACAACACTGGCTAGTTCCTCTAAAGTCTGAACTAAAACTCAAGAGTGGACTTACTGCCTCACTGACATAGAAGCCCCCAGCCACTACTGGCTTTCCTTCAATTTTCTCCCCACCCTGTGGTGATCCATCCATCCAACCATCCCCTTGCTTTCTAGTCCTAACGGCTGTTTTCAGAGATGCCATGTTGGGTCTATCTGGATTCCTTCCCTGTGATGCACAGGAGGTCTGTCTTCCACCCTGTCAAAGGGCCAACTGGAAGCTCCTTGGGGCAGCCATCAAACATGGTGTACACCCCCAACCCAGTACAGGTGAGATGGGCCACATATGGCCCAGGGCCTAATTTGAAAAAACCCTTGGTTTCGTTTCCAATCCCACTTGGCAAGTAGTCACTTCAGACTTCTATGATCCCTCGCTCCCTCCCTGGGCAAACGGCTAGAAGGAGAAGCACAGAGAGAAAGTATGGGCGCACTTGGTTTTTCAAGCCTCAGTTCTGCTCTAAAGCTCACAAAAGAGACTTTTTTCAGAGCACAGCCTCCAGCACACCCCGTCGGCTTTTTGGAGAGCTGCAATCCAAAAATGCAACGTTTCCTGAAACCTGACCCAAGTTGGATTCCAACTCCCATCAGCCCCACCTGCTAGGGCTGACTAAAGACATTTGGCCACTTGAGGCAGAGTAACAAAAGACTACCCCTTCTTTAAGCATCTGAGGGTCGGTAAAAATTGCAATACTCACAAAGTAAATTACTAACTGTCTCCTGTCTGTTCGTGACAGCCTCATGCCGTCGCCATAGGCCGATGCCTCATCCCTCTCGTCTCTAGCTGGCTTTTGTCTCCCAGTTTCTGCTGCTCGAGGCAGCAACCTCACTTTGCCTCCGGGTGGGGCCAGTCTGTCCCCCCACCCAAGGGCAGCAGGTTAGCTGGGGGAGCTCTGAGCAAGTCCTGCGGCACGTAGCTCTCGTCTCCAATGCCGTGTTGCCGCCTCCCAGCCTCTGCCACCTGAAGCAGAGGCTTCCTTCTGCTTTCTTCTTGTACTGAATCGATCCTACCGTTTTAATAATTTTAAATAAATGCTGTTCTATACATTCGATAAGTTCAATTTATTCTACAGACAACAGTTTATGCTGACTTCCAACAACGAACTCTCCTTGCAAACCGCATCTCAAGAGGCGGGATGGGAAGAGCGCCCCCTCGGAACCCCTTTTATCGCCACGATAACCTCACAACGCACCTGCCAGGGAGGCCAACTACATCTGGCTCCAACCACCCCAGCCCAGTTCCACTGCTGGTGTGGATTTTCTCCACAGCCGGATTGGGATGGCGTCTCTCGAACTCAGCCATCCTGGACGGTAACCAAAAACGCATTCTGCATATTCTCTAAGTTACCCCCGTTTTGTGGCGACTGCATCAATCCTCCCCGCCTCGTGAGAGTCCGCCAACCTTTGGGGGCTCCCCCGCCTCCGTTTCCCACTTTCTGAGCCCCCCAATGAAGCCGATCCGTCCCCACAGGCGGGGCAGAGAGAACCCGGGGAAGCGGCCTCACCTCGACTTTCCCGCGGGCCAGCCCCTCCAGGCGGTGCCAGTCGAGCTCGAAGGCGCCCAGTGGCCCCGATCCCCCAAAAAGCAGCAGCAGCACCAGCACCACCCAGACAGGCGGCCGACCCCCCATCGCGCTCCTCCAGGCGGCGGACGATGCGCTCTGCGGCACAACGGCGTCGGCGTCGGCGTCTCCTCTTCCTTCCGTGCCTCCTCTCTTTTGGAGCGGCTGCCACGTCAGATCGGGCGGAGCCCCCGCGCAGGCGACTCCCCGAAGCCGAGCCCGCCTGCTTCCTCCTTCCTCCTCCTCCTTCTCCGCCGAGGGGAGTCGGAGCCTGGGCAGGAGGGAGCCGGGGGCAGGGACTTGGTTGAACCGCAGATCCAGCCTCCTCCTAGCCAGCGCTGGAGTTCAAAACTCCATCTTTTCCGAGCTCTGCGTGGGTTGGGGGATTCTGGGCACTGGAGTCCAAGAAAGTAGCTTTTCCGAATCCTGTCCTGGCACGGGGATTCTGGGGGCCTGTAGTCCAAGAAAATAACTTCCCCAAACTTTGTCCTGGGTGAAGCAGTCCAAAAATTAACGTTGCCACTTTGTGTGCTGGTTGGTGGAAGAAAGTCACTTCCCTGAACTGTCTAGGGAAAGGAGCTTTCTCTTGGCTGAGGAATTCTGGGTCATACTCTAAAAAGTAACTTTCCTAAACTGTCCTGGCTGGAAGGTTCTGGAGCCAATAGTCCAAATAAGGCAGTATCTCAGCCTCTGGACTGGCTGTGGCTTTCTGGAAGCCCTAAAGTAACTTTTCTCCCAGAGTCGGAAATGCCTTTTCCCAAGATCCGGAGTTGGGCAGGGCAGGACTGCTGCACAGCAGAATCGGTGTGGGGCAGAGTCCACGACCAGATGGGTGTAGGGTGGGGAGAAGTTTTAGTTATTTTGTAGGAGTGCCAGAAACTCAGGAATGGCCCAAGAAAATTTGCTGCCTGAGGTGGAGTCACCTGGAGCCTTGTTCTTTGCTGTCAACTTGGCTTCAACTTTGTTGTTCCCTTGTGGGCCTTCAAGTTGTTTCCAATTTATGGCAACCCTACAGCAAGGTTGTCTTAGCAAGATTTGTTTAAAGAGGGGGTTGCCGTTGCTGTCCTCTAAGGCTGAGAGTGTGTGACTTGCTCAAGGCCCCCTGGGGAGGTTTGCATGGCTGAGCAGGGATTCAAAGCCTGGTCTTTAGCATTGTAGTCCAGCTCTCAAACTACTCTACCACACTGGCTCAGGGTTGAACTCTAGGGAATAAAAAGTCAACCTCAGCTCTCTTCTCTTGCTTTGAGGCCTGGGAAATCACTCTGCACACCCTCAGATGTCCTTTTTATTTGCTTTTTACTTCACTTTTGTCCAGTGGTGCACCCAAACAGCTTGTGACAGGCTATCTGTTTGATCAGGGCTAGCAGAGATGGCGCCTCCCCTGCCAAATGAAAACATTCCAGGAAGATTTGGGGGAGATGATCAAAGCCCACACAGGAGTGGCAAGCGCTGTGTGACACGCCAAAGAGAAACAGCTCAAAGGAGACCATTTGCAGGCTTATAGTCTAGGCTTTGGATGGACCGAATGAAAGCTCATGTACCCCCCCACACACACATAGTCCATTTGTCTTTAGAATGGGGTAAGATCTTTGGGGGGCAGTGGCCATGGCAGATGGCTACATGGTTCCTTCTGGTATGCCTTAAAGAGAAAGTACCAATCAATCCCATGAGAAATCTCCTAATTGCCACCCATCTCTGGAATATGGGGTAGTTCCTTTTTCAGAATGCAGCTCCCAGAATCCCCCAGCCAGCCAGAAAAGGAACTCTGGATACCTGTAAGAAACTCAAACAGTTTGGGAAATCTTTTTTCACTCATGGAAACTGGCAACTCAAAGGGCTGTGGGGAAACAAACCTGCTCTTGGCCATTAGTCTAAACTTTAAAGGAGCTAACAAACTGCTGAACCCTTTCCCCAAAGTTGGCTCAGTGTCTTGGGCAGGTGCCTTGAAAATTCAGACTAAAGCCAGGAGCAATTTCCCCTCCCCTCACTGCTTTCTACTGCTTGGGATGCTCTTCCTCAGCCCCCTCCCACTCAGGGAGAATTGCCAGACACATCTGGTTGCACTAAAAGGACACATCAGGACTCATGGTTCCAACCTGGGTACCCCCCTCCTTTCAGTAGACTTTTCACACTTGTGATTGTTTGCAGGGTGATAATGAGCAATCTGTGGGGGTTGATGTTCTGGCCAGCTCCTTCTGGGACTTCCTTTTCCATAAGATGGAGTTTGACAACAGAGCTGCTGTGTCTCTTGTTGCACATACGGGATCCAGGTGCCTGCACATAGGAGGTACTCCTGGGACAGAGAGCCACTGGTAGAAGCGTTGCATCAGAGACAGTGCCCTTGCTAATCATGTCAACAGCTGAAGCAGCAGATTCCTAGTTTCCCTATGAGAAAAGTGCAGCTGTTGAGATGTGGTGGGACTGCATTTCCCAGCCTTTGCAGTGGGTGCCTGTGTTAGCAGGGCAGTGGATCCACTCCAGGTTTTGGATTGCTTTAGAGGAACTCTCTAAGGTGCTGAACCTATATGGAGAGATGAGGGTCAGCCCCTGGGAAAGCTCCTCCAAAGCAAACATTAAATCCTGGGGTGGATTCACTGCCCTACTGATCTGAGAGCTACCATCTTAGGGCTGATGGAAGGTGCAATCTAGTAACTTCTGGAGGGTTGCAGTTTGTGCATCCTTGTTCTGCTGACCTCTACCAGAGACCTGCAATCATGCAATGAAAAACAAATTACTCTGGAATCAGGAATCCCAGTCCTTAAGGTTGAAAATATCCCACTTTGCTTCCTGAGATGGCCATAATCCCTTCTCTCTGACACCATGTCTGCGTGACTTCCCAGTTTTTGTATGGGGCTTTCTTAAAAATTGAAATGCATTTCCTAAGGCTAATCTCCTGGCAGTCAGCATTAGGTTGAAAATGTGCTGGTATTTTTGGCTCTGCCCTTTTCCCCCTGTTGTCCCCACCCATGCCTCAGAACTTTTTCAAAACTGGATTCAGCCTACAGGTGGAAAAAGGTTCCCCTCCTCTGTCATATGTGATAGGCCAAGAGATTAAAAATTTACACCTGGACTGATGTGGTTATCTGGAGGTAGGTGCATACCTGTTTCCTATTTCCCCTCCCAGCAACAGTCAGCGGTCAGCTGTGCTGTAACTGTACTGTGTTAGGCTGCAGGTGCATGGCCAATGAGGAGGCACTCTGCTACTTCCCCAAAGACTCCCTGCAGGTGATATGTGGGTTTTCATTCACTCCCGTTGGTATAGGCCTGAGTATTCCAGATGGAGAACAGAACGCAATCTAATCTAATGCTATTTTAACAAGTGCCAGTGCCTCATGCAAAATTGACACCTGTTTTATGCCTCCACAGTGATTTTTTGATGATAGAGCTCTTGCACAATGCTATTGCACCGCAGGGCTTCTGCTGAAGAATCTCACTGTGCCCTGTGTTATTTAGTGGAAACAGAAAGGGACGTCTGCTTCATGAAGGAGGGAGGCCAAAGTGGGTGGCCCTTCAGGTGAAAACTGTGAACGACTCTTGACTGCTGTAGGGGTGAGATTCAGCACCTTGGAGAGTTCCTGGAAAGTCTGGTGTGGTTTTCTAGCCCTGCTGACATGGAAACCATCATTTTCTCTTGTCTTTGGGTATTCTGCTCCTTGATTTTGCTGGGCGGGTTGTGGGGGGCTCCAGTTATAGCCATATCTTAGGCTGCAAAATGCTGGGGGTTGGCCCTTGCCCATTCTCCAGTGCACCCTGGTTGTCCCCATTTCTACCACCAGCCCCCAGTTCACATTGGGCTCTTCCTGTCTCACTTTCCCCCACAGCCCTGTCCAACTAGGCCGTTGTTTGGTAACCTAAAGTCTTCCCTGTTCTCTCTGCCACGCAGAATGGCTTGGTTGGCCTCCATTGATGGGGAATGAATGCTAAACTTCTAATAATAACACGGATAATAATAAACACATGAGGACTTCTGGCTTTGCAGCAAAAAAGGGATGAGTCACGTCAAACGTGGGGAAGTTTCAGAGTCCACGGGGAGCCGTGAGTCAGAAAGAATTGCAAGGTCTAGCAAGTGCCTCCCTGCTGAGCAGTGTCACACAAAGGTGTCCCAACAGGGGGTGCTCTCCTCTCTGAGTCACAGTTCACTCTTGAGCAGAGCACTTACAGGCGTGAGCGTGGGTGGGTGTTGGGGTGGCCTTGCTCCCTCAAAGGTGCTCCCCCTCCGGAAATGAAATATGGGCAGCGTAGTACCTTATAGCAATATACCATCACGAAGAGCCTGCTTTGTAAAAGTGGCAGAATTGAGGGTTTCCACAGACTGCACCACTTCAGACTTTTCATCCACATGGGGGAAAAGAGCTTCACAAAGTGCCTTTATCTGTTTTTTCCCCCCTTAAAATCCCTTTGACAATTTCAGCTTATTGTGGTGTATACAGATGCCCCCGGTCCACAGAGTGTTTGTGGGTACAGACCCAAATACCCAGAGCCAGAAAAGCCACAATCTCATGTTTAGCCTGGAGAAAGGAAGGTGAAGAGGTGACATGATAGCCATGTTTAAAAGGAAGATGGGGAAAACTGGCTTTCTGCTGCTCTAGTTATTATCTTTTTATTATTATTATAATGCTTTAGCCATAGGCCATTGGCATACATGTCACCAGAAACTCTAGTTATATATGCTCGTTACCCTGTAATATGTGTCACTCCGACAAAAACCCTTATAATAATATTTGTATTGTGCCAAGAAATCACTGTCTGTGTTCATTCCTCTGCTGATGGATTGCAACTTCTGAATATATCCTGTTTCAGTTATTTCTTTCCAATCTTCCTTGCTTTATTTTTTTTCCCATTTTGTTCCTGAACAGCTACTTGTAGGGTCAGAGACGGAATGTGTGTTGGGTGCTGCTGCTACCTGTAGATCCACATTCCCCAATGGACAGAGGGACATGTGTGTGCACACACAGAGTGTTGCATAAGCTGCACAAAACTGCACAATGAAGGAAGGGAAATAATTCTTCCTCCAGTTATAGAGAGCTGGGGTCTAATAATAACAAATCCAAGCTGTTCTAGAACAACAATCAAAGCCAGGGAGGGAGTGGGGAGGAGCTGAGAACATACTCTGAATTGCAGTGCTGGAAAGAAATCTGTAATTAGATAAATATTGCAAGTTGCTGTAGTGGTCCTTTAAAAGAGAAAGTAAATCCCAAACTGAGATCAGGATAATACCTTTATTCCAAGAAATGGGGGAGATGTGGCCCAGGGGCCCTATGTAGCCCTAGCCTCCTTTTTTCAGCCTCTCAAGCTCACAGTGACACTCCTAAAGCCCTCCTTCTCCTGTCTTTGAGGGCTTTTGGGGGGCAGATGGTCACTTCCAGATAGCTCAATTTGCTGTGAACAGTTTCAAAATGCTCTACTTGGATTAGGCTGGAGAAGTGTTAACAATACTGCGCTAGGACTACAATCAGGCTGTGGTCCTGCCAAGGTCCACCAGGAGGCCTATTTTTCTATCTGCTCAACTGTCAGGACTTGGCTGGGGCTTGGCAAAGGGGCTCATCTTTCAGCACCTGCTCTTGGACAGCGGCCTCCACCCGGGCTCAGTTAATAACACCTACAGCAGGGAAGCTGGAAAAAAAAATCAAAAACAATGATGTAAAATCCAATGGGACTTGAAGATTCAACCTGATCAGAACACAATATGCCAGGCAGAAGGGTTCTTGTGGCAAGTCGGGGCGGCGGGGGAGAGGAAGCTTGCATCAGCAAAGTGGCAATCCCAGGGGACAAGAGAGGCAGAGACAATGATTGGGAAGTGATTATGACATACTTTGACCTACACGTTGAAATCCAGCTTCTTTGGGAAAAGAAAACAGCAGTTTCAGCAGTAGTAGATGCTTTGGAAGCTGTTCGGAAGGGACCAACAAAATATCTTGAATAAAAACATCATAGAGAGGATCACAATAACATACATACAAAACCCCACACTGCTTGGAACAGGCTACGTGATCCAGCAATAAGTCACCGATTCCTCGATTTTGGATCCAGATCCAAATCATTCATCAACACCTGGGAGACTAGGAGCCCCTTCACACTACACAATTGCAGCAGTGTGATTCCACCGTAAGTGCCATGGTTACAGCTGACAGAATCCTGGAGTTTGCAGCTTGGAGAGGAACCAGAGCTCTCCGGCTGTGAATTCTAAGTACCCCTCCCTCAACTGCAAATCCCAGAATTCCACTGGACCAAACTATGGGAGTTAAAGTGGAATCATAGTGCTATGCTTGTGTAGTGTGAACAAGCCCTGGCAAACTGAGGACATTAAATGGCTTGAATCCTGCTCCTTAATCCAAACTAGACCCTTTGAATCAAATTTGTCTGTATGCTGAGAAATCCCATCATTTTGATCAGTCTAATCAGGTTAGGACTAACAATAGGACTGAGGCCAATAATGCAATAATAATTTATAAAGATAATAATTTATTGCATCATTCATAACACTACCTTTATTATATAATTTATAGTAACATAACTTTTATATAATCATATGATTTGAAATAATAATTTATAACAAGCGTTGTTATTTATTTGCAAATATTTAAGTACCACCTCCATCCCAAAATTTCAAAGCAGCTGCATCAATACAATATAAAACAGGCCACACGCTGGCACAATGTACACACAGTACAGCAAAAGGCAAGTGATCAGAAGGTCAAGATGCAGACGTCAGGCCAGACCAAAGGAGTCTGAGCACTGGACCAGGACCCTGAAGACCAGGATTCGATTCCCTGTTCAGCTGTGGAAACCCTTTGCGTGATCTTGGGTATATCACACACTCTCAGCCCCAGAAAACCCCGTGATAGGTTTGCCTTTGGGTTGCCATACATTGGAAATGACCTGAAAGCTCACAACCACAAGACAGCACTTGCCTTCTTTGCCGTAGCATCACACTGACGGCTCCTGTTCAATTTATGGTCAACTGTAATCCCAAGGTCCTCTTCAGAAGGAGTACTGCCAAGCCAAGTATCACCCATCCTATAGCTGTGCATATGGTTTTTGTGGTCTAAATGCAGAATTTTACATTTGTATCTGCTGGATTCTGTTTCACTCATTTCATCCCAGTTTTCTAGTTTTGGACAGTTGGACTAGAATTCCGTGAGACCAGGGTTCGAAACCCCGCTCAACCATGGAAACCTACTGAATTACCTTGGGCAAGTCTCACTCTCTTAGTCTCAGAGGAATGCAGTGGCAAACCCCCTCTGAACAAACCATGTCAAGAAAACCCCATGAGAGGTTTGCCCTAAATCAGAGGCACAACAACAACAAACTAAACGATGCTCAAGGGTGAAGGAATATTAAGATGGCAATTGTTGTTGAGCCTCCCAGGATTAATCACGGCTGCCTGCAATCTAGCCAAGGCACACTTACTCAGGAGTAAGCTACATGGGACACATGGGGAACACAGGGCCCATTGTGCTGGTGAAGAATTTTCATATTTTAAGGATGCATCAAAGCTAACAGGTGGGAAAAGTCATTTGCCCTCTTCTGGCAAAGACCTGTGAGCAGGCCAAATAAATCACAACTTGGCTGCCAAAGTAGATCCCCACCCCCACTATCATTTTTGGGGTCCCTGGTCCCAGGCTTTAATAGAGCCACCAGGTAGAGAAATCCAGTGCTTGACACAGGGGATGATGGAACCCAATAGGGCTTGTCTGTGCCAGTATTTTTTTGGAGGAACTGAACTCCAAGAAAGCAAGGGCAAGCTCATGGCTGGCTGGGGAGAAGGGCTGGGTGAGAAGCCATGTGATTTAATGCTCCAGGAAGGGCTGAAACGGCAGGCAGGCAGGCAGGCAGGGCTCCCCCCTCCCTCTCTTCCAAACTGTGACCTAGTTTGAAGTCTCTCCCATCAAAAGGAGTTTGAGGCAAAGGAAGGAGAGCAGGGAGGCATAGAAAGCACACAACTTTGAGAAGTTACTGTTCTCAGACTATCCTTCGCAGAATCCCAGTTCCCCCCCTCACTCTGAGAAAAAGGAGCCTTTCCAAGCTTGGAGGAAGTGGCAAGATCAGACCAACCATTTTGCATAAGGTTTTGCATACCCATTTGCTTCTTGACTCTTAGGTGAACTATTTTGCTGGGTTTGCTCCTAGCTTGGCACTTTTGTACTGTTCCAGACTGCAGCTCCATTGCCCATATTGGCTGGGTGAGGAGATCTGAGAGCTGTAGTCTAAAGAAAGTAACTTTCCCATGGTTTGGTCTTGCTAGGGATGGAGAGGGGGGAGGAACGCTATATTGCACAGATACCTCACACAGCTATGTCCAAACTACTTCACCTTCTTGGAAAAAAGGAAGGAAAAAAAAATCAGAGGAAAGTTTAAAAAAAGAAAAGAAGGCTGACCTTCATGAGGACTAGAAACTTGCTTGAAAAAAAGGAAGGGAAGGAAAATCAAAGGAAAGGAAAGGAAAGGAAAGGAAAGGAAAGGAAAGGAAAGGAGGGAAGCAAGCTGAGCTCCAGGAGGACTAGAAACCCGCTTCAAAGACGAAAAGGAAGGGGAGGCGAAGGGCAGGCAGGGAAGTCCCTAAGCCAACCGGCGCCGAGCCGCCGCCAGGCTCGTGCGCCTTTAAATCCTCCGGCAGGTTGCAGAAGGAAGGGCCGATGACGCCACCGCCTCCCGGCTGGCAGGAGGGCGCACGAGCGCCAGCGCCGCCGCCGCGCCGGGAGCTGCCCGCCGACGATGGAGCCGCCGTCGAGCAGCGCCGCCGCCGCCGCCGCCAGCGGCACCCGGAGGCCCGCTGTGTCCCGGGGGGCCCGGGCGACCCCGGGGGCACTCGAGGGCCGGCGCAAGGTGAGGCGAGAGGCGGGCGAGGCGGGCGGCGGGGCAGCGCCGGTATTGGCCCAGCCGGGCCAGCGAGTCCCGCTCGACCAATGGCTATGCCCGCCGCCGGGCGAGCGGCGCTGGGGTTCCCCTTCCCTGACCCTAGGGCTGGAGGGTCGGGCCGGGCGGCGCAAACTCAGGTGCGGTTCTCTGGCGAAGGCTGCCGGAACTCCTCCGGGAGAGAGGGGGCTGCCCTTCCCCGCTCGTCCCAGCTGGGAAATGGGCGCAAGCGGGCGCCCGGCAGGCAGGAAGATAGGCACCAGGATTCGTCACCGAGGCGCGCTCTGCCTTGCGCGCGCGCGCCTGTTGCCGCGGGAGTCACGCGCTTGAGCCCCGCAGTTGGGGGAGACCCGCGGGATCAACGGGGATGGCGCCAAGGCGGCCGGAGGGCTCGGTCCCGGCTCGGTCCCCCCGTCCGTTGGCCGGACAGCGTTTGAGGTCTCCCTGGGGGGAGGGCGAGGGGCGCGTGCGCGATCCCCCCTTTCTGAGAGGCTGCGGGGAGGAGCTGGTTTGCAAGGCGCCCAGCTTGGGGCCGGGGGCGAGGGAAGCGCTGCCCCTCCTGCCGCCCCAGACGCCCGGTTGTCCTCGTGGCTGCAAAAGGAGACGTCCCGGAGCTTCCTTTTGCTCTCTGCTCCCATCGAAAGTCCACGGAGCACCTGGGACTGGGTGGGATTCTCCAGGAGGTGGATCTGCAACTCCCAGCATCCTGAGCCAGGGTAGGCAAAGGCGAGGGATGATGGGAGTTATTCTTCCACCCTTGGAGGGCCCTACACGATTCCACACCAGCAGGAGTGCTTTTGGTGGTGCTGGATCCTGGCCAGGAGGGATGGGTGGGCTCCAGGTGTGGGTCATCTACAATTTCCAGCAGGCCTTGCCCTTTGGCTCTGTTGACAGGGCTACTGGGAAATGGAGCCCCGCCACGTCCGGAGGGCCACAAGGTTCCATTCTGGACTTCAGACACTCTGGACAGCTTTGGGCTGCAATCACAGTGTGGTCCTCCAAATCCTGGAAACGCTAGCCAGGGCCACCCAGGGTAAGGCATGCTGGGAGTTGAAGTCCAGAAACATCCAGAGGATGACCGTGTGCCACTCCAGGCTAAATCCAGTGATGTCTCCCCACTCCCCAGTAGAACAGATCTGCTGCATCCAGTGCTGAATTATAGAGTCAAAGCTTTTGCAAGTCCTGCTGATTTCATGGGTCTACTTGAGCTCAGCTGCCCAGTAGATTGAGGGCAGCCCTCCAGAAGGGGTTGGATCCCAAGTCGCAACATTCCTTGCCCTTGGCTTTGGTGCCTTGAGGACTGATAGGAACGACAATCCAACCTCTGGAGACCTGTGCCCACGCTGATTGAGGTCTGGGAGAGCAGAAATATTCACAATAGATCTCTGCCCCAAATGCCTTACAGTCAAAGGTTGGCATTGGGTTGTACATTGGAGCAGGGGTTCCCCTCCCCCAGATGCCCTTGGAGTTGGCACCATGTTGCCCGCCTCGCTGTCTACCTGCTTGTGTAACGTCACTGCCACCCAAGGTAGCCCAACCGTGGTCTCCTGACCCAAGTGACTCCATGGTCCTTCATGCCCTTCTGTCCACATTTCCTTCTTGGTCCTCGATCCTCTTTTTGCTCTTCTCCCTGCCCATGGCAGGACCGCCTAGGCTGGAAGCAAAGCCTGCCCCAGGCTTCTCAGGTTGCGTCTGGCACGATGGAGCAACCCTCCCATCACTGCTGGTGGTGAAGGAAGAAATTGCCTTGCTTGCCCGCAGTGAGCTCTGTGCTGCTGTCCAGTCTTCTGGTTCCTGAGTGAGGGTGGCACAAGGATCATTGACCTGGCAGGCAGAGGGGCACAGGGGGCGGGCACAGGGGGCAGAGGAACAAGAAGAGGAGGAGGCTTACCAGGGAGCTGAAGGGGATGTCCTTTGCTCTGCTGCCGCTGTCAGCATTTCTGAGTCGCACATCCAGCCTGGCAGCGCGGGAGAGGGAGAGAGGGAGAGGAAGTGAAGGGCACAGGAGCAGGACTGTTGACGAGACAGGCACACTGAAGGGCAGTGGATGCCCTCTGTCCTTTTGACAGGGCATAATTTTAGGAGCTCTGGGCTAAAGAGAGAGAAATTGAGGTAGAAGATGGGCTCATCCAGACTTCTCATTGTGAGCCTCAGAACAGGTCTGTTTCCCTAGAGGACTAAAGATTTGGTCTGTGTTTGTGTGTGAGAGACAGCCAGTGCAAAAGATCCTTTCCAAGGACAGAGCTCTGCAGAAAGGTTTACTCCCCAACCCCCCATCCCTTTTGGTCTTGAATGCATCCTTAATAAATTAATCTGATGTCAGAAATGCCCCTTTGGGTCACTGGATGATTGGGATGAATGAGTGGGGTGCCCCTCGTTCTGCCTCGGCTCCTCCTCTCCCAAAAGGAGCCAGGCAGCTACTTTTTCTGCCCAAGGTTCCATTGAACCCTGGAGTGGGATGCCAGGGCTCCAGTTGAGAGTCAAAGGAAAGGGTCATCACTGGTGTGTGTGTGTGTGTGCATGTGCATGTGCATGCATGCATGCATTTTAGCACAGGGAGGCACCATTTATCGCCCTTTGATTGTTGGCGGACTACAGCTCCCAGCAGATCTTGGTGGTAGAGCCTGAGGAATGCTGGGAGTTGCAGTTCTGTAAGACGTGGAGGGCTGCATAACTCCCTCTCATGCTTTAGAACATGCTTTAGAACATGTCTTGCATAGGCCTTCTATCAGAGGTGTCCAATGGGGGCCTTTGAGCAGAGGCTCAGCTCTCTCCTAGGAAAGAGCTGTCAACTCAGCCGTCAAGGCTTTGCAAAAGGCCACCAGGTTCAAACCTTTAGTGCTTTTCTTTCTTGGCTGGGGTGAGGAGAGGGAGCTGTGTTGATCTGTTACAGCAGAGGAACCCCTGGGGCGTGTGAGACTTTTCCTGGGCCTGTCCTTCAGCAGAGATGTGAAGTAAGATAAGAAGTTGGATGGCATGACTGCAACATGCATGTGGGAATAAAAAGTGAGGTCAGGGGGAAGTGAAAGGCCCAAATTCTGCCTGTGGCAAGGAAGGCTAAATATTGGGAAGCATGCATGACAGCAGAAATGGATTTTTTAAATACAGCCTGCTATTGCTGGGGTTAAACGGCCATTTTGAACCATTTCGAACAGGGTGGGCTATTTTTGTGGCCCTCCCTCTCCGGCTTCCCAGAGTGGTCTTTCTGTGGTGCTCCACAAAAGGCAAACTGGTGCCTGCAGAAGCCTCCAGAGGGTTGCGGCCCCCTGCGGGCTATCTAATGTCCAAACACTCTGTTTTTTCAACACCAGAAGTGGACTGTGGCCACTCTTGGCTTTGCTTTTTCTTTCAGAAACCTTTTTGGCAGCCCCCAGCAGAAAGAACATTAGTCTCTGGACCCAATGCTATTGCCCACTCCTGGTTTAGCAGCTGATGGCAAAAGCAGTGATGTTATAGTTGCTGCCAGTCAACCTTGCAGGGTTGTTGAGAGGATAAAAATGGAAGGAGAGCCTGGCATATTCACCTTGCACCTTGGAAGGAGGATGAGGTAGAAACATAATAATAATAATGATAAATGATATATAACTATGTCTCACTTTTCACAGCCAAAGTTTTCTTAGGCAAGCAATACTCAGAGGCAGCTTTGTCAGTTCCTTCTTCTGAAATGCAGCCTACAGAACCTGATGGTTTCCCATCCAACTGCTAACCAGAGGTGACCCTGCTTAGCTTCCAGGGTCAGACAGGATCAGTTTCTAAAACCTGATGGCATAAAAAGGTTTGGACTCGCTGGCAGGAAGAGAGCAAGGAGAATGCTGTCCCAGTATCCCAAGGGAAGGAGTTCTAGAACCTGGGAGCAGCCACTGGAAAGGCTCTGTCTCTCTTGTTCCCACCAAACAGCCTGAGAAAGAGGTGAGATGGTGAGCAGGGCCTTCCTCAGAGATCTTAGAGTTTTCATGGCCTCATAACGGGAGATATGGTCCTTCAAATAGCCTGGCCCCAAGCCATATAGTGGCTGCCACTCCCAGTGAGTGGCCACTGCTTCCTTCCGGGGAGAGAATCTCCAGTGCCAAGGTTCCATGGCTGTTGGAGAAGGGAGAAGCTGGGCATGGCGGCGTGGAAAGTGACACATCCAACGAAGGCACTGAAAACTATCAGCTGAGATTGATCCAGGTACTGGTCTGGCAGGAGGGAGGGGAATGTGTCCCTTGAAACAGTCCAAATGCTCCTGGGGATGATTCTGGTGCTGAGGGGACCTTGGAAAGAACTGGTTCCCCTAGGCTTGCCCCAGCAGGAGGACTGGGGAAGGGAGTTGGGTCAACTGAGAACTGGATCAGGGAGCTAGAAAAAGGTCATGGGAACTCTGACAGAAAGGAGTGTGAGTGTTCGCATTGATCAGTCTGTACCAAAGCTTGGAAAATTTACTTGTAAGGCTATGACTTCAGTCCTGTTGGTTACTCTTAACTCAAGTATGCCCACTGAGTCCACATGTAAGTAAACTCCATTGACTGATTGGGTCTATTCTGTTTGGGACTGACAAAAAGAATTTGGCCTATAACTCTGTGAAGTGTTACTTTTTAAAGCTGCTTAAGAGAAAGAGAACACCCTCCGAACACTCTAAGCTGCTGGCCTATGGTGCAGCTGGGAGTACCAAGGCCACAACCTGTGTAACTAGAAAAGTAACGAGAAGAGTTACAGCTATGCTGCAACAGGAGTGATGTTATCTTATAATTATGCTTATGATTTAACTTAGCAATGTCTTGGTTATTGGGGGAAAAATGGAAGGAGTGACAAGTAACACATTATTTGCAGTGCATTTCTTCTGAGCTCTGGGACGATATGGCTTCATGCACTTCACAGCAATCTAATGCAGGTTGTCTGTTTTCCTTCTCTCAAGATGGAGTCGAATCACCGTGGCAACTTGGATCAAGGCCCAACCTCCCCTGTCGGGTCCCAGCCTGTGTCACCTCGAGGCAGTCTTACAGGCTTGGCGTCACCGGGGTTGTTCTCTCCTGTCCCCAACCAGTTCACCCCAGACGGGACAGGGCGCTTCCAGCTGGAGGGATCCAACCACACTCCATATTCGGGAGGAACTGTGTCCAGCGGCAGTCGGCCCAACTCTCTCTTTGACTCCTTCCATGCTGGACTGCAGTCAGACGGATCGCACCATGCCAGGCCCGAGGAGCGGACGCTGGGCCGCCCGAGCCAGTCTCTCTCCCTGGAGATCAACAGGACCCCACCAGAGGGATCTGGGGGCACCCCAGCCTACAGCACTCCTAATTTGCGTTCTCCAGTAGAACTGCGTCCCTTGTCTCCAGCCTCAAGCAGCTCATCCCTTTCCAGTGTCTCTCCCTCTGTGAAACTCAGCCAGTCCCCCAGCAGGGGCATGCTCCCAGAACTGTGCGCCTTGGACCCCATGACCTCGAGCATTCTGGCCTCTGTGGAACTGAAAGACACAATCCCCAAAGCCGAGTCCTGCGACCACATCTGCCTGAGCCGCTCAGCCTCTGCCCACCGCCCCGTCTCCCTCCCCAAAGCCATCTCCAGCGAGTACCTCTCAGGTGGTGGAAGGGTGGGCCCTTCAAAATCTTCACTCCTCTCCAAAGCTGAATCGGAGGAGCTCATCTCTTGTGCCCGGGTGAGACATTCCCCCAAGTCCCAGGATCTGTGCAGCAGCAACAAGAACACCAAAGAGCGGTTTCTGACGCCCCTCGACAGGTCCCAAACCAAGCAGGAGAATGAGTTTCGGTGAGGAAGACTTGAGAGAATGAGGAAACAGTGGGGCTGGTTTGGGGGCAAAGAGTGGGGAGGGGTGTGGCTGAAGAGTGCAGGCAGGAGAGGCTGGACAAGCTGAAAAGGAGAACATAGCTGCCTGACACCATTTTAGGAGCTTCCTACCACTTTACTATCCCTGGCTCTTTCCTTGGAATCCTGGGACTTGAAATTTGGTTGAAGAACATGGCATTTCTGTTAGGGAACTCCAGCACTGTAGTGAAGAGAAGGGGACTTGAGCTCTCCAGGAGGCATGTTGGCATTCTCCCATCTGAGTCCTAACCAGGGCTGACCCTGCTTAGCTTCCAAGACCAGACTGATGCCTTTGAGGTATTTAGGCCCAGCATACACTTGGCTGTATTAATGACCAAGGCGGTAAACACATCCATACTTACTCAGTAGGTTCCAATAAATGCAGGATGATTTATTAATGGCAGAAGATTGCCAGCACGTTATATAAGACAGCCTTGAAGTATACTCTTGAGAGAGATTGAGATTGAGAGAGAATTTTTAAGATCACATTTTATATACCGTATAATAACTGCTGTAATGAAACAGGTCACATTCTGTCCTAATTTTTAAGCCATTTCTCTTTATATCTAGTGCTGGCCTCTCACTATAGAGAGTGTGTAAACTGGTTAGAAGTGGAGTCCCTGTTGGCCCCTATGTGCATGGGGCAGTGAATCTACTCTGAGTTTTAGTCTCAGCCTTAAAGGTGCTGAAACTCAACCCCCAAACAGGGGCCAAAGGCATTATGCAAGGTGCTGAAGGCTCTGCCAACAAGTCAAAGTTACTGTCCATGGTTCTGAAGCTGGCACCAAAGTAGAACCAAAGAAGCTATTCAAGGTGCTGAAACCTGCCCCAAATAAGGTTAAAGGTGCTACCCAGGGTGCTGGAAGCTGCACCCAAAGCAAGGTCAGTGATTTGGAAAGTTCCTGTTAGATTTACACTAAAACCCAGAGCGGCCTTAATACCACATTGACATGGATGCCACTGCATGCCACTGAATATCACTGGCCCTTTGGAACAACATCAAGCTATCTGAAACTGAGACGAGCAGGTCAGCTTCTTTTTAAACTTCAAATGGGAAACATTTGTCCCTCCACTGATTTCGGTCTACTTCTCCTACCTACTGCTTTTAATCATGTGTTGGGCTAGGCTGAACTCTTCCATTGGTCAGAGTGTGTTTGGTGTGTATCAGAGCAGTTCAGAGTTTGCAAAGGAGGTGGATTAGTGTGCAGGAACTGAACAGGCCCACCTCCCAGGTTCAATTCTGATATTGCCAGACTTTTTCTTTTCTTTTCTTTTCTTTTCTTTTCTTTTCTTTTTAAATAATAAGTAGCACGCAGTGTGAAAGTCATTTGGCAAAGACCTGAATGTCATTCTGGCTAGGGGGATTCTGGAAGATGTAGTCTTTAAAATGTCATTCTTCCAAGCTCTGAAGGAGCCTGCCTCCATTCCAAGAGGATAGATTGTAGCCTTTCTGTCTATGAGAGCCATGGACCTTCCAAACTGCTTGGTCCGTGATGCCTTGGGGCTGCATGTGGCCTCCAAGGCTCTTTTTATCCCATCTAACCTTCTGGGTGAAAAAAAGGGAGTGAATTTCTTCTCTTAGAAGCCTTGAGGAACAGCAACTGACTTTTGAAAGCAGTCCCCCCACCACAGTGTTTAACCTTAAAAAAAGAAAATTATCTTTTGAAGCTACAAGTGGACTGCTAGCCAGTGCTGATGTGTTTTGTTTTGTTTTGCTCTTGGCAGTCTGTCTGGATGCCCCCAGGGCAGAATTTGTCAAGAATGCCCACTCCTAAGATCAGTGCACCTTCCTGCTTAGGGTGCAGCTTCTTCCCCTCCACCCCCGGGCAAACAGCTTCCTTACCTCTGCATTGAGCCTTTGGTTTGCCCCAGATGCCAGCTGGCTTTTTCCTATGCGTATGGTTTAATTGTACTAATGTCCTGGGATTTATCACCCAAACACTATGCCAGTGAGCTCCCAATGGCTGGTGTCCCTTCTGGGGCTTTTGCCAAGTATTTGCATAAAAAAAAAGCCTCCAGCTAGACATGGCTAAGCATAGTAATCCCTACTGCATGTGCCAAGTGTTCAAAACCCTTGGCACTGCCACTTTTACAACAACCCTGTAGGGTAGACCAAGAAAATGGCATGTTGGGGAGTCAAACTGAGATGCTTATTGACTTTGCATGTTCAAATTGCTTTGTTTAAGATATTTCTCTGTTGTCTCCATAGAAAAAGCTCAGGCTACTTCCAGATGAGTCTAAAAAGCTTGAATCCTTGCAGTAAAATGCGTTGGTGTTTGCTAGTGGTTGTCATCTTTACATCCACTTGTTCTATTCTTTTGTAGGGCTCTTTGTAGCAATTCCTTAGACCTGAATTGAGTATCTTCCAGAGGCTTTTTAAAAACTGGAGCATGGTTTGCTGAGGTGATCCCATGCTTTGAAGGGCAAATTTTCTCCTCCCTGAATTTTTGAAAGATTTTTTTTCTGGTTTCATGGATACATTTCACAGAAGCACTATAGCACCATAACTCTTAAAAAAGAGAAAAAAGAGGAGAAGATAAGGAGATATTTTTGGTTTTCATACATCTCAGAATTAAAAGAGAAACTCATTTGAGTGTGAGAGTAAAATGTTGCAGCTGGTGTTAGGATTTGCCAGCCAATAGTCCGGGACAATAGAATTGTTACTTGGATATTCAGTAAAATCCCAAGATCTACAGCTAAAATACCACAACCCCTAAAACTCTCCCAATGCATTTGCCCCATTGGGAGGAGTCACTGGTTGTCTGATAAGCCCAATCTGCCTTTGCTTTGCGTGTCTTCTCCCCTTAGAGTTTAGAGTTTAGAGCTGAAGGGGGAGGGGAGAAAGGACTCCCAGGCCTTCTTGTCTCTGTATGAGGAGGTGAGCCTCATGATGGTGAGACCTGAAGCTATTGCAGAATGGGTTCAGCCAGGCTTGCTTGAATCACGGCTTCCATTAGTGTCCTTTTGTGTGCTTTGCCCAGAGCGGGTCTTTGTCATTCTCCAAATGTTGGCATGACTGGCATGAATTCCTATACTTCTCGGCTCCTTTTTAGAGTAGTGGCTCTCCATCTTTGGTCTTCTGGGCTTTCAGACCTGACCTCTCCATATCTGTGCTCTCTCTCCACTTTGATTCTGCCTATGGTCTTTTGCTTTGTTTTGCCCACACGCAGACCCTCATGGGCTGTTGTGCCCAATGCGTTTCTGCAAACACAGGTTGGGAAATGAATGTTCCTGGCTGGTTGGATCACCTCCTAGCCAGTCCAGTTTGCACTGTTCCCTTTACAACTACCACTTGGCAGTTTTAAAAATACCTAGCAGAGGTTTGAAACACATGACAGATAAATTGGCAGATCCATTGGCCGTGCAGGCTGGGGGAGCTGTCATCCCAGCAAGGAACTTTTCAAACTCTGGCCCTGACCACATTCGTTCTTGAGACTCTCCGGGGATAATTTTATGTGTTCTAATTTCATGCTGGCAGGTTCATTCCATTTGCTCCAAAATGCACACGCACATACTGAAATGGCAGCAATTTGAAAGGAAAGAGGGCACTCAGGTCTAATGTACCATCATTTGTGGTATTGTACAGTCTCTGCATATTATTTTCCCCCTATTGTTGGTCTGCTGTCAGCACGCTTGAGTCCCTGTGCCTCCAGAGCTCTATTTTTCAACTGCTGTCCCAAGACGAGATATGCTTGAGGCCAGTTTGACCACTTTTGTGCTCCAAGGATCATGGAATTTGGTCATTAGGGAGCCTAACAGGCTGCCAAGGCTGAAACAAAGGGGAATAGAAATGGACAGGGGCACCCAAGACCTGAGGCAAAGAACAAGATGGGTCTACTCCCTGTTACAGAACGAAAACTGCACTAGCATAGTGGTTGAAATTTTCTTCACACTTAAAGGAAGATAAGGTAGACAAGAAGGAATGAAGAGGAATGGTCAGAGGAATGGAGAAATGTGAATGGCCCCGCAGCATTTTTTTTAAAATCTTTCTTCAAAGACAGACAGTTTACTTGAAGGCAGTAGTGGGAAGTGGGAAAAGGAACTGATGGGTATGAAGCCTTCAGGTTTCTGTCTGTCGGTTCTGTTAACAAAGTGGGTGTAGCCCTGTGTGGCTGTGGGACAAGGCACAGTCAGTTATCAATAGTTCCGTGGGTGGAATGACTCCAGGCCCCTCTCTGGTTAGGGGCTCAAAGGAAAAAGGTGCTGCCTGTTTCTTCTTCTTTCCAGTGACTTCCTGAATCCCCCAAGGCTTCCGTTACTCATCATTTTGTGTGTTGCTTGAGTAACAACTGAGAGCAACTGCATAGGATTGAGGGAAGTCATAGTCCCACCCTATTCTGTTTTGGTCAAGCCCCACGTGGAATAACTCTGGGTCCAGTTCTGGTCACCACAGTTCAGGAAGGAGATGGACAAGCTGGAAAGTGTCCAGAGGAGGGTGACCAAAATGGTGGAGGGTTTGGAAACCATAAAGACCTATGGGAAGCGACTTTGGGAGCTGGGTAGATTTAGCCTGGAGAAGAGAAGGGTCACATTTCTTACTTCTTAGGATCAAAGTTTAACAAACGGAAATGTAAGGCAAAGTGAAATTGAAAGAATTTCCCATCCTTCTCCAATCTGGTTGGGTAATGCTTACTGATCTTTGGTACCTGGTTCCCTCTGTTCCTTCATAGCATCACTGTGGTCACCTGGAATGTTGGAACAGCGATGCCCCCCGGTGACGTCACCTCTCTCCTGCACCTCAACACAGGGGACTCCAATGATACAGACATGATCGCCATTGGGTAAGGAAAAGGGTTGCATGTGCGTGTGTGTGTGAGCGAGCATGTGTCCACGTGAATGAATTCACCTCCAATATGGTTTCACAGTGTGAAGTGGCATTTTGTAGGACAGGGTTTAAGGACAACCAAGACCAAAATAATTAAAGGCCTGGAAACCATGAAGCTCTGTGAGAAGCTGCTTAGGGAGCTGGGTAGGTTTAGCCTGGAGAAGAGGAGGTTAAAGGGTAACATGACAGGCATGTTTCAATGTTTGAAGGGATGTCGTATGGAGGATGGAGTGAGCTTTTCTCTTGCTGCTCCAGGGACTAGGACCCTCTGGAGCAATGGCTTCAATCATCAGGAAAAGAGATTCCACCTAAACCTTAGGGAGAACTTTCTGAGGGTAAGAGCAGTTCAGCCGTGGAATCTGCTGCTGCCCCGATGGGGTGTGGTGGAGTCCTCTTTGGCACTCAAGAGCATAAATGCATGCATAGGAACATAAAAGACATCGTGCTGTGCAGAGCCTGACCATTGAAACCCTTCAGGTGGTGGAATTCAAGCCGAGCTGCCATAGGTTTTATTATCCAGCAATTAAATTTTTCCCTCCCTTGTAGATCTTTAACCAGCAGAACAACTGGTTTCTTTGCTTTTGAGTCAGCCCAAGGCAGGCTCATGCCAAGTAACTGAATACAGCATACAGTAGGTTGGGGAGTCTGAAGCATGCATCCTATAGATGTGAGGGGGCTCTGATCTTTGGTGGGAGAATTGACATTCTTTTTTCCTTTTTTTACAAGAGCAAAACTCCAATCCTGTGTTTTTCTGCAGAACCGTCAGGAGGGGGGCATGCAGGGGGTATTCTTTCCCAGATCCCACTGACTGATGACTTTTGTTTGCAGGCTGCAGGAGGTGAATTCTATGATCAACAAGCGCCTGAAAGATGCCCTCTTCACCGACCAGTGGAGTGAACTTTTCATGGAGGTGCTGAGCCCCTTTAATTTTGTCCTGGTAAGCATTGAGCAAGATCTGGCAAGGAAGCTGCAGGCACAAAGAGGAAGAGAATGACTCCCTTGGGTGATCAGAGGGCATGGGCACTTCCCAACATCCATGGGGTTGCTTTAAGGTAGGGCTAGGTAAAGTGTGGCCCTGGGGTACCAACCCTGGTCTTCAGAGTCATAGTCCAGCTCTCAAACCACTATACCATGCTGGCTCTCACAGACATAGCTCCCTCTTGGGAAATTGGCTGTGTTAAGTGAAGTTGCTCAGCCTGGATGCAGCATGTGGTCGGATGACCTCAGAAACCCCCCCCAGCTCCTGATGACAACATCACACCTGTCTCCATGGTGATGTCATAGGCACCTCCTGAGAACCTATTGCAGCATCCCATTTGGCACATACTCCAAATGTAGGACAACATCTGTGTGTCTCATTTGCCCTGATTGGGTGATGTGTTGTGGCTGCCTCATTCCTCTCTCCCTGTCCCCAGGCTGGGACTTCCTGGGGCTCACTCCTTATGCACCGAAGCATCCTCCACAATGTCTTCATCCTCCACTGAATATTGTTCTCTTTTCTTTGTCAGCTTTGATCCACAGTTGCTGTTTTTTTCCACAGTCAGACAATCACACACAAAGCACCATGGTTTCTAGAACTTTTACCTGTGATGCATACAGGAGGGGCACTATTTTTCTGGCTGAAGCACCCTCTCCTCCTCGGTTTTGTACCTTCCCTGTTGCATTTTGCCACTTGGGGTGTCAATCCTTGATTATTTCATCCTTGCATGCAGAAATGTAGAATTGTGGGACCTTTTTCCCTGCCATGTGAGAAAAACTAGCATTCTCCCCTTATTCAGATGTCCCACAGCATTGTGGATGAATTATTCTGCATAGAAAAACACACTGGCTTTTGCACAAAACTCTGTTTTCTGTACAGGGAAAAAGGTTTGCTGTCAAGGATGTGGTGTTTTCTGCACGGAAAACATTTTTTTTTCTCAAAGAAAACTTGTTTTCCACACAGAAAAAAGAGGATTTCCTGCTCAGGAAACAAGCAGTATTTTCTGCACAGAAAACAGGGCTTTCCTCCCCTATAAGTCCTGTCACTGCTTTTTACTTTTCTAGGTGAGCACAGTACGGATGCAAGGGGTCATTCTGATGGTCTTTGCCAAGTACTACCACCTGCCCTTTCTGCAAGACATCCAGACGGACTGCACCAGGACAGGACTTGGGGGATACTGGGTAAGTGCTTAGGTATTCCAAGGGGAATAAGGGCCCGGGGCCACCACCAGCATATAAAGTACCAGTGTGGTTTATATGTGGCCAATCATGTGGGAACTGGGTAGATCCTCTTCCGATGCTATGACTCTACTGTTCACTCTCTGCCTTCCTCCCTAACGCAGGGCAACAAGGGCGGGGTGAGTGTGCGCCTCTCTGTCTTTGGGCACATGGTATGCTTCCTCAACTGCCACCTGCCAGCACATTTGGAGAAGGCGGAGCAGCGTCGAGAGGACTTCACCACCATCCTCCACCTCCAGCAGTTTGAGGGGCCCTCGGCCAGTGGGATCCTCGACCATGAGTGAGTCTTTCATCTTGATGCGGGGAAAGGGCACAGTTTAGAACCTGGGAGCAGAGCCCAGGATTCCAGGAGCTGTAGTTCAAAAAAGGAGCCTTTCTAAGCTGTGAGGGCACTGGGCAGGATCTTCCCTTGCTTTGATGCCTGAGATCCATTTTCTGGAGGTGCCAGGGACCGAACCTGGCACATTGGCGCCAGCCAAGGGTATTCTGTTCTGTTGCTGGCCCCTTCACTCCCCCATCCCTTGACGGCTCTTTCCTGGGAAGCCTTTGGTGCTGCTGACAAAATCCAAATACTTTACCACTGTCCAAGAGTTCTAGAGGAACTGAAACCCTTTCCCAAGCAGAGTCCTAGATTAAATGAGATTTTGTACTGGTTCTTTACTCATATTAAAAAAGGGGTAACTTATGGGAATGGTAGCAATGCAACAAGCAGTGGCTTTGACAACCAGTTGGGATTTGCTCTCCGTTTTAGCTCAAACTTTAATGGAGTTGTCCTGACTTGTGAATCTATTTCAGGGGAGAGGCCTTAGTGCCTTGGAGGGCTCCTTGAAAATTCTAACTCAGACCTGAAGTGGACTCACCACTGCTCTGACTTGGGATGTATTTGCTGGATAAGTGCAAATCCCTCCCTTTGGCTGCCCTGACCTGGGTTGCCATCTGTCCAAATCAGGTGTGCTCCTTTGCTTGGAATGGGTCTCTCTGCTGGTTTGAATCCTAGAGTCCTAGAGCTGAAGAGACCCCAAGGGCCATTCAGTCCAACCCCCTTCTGCCATGCAGGAAGACACAATCCAAACACTCCCTTGGACAGATGGCCATCCAGTCTTTGTTTGAAAAGAAAGAGGAGACTCCACCACACTCCCACTGAGGCAACAGCATAGTCCACTGTCAACAGCAGAAAACCAGGTTGCCCCATCTTCCATATGGGATCCCCTCAAATATTGAAGATGGAGCAAGTGTCTGTGGGGATACACGTGTCCCCTTGCACAGATACAGCCCTGTGCTGTGCTGTGACATTTGACCTTTGGGAAGCTGAGGGACTGTAGCCGGCCACTTGGCTGCTTGCCACCCCACCATGCACTTGATTCATTCAGGATCAGCGGAGCGGTTGGAAGACAGCCAGGAGAGCCGCTGGCCCTGCACTGACTGATATTCTCCCTCTCGGAACCCTGGCTCAGCAGCCGCTGCCGGGCCTCCCCAGGCCTTCTCAGCATGTCTCCCAAGTGTCCCACCCTCCACTGGCCAGCCCCACTTCTCTCCTTGGTCTCCTCCCTGTTATTTGTGAGTGTGTATGTGTCTGTGTGGGATGCTGGAGGGTGAGATGTACAAGCCCAAACCACTGCTTGAGAAAGGGTGCTGTTTCCACCCAGCTAGTGTGTGTCATGAAGCCTGGACACACGGTTAAAAGGGGTGTCCACACATTATACGTGTTTATAATGTGTGACACTCATTGGGGTAGTGAGAATGTTGCCACTGACTTGCTCTACAGTTGGAGAACTAACTGACAGGAGGTCCCATCTTTCTCACTGGCATCCCCCTTTGTCTTCCCACTAGCCTCGTCTTTTGGTTTGGGGATCTCAACTTCCGGATCGAGAGCTTGGATATCCGCTTTGTGAAATACGCCATTGACAACAACATCCTTCACCAACTCTGGGAGAAGGACCAGGTGAGGACTCCGCACGTGCACTGGACACAGCTTGGGGACAAAAAAAATCTAGTTGGGAACTCCAGCTCCCAGAATCCCCCAGGCAGCCACAGGGGATTTTTGGAGTTGTTTTTGAGTGCAGAAGCAACTCCAGCCCCCCTACAAAAAACTAGCCTCACCGTGACCCTGCAGTTTACTCCAACTGCCACCTCACTGCTTCCCTCTACCTTCTCCTTTTCCTTCTTTTATATGTATTTGTTTATTAATTTTAACACAAAATAACACAAACACAAGCTGACATTTGTAACATAAACTAAAAGTAAAACACAGTACTAAAATAGTAAAAAACCCCCACTGAACATTAAGTCACTAAAGCACTAAGTTACTATCTATCTAAACACTAACTTACTAAAACACCAAAAGACTTTTCCTCTCCCAAACCAAATTTGAAAGAAAGAAGTTAAAACAAGAGGAGAAAGATGTTATTGTACCATTACAGGTCCAACCAATCTTACTAGGGTTTGTTGTTGTCATTGTGTGCCTTCAAGTTGTTTCCAACTTATGGTGACCCTAAGGTTAACCTGTCGTGAGGTTTTCTGGGGGCTGAGAGTGTGTGACATGCCCAGGGTCACCCACTGGATTTCCACAGCCAAGTGAGGAACCAAAACCTGGTCTCCAAGGTCATAGTCCAATCCTCAAAACATTACACTACACTGGCTACTGCTAACCATAGCCACAGATTATTGCTTTGTTAGATTTCTTCTTGCTCAAAACAAACAAACAAGCAAGCAAACAAAGAACAAAAAAAAACCCATCCACAAAGTCTTTCTTTCAAGAAATCTTCGATTGGCTGCTTCTCCCCTTCCTTCTGATGCAGCTGAACATTGCTAAGAACAGCTGGCCCATCCTCAAAGGCTTCCAGGAAGGCGCCCTGAATTTCCCCCCAACCTTCAAGTTTGATGTGGGAACCAACATGTATGACACCAGGTAAGAAGGCAGGGAGGGTGGTGCTGGGAGAAGCCTTTTTAAAAAACAAGGGAGCAAAATGGGATTGGGGCCCAAAAAACTACCAGGACATGGGTAGCTGTCATCAAAATGGCAAAAAACCCCAAACCAAAACAAAAAGAAACCTTAATGGGGAAGGATTAATGAATAACTCTGCATTCAGAGATTTATATTCCTGATGTAGGATCTCAGCCTCTGTCCTAAAGTACATTTAGCACACTTAGCTGTGGAATATAAATTTAATAAATAAAATAAGATGAATAATAGTTAATCCAGACCAGTTTGGAGAGTGTCAGTAACATGGTGACCCCTCTGCATTTTTGCATGGTTCCCAGTGCCAAAAAGCGGAAGCCAGCTTGGACAGACCGCATCCTGTGGAAGATTAAGGGCACTGGTGGCCCCAGCCATCCGGGGAGGTCCAGCTGTGGCATCCTGGGGGTGATCCAACTCTGCTATTGCAGCCACATGGAATACACAGTGAGCGACCACAAACCAGTGGTCTCCATCTTTGCAGTGCAGGTGAGTCCAGAGCCCCAGGCTTAAGGACCCAACGGGGAGCTGCAGACATGGCTACTTCCGTACCAATGGGGTGAAACCAGGAGGAGGTTCAAAGCAGAGTTTGAACTTAGCAAATCCAACCCTGGAGAACCAGATCTGTCCTCTTGTTCAATAGAAAACTGTTGGATGGAACATGGAAGCACATTGCATGTGTGTATTTAGCTGCACAGTCATGGACTCCTGGAATGGGAGAGTTGGAAGGCACTGAAAGAGCCATCTAGTTCAATTCCCTGTCATGCAGGAGTACAAAACAAAAGAACTTCCAAAAGGTGGCCATCCAACCTTATTTAAAAACTTCCAAATGGGAGTCCACCATGCTCCAAGGCAGTCCATTCCACTGTTGAACTGTTGTGACAGTAAAAAAAGTTCTTGCTAATATGTAGATGGAATTTCCCTTCTTGTAATTTGAATCCATTAGTTCATGTTCTAGTCTCTGGAGCAGCAGGAGACAAGCTTGTTCCATCATCTCCATGGCTTCCCATCAGATATTTAAAGATGGTTATCATGTCCCTTCTCAGTCTTCTCTTCTCTTAGCTAAATACATCCAGCTCCCTCAGCTGCTCCTTGTCAGGCTTGGTTTCCAGAGCTTTGATCACATTCCAACTGGTCCTTATCCTTCTTGAACTGTCATGCCCAGAACTAGGACACAGTATTATTCCAGGTGAGGTCTGACCAAACCAGAATAGAGTGGGACTGGACACTATCCTCCTATTGATGCAGCCTAGAATTGCATTGGCTTTTTCGGCTGCCCCCTCACACTCTTGCTTCATGTTTAGCTTATGTCTACTGAGACTCCTCAATTCTTTTGAGATGTGCTGCATTCAAGCTAGGTGTGTTGAATCAGACACAGTGTTCAGGTCAGCTCTGACTGAAGCGAATAGAGTGAGACTGTGAGTTCTCTTGGTCTGGAAGTTGAGCGGCATCCGCTCACTAATGAGGCAATGTTGTGCAACTCCCGTGTGATCCCATAAGCATAAAGTTACACCCTTCTTCCTAAACATTGGTGCCTGTATGGTATTCTTCAGCTCCATTCTTGTAAGATCTTTAGTTTGGAGAGTGAACATACATTGAAATGGCAAAGTAACATCCCCTCAAGAGCTACATTTCTCCCCCTCCAACAGACAGGCAATCCAAATAGACTTTTTAGTTTGTGCGTGTGTGTGTTGACAAGTCACCTGCGGACTAGTGGCAACCCCATGAACTTCATGGGGTTTTCTTAGACAAGGACTCCTCAGGGGTGGTTTTGCCAGTCCCTTCCTCTGAAACAGAGCCTACAGCACCTGGTCCTCACTGGCAGTCTCCCATCCAAGTAATAACCAGGGCTGACCCTGCATAGCTTCCAAGGTCAAAAGGGATCTGGTCCCTCTTGACTTTTGCTTATTTACAGTTAACTAAATGCATTAAGCTTTTCATACTCCATTCCAGGTGGTGAGTTGAGTCTCCTTGTTTGCTGAATCTTTTTCTTCCTTGTCCGTCCGTCCGTCCTTCCTTCCTTCCTTCCTTCCTTCCTTCCTTCCTTCCTTCCTTCCTTCCTTCCTTCCTTCCTTTTTGGGCAGTTTGCTTCCAGAGCTGATGTGCCTCTGGTGGAGATT
This sequence comes from Iguana delicatissima, assembly GCA_948472985.1. Lineage (NCBI taxonomy): Eukaryota > Metazoa > Chordata > Lepidosauria > Squamata > Iguanidae > Iguana > Iguana delicatissima. The sequence goes on along the minus strand of CAOKZL010000816.1, from coordinate 904,056 downwards.
CAAGTAGCTGATGAGTGGACAAGACCAGAGCAAGCAGTCATCAGGTACAAGATCTCGTCAGCTTATCACCGCAGCTCATGGGACTGGATCGCCCTTTATCGGGTAAGAGGTGATTGCCACCTGGGGACTATGTGGTCCACCTGTCTTTCCTTTTTAAACAGGGTTTATTTCAAGAGGCAGCAACTCCTTGTAGTCCCTGGAGGATTCAGAAGGATGACTGTTGCCTTGGTTTGTGTGTGGCAATGAGAGGCTATACCTGCTAGAAGAAGCTGTCCAGATCTCCCCCTTCCCATTTCTCTTTCCTTCAGGTGGGCTTCCGGCATTACAAGGACTACATTGCCTACGTGTGGGCCAAGCAGGAGGACACAGAAAGCAATATTTTCCAGGTATGAGTGTGTAGAAGTGGGAAGAAGGCTAACAACTAGGGCTGCCAGATCTCAAGGCCAATCATTGGGGTGCCTTGAATGGTATCTCTGCTGTCTTTCAGGGGCCTTGCCCCTTTTTCCTCCAAGAAGCTTTGGTGTCTGTGTGCATCTGGCTCTCTTCCTGCTTGCGTAGGCTCACTGCAACTCTGTAAAGTAGCCCTGTAAGGCTGAGAGGGCACAGCTAGGCCCAGGTTACTCAGCGGGGTTCATGGCTGAGTAGAGATATGAACTCAGGTCTCCTCAGTCCTAGGCTGCAGTCTTAACATGCCCCAGCATAGCATGGTAGTTCCGCATGTAGAAGTACCCTATACTGAGCCATTTCTCACTCTCCAGACTTACTGTAGAGCTGCTGAAGCCCTCCCTCTGCTATTCCATACATGACGAACAACAGGGGAACATTGCAGAAGTGTTGGTTGTGCCCGTGTACATCATCATCCATAGAGATCCACCAGAGTTCTCTCATGGTTTCAGCGGATGATGTCATCATTTTGTGTCGGGCTACAGGGACATAGCCAGACGCTCCTGTGATCATCTCTGCTCTCTGCAATGCACAAATGGCCAGGGAGGGAGGCTTCGGTGACTCTGTGGTAAGTCAGTGGTAGAGTCTTTGGTCACTGTGGAAGGGGAAGGGAATACCAAGCTCCACAGTGAGCCAAAACAGACATACGCAGGCATAACGTTAACATGTGCTTGTGTGTGTTGCTAATGGAATGTTCTTAAGCAGGACATAGCATTTAATGAGAGTATAAGAACATCAAAACTGATCTTGTGGAACAGACAAGAAGTCTTTCTTGTTTCCAACAGCAGTTGGCAAGATAATAGAGCTTACATTTAAATCATACATTGGGCTAAAATCCAACTTTAGGGCCCTTTCCCATGACCTGCATCCCAGTTTTCACCTGTTGAATGTTGGAAGGTTTGCTAGGCTAGACCCTTTGAATCACTGGGCATTTGGTAAGTCAACATGGGGTCTTAATTTGGTCTTTTGCTGCTCCCTGCCCAACCTTAAATTGACTTGCTTTCTCTCCTTTTCACACCTTTCAGTTGATATTTCCGGAAGAGTCTCTGCCCAAAGGGAAAGGTGACTACATCTTGGGTTACTATAGCAATAATTCCAGCTCCATTGTAGGCGTAACAGAACCCTTTCAGGTGAGCCCCAGCAACCAGGTGGGGTGCATCTTTTGTTGAGGAGAGGGTTGGGAGCCATAGGACCCTCCAGATGTGGTTGGAGGGCAACTTCTAGCAGTCCTAGGTAGTCCAGCCAACAGGGGAGGCATGCTGGAAGCTGCAGTTCAAATATTTGGACCATGAGAACATTTGGAGCTGCCTTTTATTGAGTCAGACTTTTGGTCTATCTAGGCCAGTATTATCAATTCTGACTGGTATCTGTGCTTGTCCGATATTTTACAAAGGCTTCTTCTTCTTCTTCTTTTTTTTTTTGCCTAACTAATCTGGAGATCCTGGGGGTTGCACCTGGAACCTTTTGCATACAAGCACAGAAAAGCTGGAGGTCCATCAAGGTCTCCCATCTAAGTCCTAACCAAATCTTACCCTGATTAGCTTCCACAATCAGAGGCGAAAATGGCTGTGTTGTTCAGTTGTGCAGATCCAAGATTTATGGATTTATTGATTCTTATTGATTTAATTTAATTTCTATTTCTCCCAAATGGGAGTCAAGGCAGTTTACAACAATCTAAAAAGATGCTGCTAAAACATTAATTTGCAAAAGTTAAAAGGAATTAAATGTCATGATTATTAAAACATGCTTAAACGCAGTAAAAATGCCTGAAACCTATTTAAAACATGGTTTCAATAAAAGATAGAATCACATTGGCTTTTTTAGTTGTGGCATCTGTTATCTCTGTTATCTCATGCTCACCATCTGCTGTACTAAGACTCCTAGATCTTGCCTGCCAGAAGAGCAGAACAAGTAGACACAGAGGCAACAACAACTGGCCCAACCTTGGCTGTCATTGGCATCTGGAAGAGCCCTTTGACTCTCTTTCTCTTTCTCTCCCTCCCACTTTAGATTTCGATGCCTTCTCTGGAGCAAGGCCACAGCCCCCCAGACAGTTCAAGCAGCACCTCAGACGAGGAGGATGACAGCACCCTGGTCCTCTTGGGCCCAAAATCCCGCAGCCCCAGCCCTGGGAAGATGAGCCGCCACCGGAGCCGCAGCCCTAGCCTGGCCAAGTTCCAGGGCCTGATCCTGCGCTCGTCCAGCCGGGACCAGGGTGCCAGCCGCAGCCCCTCGCCCCAGGGCCGCCGGTGTGCCACTCTCCTGAAGAGTGAAATCCCCAGCATCCAGTTTTCCAAGGACAGCCCCCGGCACCGCTCCAAGTCCCGGGACCCGGCTCCTGGTGCTGACACCGGCCCCCGGCTCCAGGCTGCCTGGCGCTTTGATGAGAATCCCTTGGCCCGGGCTGACCCCCGTAACCTGGGCTTGCTGCCGGCTGTGCGCCTGGAGACCATCGACCAAGTCATGGGCCACCGACGGGAGAGTGCTGACCAGGGCTTGCCGTCCCGACGGATGAGCCCCACCAGCCCCACCTCTGGGCTCGCAGCTCTCTTTGGCACCTCCCCTCAGGATGGGGGGTCACAGAGCCCCCAAGAGCCCAGCAACCACAGCCGGGATGCCAGCGGACACTGAAGGGATGGAGCCTGCCAGCGTGAACTTGCTGTTGTACCGTCCCAAGTCATGCGCTTGCAGTGGTCCCCTCTCCCACCCTGGCGTGTTCTTTCCTGTCTGTGCTTGGCTGCGTGTCTCTTTCTCAGTCTCTCTCTCTCCCTCTCCTGGTTTGATGTAAGATACAGGTGAGGGGGCCATGGCTCTCTGAGCCCTGCCTCCACCTGCTTGACAATCAGCCCCAACCTGTGCCAGAGGATACTAGATAACATGAGCCAAAGGCTGCTTCCCTCCAGCCTTTTCCAACCCCACATCAGCCACCCAACCCCCTGAATCCTGCCGCAGGACCTCATGCACTGAGAAGTCCTCTTCATCCTCCTCGCTCAACATCCTGTTCAATGCTGAGAGCCACCTGCCTGTCCTTTTGCGCCTGTCTCTGCTCTTGGCTCACAACACAGAGGTGAGGGGCAAAGAAGCAGTAAAAAAGATAGCATAAAAAAGGACAGTGGAGGTGTGTCTCATCCTGAGGGCCAGAGGGGATCCTAGGCCTGGCCTTGCTTTTCTGGCCAGCGTCAAAGCTCTGATGCTTAGGTTGCTGCTGGTGTAGCATGGTCCAGTGCCATCCTCCTCCTCCACCCCAATTTCAGGAGGTCACCAAATGACCTGGTTGACCTAGGAAGCAAGGAAGGCAGCCAGGCAAAGGGGAGGGGAGGGCTCAGCACCGTCAGGGGCAGGGAGGCCTGATCCTTAGATGTTAGGAGCAGGTGTCTGAGCCAGCCTGTTCCTACAGAGGCAGCCACTGTGGCAAGGGGGGGGGCTCAGCTGTGTTCCTCAGTACAACTGCTCTCCCCAGAGGGAGCGAGGCAGATGTCACACAACCCACTGAGAATGTGGCAAAAGTCTGGTTCTTGCTACTGCCTAGAGCATGGCGTCAGGGGAGAGCTTGAGGGGAACCATTTTGGGGGGGGGGTGCCCTGAGGCCAAGCCTGAGCCAAGGTGCCTTGGAACTAGGGATAAAGAAAGCTGCCAAGGGGATTTTAGAGGGGGAAGAGGAGGAAGGGGGCTGGTCTCCCCCACAGACAGATCCATGACCTTCGCTGGCAGGAGTTCAGAGATGATGTAGTCTGTCCTACCTCTCTTTCCCTCCCGTCCCAATAAATCATCTACAAACCAGTGTTGTGTCTTCTTGTTCTTGAGAGGGATGGGAGGTATGCCTCTGTAAAATTCAACGTCACACTGTTTCTCATCGCTTCCCAGTACTACAGCACTATTGGTGACCATGTTAGGCTATGCCTTCACCAACAGGATTCTAGCTAAAATCTGCCAGCTTACATCACCTATTTCTCCAGTGCCTTACTTCCTTCATAGCCACTGTGCCTGTTCTCCACACCATGTCTTGGCCCCCTTCTGGCAGGCAGGCAGGCAGGCAGGCAGGCAGGCAGGCAGGCACGCACAAACACACACATTTTGATATTTGCCATTTTCCCATTTTTGTGGGGATCTGGTGCCCCTAACCCTAGTAAATGTGGAGGATCCACTGTAGTGCCATGATTGTGACTGTGTAGTGAGTGTAGATACAAATCAGTTATGGGTGCATAGTTAGGTTATATATCCACAACTGTGTTCATGAATTCTAGGCCATGTATTTTGCAAGCAGTTTTCTTGACTAGACTTTGGTTTTGTGATCACATTCCCCTTTTACGTTCTTTTTGGGATTAGGAAATGGCAGTGCACTGTGGACACAAATATGACTATCATGGCACAAGAACATTCATTCCACTTGAGATGGAGAGCAGATTGGGTACCACAGCATGCAAACAAAAGCCACAGACTGAATTCTAGAAAGTCATACCCCTCTCCATTGTGCTTATGGCAGTCTTGAGATTTGTACATATTCCACCCCCGCCCCCAAAAAGCATTAGAAGACCATGCCACAACTACTGAAAAAACAAAACAAAATGGTTTTTACTGCTCCTTTGTTTAAAAAGCATCAATTCTACCCTCCCTTGCAACCCTAACCTTCCTCCTAATAAATTATTGGCAAGTTGCAGAGTGCCTGCCCTGTTCTCCATACCAGGGAAGTGCAAAGTAGCCCCGCAACAGGACAGGGGAGACTGGAGGTCAACCAGGGTAGAGCCCACTATGAGAGCTTTTTGAAGGTATGAGTGGGACTGGTGCACCTCTTCAGCTGTTGGACTGCAGCTCCCAGCAATCCTCACCATTGACTAGATTGACAAGGGCTGACAGATACTGCAAACTAAGTAACATCTTGAAACTGCAAGAAATAAACCAGGGTGTGCACAGTGTGACTTGCCCATCAGTCTGTTGTAGCATTACTGGGACACTGGGAGCTGTAGTCCAACAACAACTGGAGTGTTGCAAGATACCAGCCCTTGAAACGCACCCTTGGAGGAAAATCCTTGGTGTATGAAAAGCTATTTACCTGAAAGCTCTCTGTGAGGAGAGAGATCACAAGACAACCCCCAGGGGGTCCTGGCTTTCCTTTCCCACCTGCCTGTCAGTCTTGGCCTCGTTTAGCACCATCAGTGGGCAACTGGCATATGCCCATGGCTGTCACAGAGGTTGAAGAGTTATGAATTTTCTGAAGACAGGCAGCTCTCCCACTTTCAAGTTGTCCCACTCTCTGCAAGGCCGGGCCAGCTTCCAATCCTGCGTGCCTTTTCCTTTGGGCTCCCTCCCCGTCAGTCAAAAGGGCAGGGAACAAGGACACCCCCTCCCAGAGGGCAACCCTTTGGTCCTCAATGGGGGCTTTGGCTTGTTGTGCCCCACAATGCCATGGGCAAAAAAAGAGTTCAACAGCAGGGGAGCAGCAGCCCTCAACACCAGGTCTCGTGGTATGGGCCATAGGGTGTGGGCCATTTGCTTGGTCCATGAAGGCTCTGGGAGAGACAGAGACTGCCCTCTAGGTCTGGTGGGGCATAGCACGGCGGGCAGCTCGCACCAGCTGCCTACATTTCCTGAACAGCCGGAATGGCTGGTCCAGGGGCCTCCATTCCTGGCGCTTCACCTTGAGGGAGGTGCCCCAATGCTTGTGTGCCAGCTGGTTGGTGAGGTGCCGGGCAGGGGCCAGGATTGCTTTGCCAACATCAATGCAGCTGCAAGAGTGGAACAGAGACAGAGGAAGATTAGGTAACCCACACCACACCCTCTATCCGGAGTAGGGGTGGACAACTGTGGGGGAGGGACCCAGGAGCCTCCATGTTTTTGCTCCAGTGACCACATGGCTTACCCCCAAAAGCCCTCTCTACAAACTCTGGAAACCCCTGCTTACTCCCTCCAACTCAGCCTCTGTCTTACCCTGCCGGCCTGCCCAGCCATTTGGAACTCACTTGGACTGCTCGTCCTGTCCATCCCAACACCCTGGTGGAGTCCGCAGGACAAAGCAGGAGGTGGAGACATAGTCGGACAGCACTTGCCCTTCAACATCGTTGAGACCCTTCGTCTTCCGCAGGAACCGGGCAAACCTGGAGGAAGAAAGTGGATGCCAAATCAAACAGGCAGCCTGACCATGTCAGGCTGGGAAAGCTCCTGCTTGGAGTGCATTGATTGAGGAATTTAAGACCTATTCCCCATCTCCTCCTGTGAGCTCCAAGCGATGGGCATATACATCATGGCTCTTCTGCTCCTAACCACCTTATCTTGCCAACAACCCTCTGAGGTAGATCAGACAAGAGGACGTGACTGGCTTATGGTCACCTAGTATGGTTTGGGACTCACTTGGGCTCAGATACTGGATTTCACCAAGTTTCAGGCCAACCCGAAGCAAGCGGGCAAAAACTATCTGGAAGACAACCTCTCCCCAATGGGAGCCTGCTTAAGTTTTAAGATCCTTGGGGAGGGCCTTCTTTTGGTCCCATCACTGTCACAGGTACCTTTTGGGGAGGGCACACCAAATGGACACACCACAGATGGAAGTTCACTTACAAAATCCCCAACAGGATTCCTGCTGAGACTTTGTGCATTTGCTGGACAAGTGGAGGCTGGGAATGAATTGAGGGAGTGAGTTTTCCTCTCTTGCTAATCTGCTTGCCCAGCTCTCACAGCTATGGGGGAAGGGAGATGGGTCATACTTGCACACTTTGATTCTCTTTGTTGGCTTCTGCACTAGATAACCCTGGGGAGTCAGTCTTCCATTAGCTTTGGCCTGGAGACATTCACCCTAGCCCTGGGGCTCCCCATTTAGCCAGCATTGAGGAAAGGCCTGGGATGCTGCTGCTGCATCCGGTCTGTCCTTCCTTTACTACCAATAAAGCTTATCCTATAGCAGCAGCATGCCTCCCTTGGGGAGGCCCAATGCTTCAACTGCTCTGGAACAGAACACCTCCCTTCTAAAAGCCTTTCTTCCCTGGCTTAGCTCTGGTCCTGGTGGGGAAAGCAGACAGCCACTCACTGGCGGGTGCAATTGCAGTGGAAAAGGGTGCGGGAGTCCGAGTTGTGCAGCTGGTATTTGACCTCGTGTGGCCCGATCTTGTAGGGGCACTGATCCAGGCGCCGGTAGCAGCTGCAATTCTGTGCTGGAGCTAGAGAGAACAAATCAGAAGACAGAAAAGTGGGGCAAGAAAGCCAAGGAAAGCTGTACCCATGCCCATGGCACACCCATTGCCTGCTGGTCAGACCAAGGCTCATGTGTCCTCATGGATGTCCACACCAGCCCGCTGAAAGCCCCAAACAAATGTGTACCCCTGAGCCAGGGCAGCCAAAAACTTCACCTTGGCTTCCAGGGACAACAGTAGAGCTCTGTCCCCCAGCATCCAAGGAGGCCTCCTCCTTCTGCTCAGCCTCACTGGGGAGTCCTGGTACTTCTGGCCGGCTGGCCTGGATCTTGGGGTGCTCTGTCAGCAGATGGCCAACTGTTGTCTTCAGCAGGCCTGGTTCTAATGGAGTCCCAAGGGTTAGTGGCCGTGCTGTCCCTCTGTTGACAGGAACCAGTCCTGATGTTGTGGCCACTGGAGAGAATTGGATCCCATCTAGCTCAGCTTGGACTGGGATCAGACCAGTGACAGAAATTGAGGTTTCAGGATATTCCAGATATAGCTGCTGCTGCGCCCCGGTCTTTCCACTCGGGTGTTTCCGGTTCCAGTGGTGTTTCCTGCCTTTTGCCCTTCGTCTTCCGGTTTGGGGTGGAGGGTTGGCGAGGTGAGGCTGCTGAGTCACTGGCACAAGGGGTTGGTAGCGGCTCTGCTCAACCAAGTGAGCCAAGGGCATTGGGCCATATGTCTTACACCTGAGAAGGGAAGGGAGATTATGGCCAGGCAGCCCACTTGCCCTCTGTCCCAATCCTTTAAGGAAGAGCTAACAGAATCCGTAACAAAAATATTATATACTATATTCCAGACAGGCTACTCAAAAGTGGTGGCCCATAGAATGGAACCGTCAGCTGCCAGTCCCTGCTGTCCAAGAAAGGAAGGTAGTAATGTGGCATAAATATGGCACTGCTCCCTTGCACACTGGGGGGAAAATGACCAGTCTCTTCATATTATATAGCTTGCAAAGCACAGTTACATAGCATATTCTTGACCTGTAGAGATGGGAAGGAGTGGCACCACAAGGCCATTTATGTGGTCCTCAGGAAAAAAAAAAAGAGGCTGACATCCTGTTAGTGGCATACACAACTGTAACTCATGACATGCATGTGGGAAGAATGAGTCCCTGTAGTGCAACAAATGCATTTTGCTGACAGTTGCAGAAGCAGAACTGTGCATACAGCAATGAAGTGCACTGCAGTTGTATATTCCACACTGCAGTTGTGCATTGGGCAATGGCATCTAGTCATGGTCATGTGTTGCACAAAGTTGCTATTCTGCATGGGGGTTGAGCAATGCTGGTATTGCATCTCTCTGCATGTGGATATTTATGCTTTGCTATGCTAATAGAATCTGGATTGCAGCCAATCTTTTTCCAGCACCTCTTTGGGGGTGTGATTTACCTTAAAACGAAATATATCCTACATCTTATTTTAGTAGATTTTTTTGTTTCTTGTTTTTGTTTTTTGGTCTTTCAATGGAAGTATATATCCTTTCTTTTGGTTTTATTTGGAAGGGGTGATGTGGCCTGTTGGGTATATGTGAGCAGGGAAAAAATGGCTCCCAGTTGTACAAAGCTTGCCCGCCCTGGGCAGCTGGATTCAGCTGTGCCTGTTCTTCATCATCCCAAACAGGGCTGGCAAAATGGGTCACATGTTGCACAATGGGCCACATGCCATCCATGGGCCACATGTGGTCTCCAAAAGCAGTTTCTTTGGCAGTCTATGAGCCCCTTCAAGAGCCTTCCATAAAAAATAAATACGGTGAAAATGTCTCTTTCTGCTCCTGACAGCTTCTAGGAGTGGCAATTTTGAAAATCCCCAACCCTTGTTCCAGCCCCGCAAAAAAATGCAAATAAAAACAGAAGTCAGCTTCCAGCCACAATCGGTATCCATTTTGCTTCATTTTAGTTTTTTCCATTTTGTAAACCTGTGATGGACACCCTGACTTGCTGAAGTTGCCCGCCCCCCATGTCAGGGGGAAGCTCCTGCCCTCCAACCTAAAGAGACCCTGGTGTCCGAGCACTCACCCGCCCCACCAGTGCCACTCCACACACTCCTCGCTCTCCTCCAGCACGAAACAGGGGACTTCCAGCAAGTTGAAGAAGCTGATGCCAATAAAGTTGGAGATTGTGTCATTGAGATTCATCAAGCAGTGTCGGAACCTGAAAAGGGAGGTGGAAGAGGGAACTGTATGAGACAGGATGAGGGCAGTGGCAGGGAACCTGGAGTCCTTAGGGTGACCTTCAGACACAGGAGAGTGGGTGGCACATTCCTACATAGACTTCAATCAAGGTGGAGGACCTCTGGGTCTCCAGAGGCTTTCTTGGACAACAAGTCCCATCCTTCCTTCTTTCTAGCTGCCCTGTACTCACTGTAAATCACAATCGCAGTGAGAGATGGTGTGCAGACGATAATTCCGCATCCCATATTTGTATCCAAGAGCAGAGATCTGAGCTTCACACTGGTCATGTTCTCGACAGCACACGTCTGGACCCTGGAAAACCCCTGCAATGAAGGAACCTGGATTAGATGGGAGGCCGAGGACAGCACCCACATAGTTCTAGTGTTGGAGAGTAAGTCCACAGAAGCCTTTTTGCTTTCCCAGGTCAGTAGGGGCAGCAAATTCACTCCAGGTTTTAGTCTGAATTTTAAAGGCAATTTCCAAAGTGCTAATCCTATTTTGAGGAAAGGGTTCAGCACCTTGGAGAGGTCCATTAAAATCTGGACTTCAACCCAGAGCAGATTCACTTTCCCACTGACACAGAAGTCTCCCGACACCCCTGGTCCTACTGCTAGACAGTACCTGGAGGTCCCAGCTTGAAAGTCACAACTTTAATACAGTTGCCATGATGCTGCTGTCCTCCTGTAGTCACAGGTTCAGAGCCGTAGCAATGGTTGGCCAGAAAGCAGATCTGGATAGATGGTTAGATCTCTGGGTATTTCGCAGCCCCCAGCTTTGGGAAGCACTATTCTAGTCTCAGCATTCTAACAAGGGAGGTGGCAAAGCTGACAAACAAGGTCGTTCGTTACCTTTGCCTTTTTGGTTCTCTTTGAAGTCTGGAAGCATGCTACCACATTGTCAAATCGGTTTTGTCAGCAGAAATTAACTTCTCTGGAGCCCAGTCAGCTGGCACCTGGATTTCTGACACTCGGTTGTTTGAACCACTGCAACAGCCTTTGCTGCAACTGTGACTGCAACCCATTGCTGCAACAGAAGTGACCTCATTTCCACCCACCCATCCACCCTAAAACTGTACTGCTGAAATGAAGAAAACTTAGTGGCAACCCACAGTGGATCTGTGTCCAGGTTTGTGAGCTCCCTTCGATTCTGGCACTGGGCTATAAATACATTCCCAGACTCAGAAATCTTTACTTTGAGGGTCTGACCTTCACAGCCAACTCTGATTGGTGGAGCTCCAGGTCCTGGTTAAATCCCAAGCCTGCAGACAGGAGAGCTCACCTGCTGCCCCCTAAAGGCGACGGGTCAGGCACAACATTAGCTTTGAATGCAGGCTCGCCTCCCTGTCATCCTACCAACCACCTTCTCCTAAGCAGAACCAGAACCTCTTTCTTTGCCTGTCAACCCCACACAGCCAGAGGCAGACTGCCTCTGCATCTGGAGGTTCCATTTCCTTCTCAGGGCGAATGACTCCAAACTATCCTCAGATGGGGGGCATTACACCCTTTTTCTTCAGAGCCACGCAAACAGGTCGCAACCGTGAGTACCACGGGTTAACTGTGCCTCCTTTTAATGGATAATACAAAGGCAAAGCCAGGAGGAAGGATCGTGAGGATACACAGAACAATTTCACACGGGGGAAAAAACAGACTTAAAAAATGCGTGCCAGAATTGATCAGACTCCGGCTTTTCAACACTGGCTCCTAGGCTTCCAACCCTAGGAGCTACGGGTGGGTTAGAAGCTCTTTGGGGCTGCTCCTTCTCCCTCGGAGAGATAGACAGGTTGCCAGTGGGAGAGGAACCGTGCTCTGCACATGCTCAAGCTCTTTTCTGTGTTCAAAGCCGCGGATTCCAAAACTGACAGAGTCGGATGACGTGCCCTTCGGGTCTCTTCTGACTCTCTTTCCACTGGGCTCCTTTCAACTCTCTTTTCCTTTGGAGAAGCGGGTTCATCCTCCCCTCGACAGGGCACGCCGGAAGCCAGGCAGAGAAACCGAGCCCTCCGGCGGAGCTGCGGGCCACCCTCCCCCTCTTCCCCTACCCGCCCCTTACCCAGTTCGGAGAAATCGCCCGCCGAGTCGCCGGCTCCGCACCAAAGAGTCCCAGGCATGGTCCAGCCCCGACGGACCCTCCGGGGTCCCCGCGAGTCCCGCCCGTCAGGCTCCTGGGGGTCTGCGGGGAGCGCCCGCTCGATGCCGGATCTTGCAGCCGTCGCAGCTCCCACGCAGGCGTCCTTTTCCGCCTCCAGGGCGCCCAGCGCTCGCCGCAAGTCCGGACCCCAGGTGGCTCGCCGGATCCCGGGCCCCCGCCGCCCGTCGTTGCGCTCGCGCCCGGGGGCCCTGCAGAAGGCCCCGTACCAGCCGAGGAGGGCCGGGTCAGTCTGCCGGGCGCAAGCCACCAGCCGCCCGCCCTCGCCCCAGGCGCTCTGCACCAGCACCGGGGGCAGCCCCTCGGGGCGCCGCCACACGAAGCTCAGCCAGCGCGAGCGGCCCTTCCCGTCCGTGGCCACCGTCGGGCAAAGGGCGTTCGCCGGGCTCCAGGAGCCGCCGACGGCCGGGAGCGTCAGGGCGAGGACGGCGCTGGCGAGGAGGAGGAGGAGGAAGAGCCGCCGCCGCCGCCGCCCGGACGCCATGCGAGCCGCCGAAGCCGCCTCGCGTCCCGACGGAGCAGCAGCCGGCGCGGAACGGATGAAAGTCGCGTTCTCCCGCGGCGACAGCGCTATTTAAAAGAAGAGGAGGGCTCGGCCGGAAGGGGCGACGCTCATTGGATGGCTCCGGTCAGCCCCGCCCCCTCGGGAGAGCCACGCCCCCGTCTCTCAACCACGCGGCTTCTTGCCGGGAGAGTTTGAAGAAGTTCTTTCTGTGGATGCCACCTTCCCGAGTCCCCGTATCACAAGTTACTGTCGGGAATTCCCAGCTTCCAGAATCCCCCAGCCGGTGTGCCTTGGGAAAGTTCCTTTTTGGTCTATAACTCCCAGAGCACCTTCAGAGCCAGTTAAAGTTACTTTAGGAATTATCCAGTCCCCGGAATCCCTCTCCGTATGGACCGGGGGAAAGTACTGTTTGGGAGAACAACTCACAGAATCCCACCTCTGCGTGGGTTGACAAAGTGAGAGTTCTGGTCTACAAGTCCCAGAATCCCTTCATACGTTCCAGCTTCTCTGGGGCGGGGGAGCCTTTTGGGCCACGCTAGCCGGCGGCATTCTTGGAGCTGTAGAAACCGCCGGGCCAGCTCAGGCCCAGGTCCGTTTGGCTTCCAATCCCTCAGGTGCTCCATAAACAGGGAATTGCCAAGCCATTTCCTGATTCCAGCGTCTGAGTGTTGGAGGTAGACTTGTCCTGACCATGGAGGTTTTACGCCTTCTCCCTCTGCTCACGAAAGCCGCCTTGCTCCGCCCAGCTAAAATCTCGCTTCCCACAGCAGCCAATCGGACGCTCCCGCGGAGCTGACACGCGTGGTCTGACAAATGATTGACATCTAGGAGGAATGATGAGAAAGGGCTGTGTGTGAGTGTGCGTTTGCAAACAGATTGTAAAACTTGGTACTGTAAAACACGATGCCATAAAAGTAAAAACACGGCACCATAAATGGACTTTTCAGCTAGCGAACTGATGGGTTATATTTATCAGTTACAAAACCTTCCCGTCTGCACTAGCAGCGGGTCAGACTAGCTGACCTTTGGAGTTCCCGCCAACTCTACGGTTACATGATTCTGAAAGGACAGCGCTTTTATCCTCTGAGCTTTCTGCAGCCAGCAATTGCCTCCTTCCTTCACTGTTAAAGAAAGGAGGAGGAGGAGACGAAGGAGAGCGAAGAAGAGAAACCTCCGAACAGTTTCGCTTTTGGGACTTGCTAAGAAACAACGGCCACCGAGGCACCCCCCTGCTTCCGGGAGAGCTGCCACCTCCATCCGAGGCCTCCGTATCTGGCTGCCTTGCTCCCTTTCCCACGTGTTTCAAGCTCCCGGTGACTCATCCCCATCAGCCCAGGGTGATGTTTGGGAAGAGGCACGCCCAGGGTACACACCGAACCGGTCCCTGCATGACGGAGCTCATTGGGCACCCTGCTAGCTCAGCCAACAGAACAGGGTGGGTGCCGAAGGGCGCTTTATAGGGAGGCGGGGCAAGTGGGGCGCCGGGGCGGCATTCAGCCTCGCAGGGTTGGCGGCTGGGACGAGAGGCTTAGCAAGGCTTAGCAAAGCTAGAGGAGCCAGCAAACTGAAAGACCCGGCCGGTTCTAGCGATGCCCTGGACTGCTCAAAAGACCAAAGAATGGGCCCTAGAGCCAATCAAGCCTGAACTCTCCCCAGAAGCCAGGAGGACTCCTTTGATTCTGGCCTCCTTTGGCCATACCATGAAATGACTTGACTCGCTGGAAAAGACAACAACTTTTGGGAAGGTAGAAGGCTGTAGGAAAAGAGGAAGACCGCACCACAGGCCAATGGGCTCCCTCAAGGAAGACGTGTCCCTGCATCTGGATTTGAGGCGGCCCAGCAGGGCTTTGTCAACCCATGCAGAGACGTTCAGCACTCAACACCTTCAGCCAGTTTCTGTAGTTCTGTGTTGGCTAGGGGCTGGGAAGTGAGGCAAAGGCTACTCTGAGAGATGGGGAGAGAGAGAGAGATGGTTGGCCATCCTGCATTGGGACTGTGGTTTATTTCTGTGCTATTTTTACTGTGCTCATGCAGTGCCCCCTTCCCAGACCCACTGCAGGGAAAGTTGCCCTGTGCTCAGTGGCTTGGTGATGTGGCACTTGGGGGAGATAAGCCACCGATAAGGGCATGAGCCTGGGAGCACTTTGTGTCAGCTGGATGTTGTTGTGTAAACCTCAGGTGACACTAAGACACTTAGTGGCAGGGAGATAAGGGCATGCTCCTGGGATAGCTGCTCTGTACTTTTTCATCTCCCACTGAATTAGAAGATAGAGTACTGGCTGTGCACACATGCGTCACATTGTTCTATTCATGAAGTACAAGGCCTGAGATTCTACATCATGGCGTACATTGTGTAACTTTACAAAGCTGCATTGCATAAGTTGTGGGGTGGAGGGGGGAACTCTGTTGGTGAAATGTGATGCCCCTGACCACCATGCCACATCATTCTCTCCACCACTGCCAGTATCTCTCCCTCCCCAGTGTGAGCATGGATTGTCTGTTTCTTTAAAGAATAGGAGGGGAAATTGCATCCCGTGAGCCAGATGTGGCTCCAACCACTTCTTTGCAGCTCTACTGACTACCCAAAGTCCCTACAACTCCTATTGGGGATGACAAACTACCCCTCAAAAGTCAATTGCCACTCCCAGGACACCCCCCCCCCCAGCAACACAATACCAACATTTTTCTTGGTTTGGAAAAAAAAAGAAACAACAGACATCTAAGTCAGGGTTCCCTAATTTTCTGGGGCCTGTAGAGGTGCTCTGAAAACGGCTGCCTGGTGGAGGGAGGGCATACACATTTATAAAATGGTTGCCCTAGAAAGTGGGGTCATAGTCACCCTGAAAGACAAGCTGCTGAGGATGAAATACAAGCCTGTAGCCAGAAAGAAAACTGAGCACAAAGCTGAGATGAGGTCCAAAACATAAACCTATTGTTTGAGCCTCCAATGTGCTGAAGATTGCCTGGTTCTCAGAACACAAAATGCCCATTTCACAGAAGGCACTGTCTGTCATGCCTCTTGGTGCCACCAATTCAACCATGCAAACCTGTCTTTCTTTCTGCCAGGCAACTAGCACATCCCAATCTCCCTGTCTGTGCCACACCCAGACACCCAGACACAGACACAGACACATTTCTAGGAGTCAGCCAATTCATGCCTAAATCTCTTTCTGCATGCCAGTGAGCCTCCCCTCCCAATCTTGGTGCCAGTCAACTCACCCATTATCTCTGTACAAACTAACTCAACCCTCACATTGCTTTGTGGGCCAATCAAAACATATCCTCTGTCTCTCCCTTGCTCTGGCTGTCAATTCATGCCAAAATCTTTGTTCCAGCCAACAGATACACCCAGCCTCTGTCTTTTTGCCAGCCAAATCATAGCTCCAGATCTCTTTCTTCCAGCCAGCTCACACACCCAGCTTCTCCCTCTGTGCCACTCACCTCACACCCCCATATCACTGGGTGCCAGCCAATTCCCATGCCACAGATATCTCTGTGTGTGCATGCATACAGCATAACCTCTAGCTCTCCTGGTTTGGCAGGAACAGCCCTGATCAATCCTCTGCCATCCCACTTTTACAGCTGCTTTTCAAATGTCCTGTTTCTCATTCCTCCTCCCATTCCCCCATTTGTTCTCAGCTTACTGAGCTCAAACTGCAACAGTAGACTGCATTCTATTAACTCAGCAGAAGGGAAAGGAGAGGATGGAATCTTACCTTCCCAGTAGGGAAAGATTCTCCTAGCTTCTCCTAGCTTGTGTGTTCTTCCTCATCAATAACTTTACCATCCCAACCACACTCTGCTGTTGCTTGGGCACTCTGTCTGTCTGTCTGTCTGTCTGTCTGTCTGTCTGTCTTCCTTCTTGTCTTCTTGCCTCCCTGCCTTCCTTTCTAACTGTCAAAGCTGATAATGTTTCTTCAAGCCTTTGTGGGCCATGGACCACAGATTAAGAACCGTGGATGTGGGGCATCTGCTTTGAAGCTGCTCTCTGGAATGCTGAAGCTGATATCTAAAGTAGGCTCCAGCACCTTGGAGAGTTCTTTTGGCATCTGGAATAAAACTTAAGTATGGATTCATTGCATTCTTGGCCACCATTCCACAGTTTATTTTTTATTCCTGCTTTGTTTTTGTTTTTGTTTTTTTGGAGTTCCAGAAGGAATCTGAGTGTCCTAGTGGCCATTCTCGGTCCTTTATTTGGGCACCTCCCACTCTGACAGCCAGCCTGAAAGGCAGTGCCTGCTGAACTCCCAGAAATCAGAGAGGTGCACAATTAAGAAAAAGATGGACAAAGTGTGCCTCCTCCAGCTACATGTGATGCTCTGGACCCATTTTGTGGCCCCCAAGACCCCAGTGCTTCCCCAAACAAACAAACAATAAAAAAAATGCCCCCAGCACCCCAGCTGAAAGAGAGCTAGAAGTGAACCTCTGACTATTTCTGGTTTGGATTTTTAATTTAATTAAAATTAAAGTAGCATAACTTCTGGGTAATTACAAAAAAAGAGGTTATGCTGTGGTGTTTCCTTTGCATCATATAGGCAGAAAACAAAAGCCCATCTCAGTCAGTTTTTCAGAGCCTGCTGGCACAAAAATGCCTACAGAAGAGAGCAAGGACAAGGCCATCCTGTCCTCCCTAGGGAGACAGTTTCTAAATCTGGACCAGCCACCAAGAAGGCCCCGTCTCCCTATTTCCCCCAAACAAATCTGAGAAGGTGGTGGGACAGAGAGAAGGGCCTCCCCAGTCCATCTTAAGAGGTCTGCTGGGCTCACAATGAAAGATGTGATCCTTCAGATAACCTGAACCCAAGCTGTATGAAGTTTCATAGGTCATGACTTTGAATTGTGCCTGGACATGGAGCAGCAGCCAGTGGAGCTGTTGCAACAAGGGAGTGGTGTTCTTCCTGTAGCCATGCATATAATCAGTATATTAATATTTTTGCAAACCTCGCCAGATATGTTGGCTCTCCCTCTTGTTTCTTTGCAAGCCAGATTTGTCTCTATCTCTGTTAGCACCTGCTGCCTAAAAACCTTATAACCAGCCACCTCAGCTCTTCATGCACAAGCAAATATTTGCAGAATTCTTCACATAAAATCCCCTCTTAGCATTTCCCCCCATTGTAAGCCCAAAGAGAGAGCTTCAAGTGGCTGTGGAGAACTATTCCGATTATTTGATTTCAGGCTTTAGGGGGCAATACCTCCCAGAAGAATTAAGCTGGATGATATTTATCTCGTATGTGTAACTCTCAGCAGCTTCTCTGGAGAACACAAAAGAAGCTTTGTAATCTATGATTTTACCTCTTCTAGAGATAAGTTTTCCCGAGCTTGAACAGAGCACTCTGAACAAAATCCAGGCAAGATGAAAAGCTGCACACCACTTAATGTCAGGCTTTGATTCCTACAACTCTGGAAATGTTTATAAGTAGCCAGCCATGTAGAGAAATGCTTGAGGGCAAGAAAGGTGAGTGCCCTGCAGGTCAAATGAGTAAAACAAACACTAAACCTTTAAAAACAAAGAACCTGGTGGCCAAAGGGATTGAAGGAGCAGCACCCTATGGCCCACAATCCTCTGGGACCAAGCTGGACCCAAGGGGAGACTGTCCCACCACTGCCACCAAATATGGGAACCTCCATGCATCCCTCTTCTATGGCATGCTGTCGGGGGACCTTCTAGATGTCCCTGTGGCTCCTGTGTGGAACTTTGCTCTTAGATCTCACCACAGGACATCACTACCCTTTAAGCTCTGCTGCCACCACAGACACTGTGCATCTGAACTCAACCACTCTAACAGCACTATTGCAGTGTCCCAGAGGCATAGGGGTGTAGTATAAGAATAACTTATTCAGAGATGCAACATACAGTGAAATAACACAGTTGAGATTCTACATCACACCCCGCATTGAGTAATGATACAGCTCCTTAGCTATATTGCAAAGGTCTAACAAAACCCTGTGAGTGAATTGCAAAGATGCACATCTGGGCACTGACAAGAGGGCTGCAATGCATCTCAGGTATGTCTGATGCACACTGAGCACTTCTAAGGTTCATTGCGCTCTTCTGATGTGCAGTTTTGCAGTCCTGGGCACCACCATTCAAGAGTAATATTGACCAGTTGCCTCTAGCCTGGGGCATCCACCTTTCTTCTTCCTCAGGAGAAGGGATGCCCAGTTGAAATGCAGCCCTGCTCCAACATGAGGGACCTGCAAAGGTCAAAGTTTGTTGAAGTCCCCTATCTATATCTTATGAGCTTATCACCAGGGAACTGTGATTAAAATTTCCCTCTGGGGGTGGCAGCGTGCAGCCCCAGGAACAGTGGCAAGCCAAGTCCAGAGTCCAGACCGCAGGCTGTGACTTGGCTACTGTGCTGTGACCCTCACCATCACCTGAGGTGTCACAAAGGTTTTCTCTTCTGCCATGTCACTTGTCACTGCCACTCGGAGCTTGGGTGAGCCATGTTTGCAAACAACACAGGGATGTCTGCCTAGGGGTGGGGTGATGACCCCCAGTGACTCCTTGTCAAGAGGACTGCCACTTCTATGTAGCCTGGGCCTTGAACTGCATGGCTGGAGACATGCCAATCCAACTGGCACCACCTCCTGCCACCCTGAATCTCAGTCTCAGCATAAAGCCTCTTGTATAGCAGGCCTGCAGGGAAGAGAGACACAACGAAAGGCAGCAGCCCTATCGGTGTACTCATGGGTGGAGGGAATGAGAGCGCTGTTCCCCAAATAAGAATTCTGCCCCCTGTGAAATTTTCCCCAAATTTCTAGTGTTGCAGAAACTTAAAACTTGAGCATTTAGAAATCCAGTTGAGATGCCCAAAGAAAAGGGGTAGGCAGAACAACTGAGGGAATTTCTGAAAAGTCAGAAATTTGGGCCTAAACAAAAATGTCCTGGGAGGGCCAGATTTATGTTTGAGGGGGCTGTTTCCCCATTTTGTCCTGTCTATAGCTGCACCCCTGGCTCTGCTCTAAAAGCCAGGTGGGATTTGTATGCCTTGGGACTGATCAGCTGTGAAAACCAAAGTGCGATGATTACTTCCAAAAGTAGTTAGATACCTCCTTATTCAGCTTCAGAAAAAAGTAGTTCTGGTAACTCAGGAAAAGAGGAAATACACTGTGGACCATTGGTGAGATAGGCTCCTACTGTTTTGGTGATCTTTGAAAACCCATGGGTGGCCACAAAATCCCCCCCAGGCAAAAATCCCCCTCCCCACAGTTGCCTACCCTTACATTAGCATGACCCCGGGGTTACCCTAGCATAATGCCCCAAGAAGATTACAGCCAGTATCTGGATGAAGAGAAGGGAACTCCTGGCCCTTTTTGTAGGGGAAGGAGACTATTTAGGTCATGAACTATTGTTCCCATTTTCTGCACAAGTGTAAGTTTGCAGCAGCAGCTTGGTATTTGTTCACCTCTGGTTACCCTTGTCCCTGGAGATATATGGGGGGGGGCTTTGGGGGGTGTTGCCCCTCCTTGGAGATGTCTCTCCCATGGTCACTTTGTCTTCCCTTCTCATTTCCCACCCCCTGCTGAGGCCTGTTTTGCTTTTCCGTGGCCTTCGTTTCACTCGCCATCCTTTGGCTCTTATCTGTTGTGCTGTCTCTTCCTCTTTGTTTTGAACAGAGTATTATGTTTCTGGTCTGGCTGGTCTCCTTGGAGGCTCGCCTATAGTGGAAAGGTGAAAGATAAATCTTCCTTAAAAAAAATAAAATAATGGAACCAGAACCTCTGTTTCAAAACCTCCAGAGAAGGAGGAGACCCCACCATGCTCCACTGAGACAGCAGGAGATTCCACTGTCAAACTGCTCTGGCCACTAGGAAGTTTTTCCTAAGGTCTGGATGGAATCTTTTTTCCTCCTGTAGTTTGAAGCCATCGCTCCGTAGTGTCCTAGTCTCTGGTGTGGCAGCAGAAAACAAGAATCATGGGCAGCCTGAAGGGGCAGCTAGTGGCTTCTAGGTCAGCAGGTGGGTTTGCTTTGGGTTTTAGTCTGAACTTTCAAAGGGCTATCCCTATTGTCTGAGGGAGTATCAGGGATTATCAGCTTAGATGAAAACAGCAAGTGGTTTGTTAGTTGAGATGGAGGAGGGGCAAGGCCTCAGGGTACTGTTGAGGTCAGTGCCCCCTCCACTCCCAAAGTGCCAGGAACGAGGGCTCCCATGTCACTGGGAATAACGCATTTGGTCTGGGTTTTAGTCTGAACTTTAACAGGCCTCTTGGCAGTGCTGAAACCTCCCCCCTTTTAAAGCCTTGAAAGTCCAGGCTCAAACCAAATGTGGATTCACTGCCCCCAGGACACGAAAGCTTCAACTAAGGTCCAGGGCCTCGCGGCAAGATCTGTGTGTGTTCCCCATGAAAGCAAAACCTCTGCTGATGCAGATTAATGATGTCACGCCTCTTGGCCCTGGCAGCAAGCCAACAGCTGCTCCACTGTGCCAAATTCCAACTCTGTGCTTGCTTCAGGGACTCCTGGCTGCCCTGAGTTTGGGTTTTCAGTAAGTAACAGAGGGAAAGAAAGAAGGTTGAAGCTCTTGGCCTTCAACCTTCCCCTAGGCTGACTAGCTGGGGGAAACTCGCTGCTGGCAGCCTGCCTCAACACTCTATGTGGGAAAACGTGCATTTCCCCAAGCCCCATCTTTCTCTCCCCCCACCCAGCTCTCTGGGGAGCAATGTTGCTTAGAAATGTCATATTTCAAATGGCAAGATTCCCATGACCAAGGGAAAATGGAGGGTTGCTCTTCTAAAACTTCAAGGGGAGGGTGGTCTCTTCCTCCCTCCATGTGTGTCTGGGCTGGGTAAAAGCTCCCTCCTTTACATTCTTGCCTGTCATGTGTCTCTACGAACACATCAAAGTTGGCAACTGGAGTCAAAGCAGTCTGTTCCTGAACAGCAAGTGCAAAACAGCAAAAGACAGTTGCCTTTCTCCCAGGGCACACAGTTCCCCCTAAAAGAGGAAAAGGACTTTGTACATGCTCAGAGAAGTGTTGCTTCTCTCTCTTTCTCTCTGAGAGGTATATCATTCTCTTTCAAAGAGGGCTAGGCATCCACCAAGGGTTGGAGGGCCACTTTCCACATGCACTCCTAGAAGCAATGCTCCAAGTTCCTGATCACTTTTAGGAGCAATTTTTGGCTGTTTCAGGGAGTCCCCTCAAATAGTGACCAGGCTCCTCTATCACAAAGATGTGAGGCCCCAAATGGATTCTGGCCAGTGTTTTTGAGGAAAGTCAAATCCCATAGGCTGTTTTCAGCTAGAAAAAAGGTCCCCCCTTTAAAAAAAATTGGGGAACATGGGCCACCTAGGGGGTTTCCTTGGGTCATTTGTGGCCCATGGGCCACATGATCCCCAATCCTGTTTTAGGACCACAAGTCCAGGAGTTTTGAAAGCAAAACTTGGCAACCCTCAGCCTGTTGACCTCCGATCAATGTTTAAGTAGCAACATTCCAGGCTGAAGGCCAGGTGAGATGAGAAAAGAACGGAGAAGTGACTTGTGCATTGTGGCCCTGACTCCTGTCTAGAGTGGGAGATGGCCTGGCAGTATACAAGTGGTCATGACTGGTTTTGCAATCCACTGATGAAAATGGACATCTAGTCAGGACAGAAAGGCTTCATTGTGGGGACGATGCAACCCGGGGTTACTCAGGGGTAGGAATCTCACAGCCCTCTGAAAGGGATTGTTCTGCAGAGCCCAACAGCCTCAGGCCTAGATCAGGAGATGAAGGGATTGGTAGTACAACACATCTGCAAGCATGCTAGGTTAAGGAAGACAGCCTTGGCCCATTTGCCATGGGGCTGCAGCTGGGGGCTCTCCCAGGACTTTTCCTTGTCACTACCTCCCCATCCAGGACAGGCAAAGTTGGTCAGGGAATGCCAACATAGCAAATTGAAGAGTTCTAGAGTCAAATGATTTTTCCCTATCTCACTCTCCAACATGCTAGAGATTTGGGGAACGAAGGGAAATTGCCTGGAGAGAAGGGGTCAGAATTCTTAGGGGGCGCAATGCTTTGCTTCCCCCTCCTCTGTGGCTCTCCCCCTACTCTCCCCACCTCCTGCATCTGGGGAGGAAAGGGAGCTTTGGGAGCTGACTGGGAAGATTAAGCCAACCCGTGCCTGTCGCTTGCCACCACCGCCGCGCAGTCTGGAACTGAGCTCGTCAGGACTGTCTGCCCCCTCCCCTGGGTCTCAGCCTCCGTGGAATTTGCAATGACAATCCTTTCCTCCACCCCTCCGGACCACAAGGAAAGGCCCAGGTGTCACTGGCAGACCACCCAGAGCTTGGCAAGTTTCTTTCTGAAAATAATTCCTTCTCACAACTCCACCTCGGCTTTAGGAAGAACTTCTTGGCTGTAAGAACTATTTGAGAGTGGAATATGGACTGCCCTGAGGGTGCTGGACTCTCCAGCGCCGGCAGTTTTTAAACAGAAGTTGGCTGGGCATCTTTTGTTACTTTCACTGCTGCCAGCCTTTTTAATTAAAAACAAAACAAAAAAGAACTGGGTGCCCAAAGATGCCCTTCTGGCTGACTCCTGAGCATGAGGCAAACAAATTCATTCATTTGGTCCTTCTCTTCCCCCTTTGAACTTTGGCCTTGAAGTGCCAATTGTCCTTCTTTCCAATGCTGTGTCCAGTACTGTCCAATGCAGCAGACCAGGTGGCCTCGAATTGCTGTGCCCCAGCAATGGGTGGGAGGCAAGAAATGGATGTCACTCTCTGCATTCATACAAAATCCACCCTTCTCCATCCCAAACTTAATTTGGGACCTGTTAATTATATCACCCCCTGCAGGGTGCTAATTAACTAGCTCCAATTGATCAATCCTTGACAGAACAAATGGGAACGCGCTTGGGGGCTTGGAAAAAGGCAGAGCCATTTGGAGGGAGAATATCTGTGTTCCCTCGGGTGACTCAAGACATAAAAGGGAGTTCAACAAGGTTGGTATTGTGCAGGCCCCTGGGCCCAGATTTTTCTCAGGAGGCAGTGCAGGAAGGAAAATGACATCTTCCATTTGTAATCCTCCCAAGTTTTTGTCCCCAGTGCTTCTGCCTTTTTATTTAGCATTGAAAGAGAAAAAGACAGAAGAGCTAGACAAGACCTTTTGATTCATGGATTCCCTCTGTCTGTGTGGTAGTATAGAAAGAAAGAAAGAAAGAAAGAAAGAAAGAAAGAAAGAAAGAAAGAAAGAAAGAAGGAAGGAAGGAAGGAAGGAAGGAAGGAAGAAAGAAAGAAAGAAAGAAAGAAAGAAAGAAAGAAAGAAAGAAAGAAAGAAAGAAAGAAAGAAAGAAAGAGCCTGAATGATAGATACAGAGACCTAGGAAGGAAGAAAAACAAGCTAGGGTTAAGATTAAAATCATGCATCCAATCAGAAAATGGATTAATCATGGCACCAGATTTTTTACTGGCCACTGCTCCTGTGCCTTTTTCAACACAGAGCTGGACGGGACCCCAAGGGCTGTCCAGTCCACCCTTCTGCCAGTTAGGAATCCACAGCTAAAACACCCAGTAATTGTTGTGGGGTTGGCTGAACACCCTGTGGTCCTCAAGAAAATGGTGGGCCAGCTAATTTTGATGGGCCACAATCCACTCAGGGTGCACAACGACCAGAGAGGGAGGCAGCTGTGGCTTCCCAAATGTACCTGCATTTGCTGGCCCCGTGTGGTTCAAGCCTGCCCATGGAACACTTTGAAGCTGGCCTGCACTGTGTGTTCCTAACCTGTCTGGGTAAACCAGTCCACCCTGGTACAGAAGCTCTTCTTCTTAGCACGCATTCTGTTTGAGGCGCATCTTCAGAAATGGCCTTTTTTGGTGTTTTTTTCTAGCAGAGAACAAAACAATATGGAGCAAGATCCCACATCACTATCTACATTTCATAATTTTAGAATTCACAGCTCCATTGCAGAAATGCAATGAGACGCTGTTAAGGAATTGCACAGACGTGCATTGGGCACTTCTGATGCACACTGGGCACTTCTGTGGCCCTCTGGCACTTCCTAGTCAGTGTCCAGATGTGCACCAGGGGATGCCCCAATGTGCTTGGGTACCCACTGCATGTCAGGCCATAGCATATCATTCACTCCACCATGCACAATGGAGAGCTACATGTTGCAATGTCACAGCAGCCCCTAAGTGAATATGGACATTGCTAAACTACACAGTTTTGTTTTGGATCCATGTCAGGCCATTTAGGGGCCTAAATACCCCTCTCAAGGCACCAGATCCTGTCTGAGCTTGGAAACTAAGCAGGATCAGCCTCGGTTAGTCTTTGGATGGGAGACATGTCAACAAATCCTAGCTGCTGTGGGTGGAATTTCAGAGGAAGGAACTGGCAAAACCACCTCTGAGGATTCATGGCCTAAGAAGCCCCTTGGAAAAGTTCATGGGGTTGCCATAAGTCGACACATTACTTGAAGTCACAAAGAAACACACAAGGCCATTTATGAGAGCCAGCATGTTGTGATGGTTGGAGTGTTGGGCTATGATTTGGGAGACTAGGGTTCACAGCCCCCTTCAGCTATGGAATCCCACTGGGAAGTCCCACTCTCTCAGCCTCAGAGGAAGGCAACGGTACCCCCCCCCGGAACAAATCTTGCCAAGAAAATCTAAGGAGGCCTATGCCTTCTTTGGGGGATAGCAGGCGTGATAATACCAAGGTCCAGCAGATCAAAGGCTGACTGCTTTTGTTTCTCCAAACATGGACTTTTCCCATTTTTTGTTGAGGTGGAATGAGTCACCCTAACAAACAGAAAGGAAAGTGAAACTCAAGTTCTTGTTTCGCAGCAAAGAGAAACCACACTTTCTGTTTAGGAAATATCCCCAAATGGCCAAATGCTAAGCTGCAAGTCTGCCTCTCTTTGTGAAAAAACAAACAGACGAACAAATAATATTTCTACAACCAAAATATTTTTAAGATTCAACCCTGCTGGGAACTGTGTGGTCCCTCGGCCACATGTAGCCCGAAGCTTCTTTTTTATGGCTTCCAGGATTTCCCTGTCTCCTGAATCAGTTGTGAAACGTGTATATATGTGTGTATGCTGTTTAGGGAGTGAATTGCCGCTGCTCCTTTGTGCCAGACAAATGACAGCAGGGGGCTCGATTCCGGGCGTTGAACGGCGTTGGGCTCCCGACGCAGAAGCTGTTCGCCAACCCCGAAAAACAGGTCGCCGCCGGCAACGGCCCGACGGTCGCCGCTCGCTCGGCGTTCCCGATCGGTTTCGTTTCTCCCGGCAGGTTTCGTTTTCCTTTCCCGGGGAAATAGAAAGCCCGGCGGCGCTTGTGTTTTGTTTCCCTCCCCGCTCCGCCTCTCCCGGCTAGGTGGCGAACGCCGGCCCGCATAAAAGGCGAGCGCCGCGGGAGCCCGGGCCAGGAGAGCCGACCACCGTCCTCCAGCGACGGGAAGAGGGAGCCTTTCGGAAGGAGGAAGACGGGCGGACGCCTCAGCCGGAGCCTTGAGCCGCTGCGTTGGAACCTGCTCCCTCGAGATGGTGAGTGCAGCCTCTGACGCGTGTATGGAGAGAACGTGTGAATGGGGAGAGTTGGTCATGGAGCAGAAACAAAAGGCTCTCCTCTGCCCGGGTGCCTTAAAGGCGCAGTTGGTCCGGAAGAGATAAATCTGGCTTTAACTGGCGAATCCTCGAGCGGGAAGGGACCCCGAGGTCATTTAGACCAACCTCATGATCGTTCGGCAAACCACAGCGAAAACGTCTCTTCTTAGAGGCGGGGAGCGGCAGCCGACGGGAGGTCGCGGAGGGGGGAGACCAAATGAGGGCATGGATTCTGGTTGTAACTCTTTCGCTCCCTTCTCTCCCTGCCCCAAACCCCCAATCCTGCAGGCTTTGCGCCTGAACGTGAAACTGCTGACCGGAGAACTCCACTCTCTGACTGTCTCACCCAACAAAACGGTCTGGGATTTCAAGGTCCTGGTGGAGCAGAAGACCGGGTGCTCGCGGTACCAGCAGAAGCTGACGAGCCAGAGGAACAGCGGCATCGACTGGCAGGATGGGGCGGAGCTGTCCGCCTGCGGGCTGCAGTCGGGGGATACGCTCTTCCTCATCGTCAAGCGAGAAGAATCGATCACCATCTTCCTAAGGAACGACCGGAGCAGAACCAGCACCTATCAGGTCCTGCCTTCGGACCTGGTGTCTCAGTTCAAAGCCCGGGTCCAGCAGCAAGAGAAGATCCACACGGATCAGTTCTGGCTCTCGTATGAAGGGAGGACTCTGGAGAATGGCGGGACCAAACTCTCCGACTACCATATCGCTCCAGGGGGCACCGTCTTCTTAAACCTGCGTCTTCGTGGGGGGCTGAGGCTTTGAGGAAAGGGCAGGGCCTGGCTGCGGTCCTGGAGTGGAAGTCCTGCTTGTAGTCCGGACTGGAGTAGACCTGTTAAATCAGTTGAGCAGTAAATCAACACCCAGGTCAATTCCCCTGGTTCACTAGGGCTAGTCTAACTGGGACTGACAAGAGGACTCAAAGCTGTGATTTCGTTTCAGAATTTATTTCCCCTCTGCCTTTTTGGTAGTTCTGTTACCACCACCAGTGTTTTAGTTTGTGCAGTAATCTCAGCAGATTGCTGACAACCATTTGGGCCTGTGGATAGACTCATTCCTATCTGGCATGCCCTTCCCCTGAACTGTTTCCATTCAAACTGATCCCAACAAGGCTTTTGTGTCCCAGACAGTTGCTTCTTTTCCTCTTCCCTCCTCATCTCTTTTTCCTTTTGTGCTGCCTCCCTTAGAACTGAAGTTCTGCTTTGGTTATTATTATTGCTGTTGACCTAAGCCAGCCTGGGAACCTTTGGAGTTGAAGAATGGGGTTTCAAAGGGGGTTTGAAATAGGAACCTGAACAGTACTGATGCTTTTGTCTATCCTCAGCTGTGCTTGTAGGTTCCTTTTGGATGCTTTGTTAGCAGTGGTTTAACTTGTTGCTGGTTTTAAATAAAGAAAACACTGAATGATGGAAACTCTTCCTGTTGAAGATTTCTGTGGGTTTGGGGGCTTTGGTGTTAACATCCTTTTATCTCGTAAGTCATTTAAAAGGTGTGGGGTTACTACAGTGTGAGTTGAAGGGCGTAGCAGATGCCATTGCTAGGCCCATGGTGACTCCTTTGTGGGTTGGATTTACACCAAAGAGACCTTGGTTCAAACACTCCTTCCTAAAACTCACCTGGGTGACATTTCACTCAGTCAGGCTTTCTTGGCCTGGCCTGCCTTGCTACAATTACAAACCATTACTTGTGGCACTAATAAAATGACATCATTCCTAATTTCTCACAACTAGAGGTGACTGGCTGTGTCCCTGTCAACGGGGTGGACTTTGAAGGAGCTCTTTAAGGTGCTGAAACTGATTTCCCACATAACTGGAGAGTAACTCAGCCAACTCTTTCAAAGGGCAAACTAAGACCCAGAGAAGATTCACTACTCTTCACCCAGGACCACCATGTGCCTGCAAGTGTTATTTTTGATACATAACTTGGTTACCAGGAAAGTAACTGGTTGCAGTTGCTTCTGAGTGATAACTCCCACAGATTGCTCAGCAAATTTGGAGTAAAGGAACCATAAAAAGGAACAAAACATCAGATCTGTGCTGGATTAATTCTGACTAGACAAGTTTTACATAATGGGGGAGCCCAGAACATTGGGTTCTACTGATGTGCATTGGCACATGTTAGCTGGTGTCTCTGTGGGTCTTGGGAGTGCCTGATCCAGACTGGCGCCCAAGGTACAACAATGTCGGTGCACAAAAGTCACTTTGTGGGCTCCCTGTCACAGTAGCATCACAAGCAGCACCTTGCTGAGTGCAGCTGTTTGGAAACAGTTCGCTTCTATTTCCCATGGACATCAGGCCATTTATGAAGACACAAGTCCCCCAGTGGATTACAGCCATTAAGTGTATGTGAGATTGAGTGATAGGAGAAGGGGGTTGTGTATTAAAGATTCTGTGTGGGTTTGCATGAGACAGAGAGAGAGAGGCAGACTGAGAGAAAAGTGTGTGTGAGAGACACTGTATGCAGGAGTGGGTGTGTGTTACAGAGGGACTGTAGGTATGAGATAGATTGTAGAATCCTAGAACTGGAAAAGATCCCAAGGGCCATCCAGTCCAACCCCATTCTGCCATGAGGGAAGGCACCATCAAAGCCGTCCCAATTGAAAATTGAGAGGAGTGTGTGAGAAAGGCAGGGAGAGAGATTGTGCATTTGCGGGCACCACAACCGAGAAATTGCAGAGCAGACGGAGGGTGGAGGGGAAACGCTGTCCAAGCTGCACCCCCATCCTGTTCCTGCAGAGGGCGTTGCTGCCCCAGCCCTGGCATCCCTGCCTCAAGGGGGCCCTGGTGAGAGAGAAAGCACGGGAGGCGTTACGTCTGCAGCTCTGTGGTGGGGAATAGCCTCCTCTCTTGCACGAACCAGCATGTAGGAGCCCAGCACGGGTGAGGTGGTAGGACTGCCCAGAAGAGGACCCTCTCAGCACTGGGCAGAGAAGGAGCAAGGAAAGCCCTAGGTGATGTCACTCTGGGCTTTTTAAGGAGGTGACTGTGAGAGGGTGCTTTTCTTTGCCCCCTTTGCCTGTTCTGTGCACTTAGAATAGAAAGGAACATGAAGGGTTGCTGGAATTATTTTTGGGAGTTCTGGAGCTATGAAACCCCCAAAGTGATTGTGGTGAGGAACCGAAATCTTGGACTTATTTACCGGCTGGTTCAGCTCCTAATCCTTGTCTACTTCATCTGGTAAGTCCTTCCTCTTGTTGGCTGGATTGGGAAAGAGGAGAAGGGAGCTGCTGGCCGCTGGCTTCTGGGTCAGTGGGGAGGTGGGTTTGCTTGGTGTTTTAGTCTGAACTGGAGAGGTGCTGTCCTGGGTGCTGAACCTGTGGGGGGCAACTTTTGGAGAGCTCTCATTCATAGGGTCAGTGTTAGTCCAAGCCTGTTAGAAGGCCCCTTACAACCAAACATTCAGACACAAAGGTCTGACACAATCTACTCGCTGTAGATCATTTCACTCTGTGTCAAGGTAAGACTACGGGGTCAGAGGTGGTTCCCTTTCCTCTTCTAATAGCGGATGGTAGCTCTCACATCCATTGGTTGGTGAATCTCTTCCAGGTTCAGGAGATGTAAAGTCCTGGGGAAGGGAGAGGGAAATACTGGAAAAATGTGGAAACAAACCCACAATTCTCCCCCTCTCCACTTTTTTCTGAAGCTGTTTTTTGGAGAAAAATTGGGGAGAAAATAGATTACAGAATATTTTATTTGAGAATTATGAAAAAGATGTTGAGGATGAGGAGTTCACCTACTTACTGCCCCCAAATCACTTCTTTGGGCTTTCTTGGCAAGATTTGTTCAGGGGGAATTTGCCTGTTGAGGCTGAGAGAAATGTGACCTGTCCAAGGTCACCCAGTGGGTTTTCATGGCTGAGCGTGGATTCAGACCCTGGTCTCCAGAGTTGTAGCCCAATACTTAAACCACTCTGGCTCTCAGATAAGTAAACGGCTTATCCAGAAATACTCAAAACTTATAAGTAGTTGGAAATAAGTAATAAATTGCTTATAAATAAGAAATAATAATCAGTTACTTGTAATTAATATTTTGATTATTTCTGAATAAGTTATTTATTGACAAGTAGTCATAAGTAGTTTATTTAATAATTCACAGTTTACTTACTTTAATAATGTACTTAATAATTTACTTACTTTCAGCAATAACTAATTTACTTATATAATTTATTTATATCCAGAAATAATTCAAATGTCACTTTCAAGTAACTGATTTTTTACAGGTAAATTACTTATGAAAGGTAAGGGATTGGAAGAGAATGGCTAGTTTGTTATTGGCAACATGTTTTTGCCAAGGGCTGGCCTCAGGATGCTCTGTTGTGTTTGCGACAGGTATGTCTTTATCATCCAGAAAGGCTACCAAGAAAGCGAATCTGGTCCTGAGAGCTCCATCATCACCAAGGTGAAGGGCGTCACTCGTTCACAAAACAAGGTTTGGGATGTGGAGGAGTATGTGAAACCCCCAGAGGTAAGGACATATGAGCGTCCTCTCAAGGCAGGCAAGAAACATGCAATGGGACACCGCACCTTAGTAGGGAAATAGGGTCTTTCAGAGAGTTTGGACCACTTTGCTCAACGCTTCTGAACAGGGTCAAGTGTGATCTCAAGCAACTTTGGTTGGCGAGAATGGAATGACCTCTCCTTGAGACACTGCAGAACCAGGGCTTGGTGGATGACTGAGCTGGCTTAGAAGGAGATAACTCCTTAGAACCATTCAGGGTGACCCTCAGCATGCCTGCTTTGAGGGAAGTGCATCTGAAATTCAGTGAAGCTTATGCTCAGTTCAAAGTGTCTAGGGTTGTATTTTAGGTTCTAGAAGACAGGCCACAGCCACCTGGTGGGAGTACAGCCACTGCATGGGGCTTTCAAGCCCACTAGTCCTAAGGAGGCAGTCAGTTGCACAGGAAGACAGCTGTGGATGTGGCTAGCTCCATTCCATTGAGATGGGGAATCTATGCCAGGATTTCTTGATGCAGGTTTAGAAGGAGCGGTCCAGGGTGCTGAACTGTAGGCCTCCAAAGAATTTCAGTACTTTGGAGAGTTCCTTTAAACAATGGTGAACCTGGAAGGGATTCATCACCCAACTGATGTGAGAGCTACCATCCGCTCTTAGAAGAGCACGGTGGCATTGACTTAGTTCTGGCCCAAACCATGCCACTTTTTAAAGATTTGGTTGCAGTGGAGAGAAAGTATTTTTTGTGCTGGGATTTTCTGATGTGCAGAAAGACGACCTTACTTGCTGCCGGGGTGCCCAGAGAATCTGTTATCATGGGCATGGCTAATCGACCAGATTGAATCCCCCACCACCCTCCAAGCTGATGAGTCACAATGCAGGGTGAGGTGGAGTGGGGTGAGTATTTTCTCCTCTCACCTGGCGTCTTCTTTGCAGGGAGGCAGCGTCTTCAGCATCATCACCCGGGTTCAAATCACCCCCTCACAGACTCAGAACGTTTGCCCTGAGGTAGGACAAGGGGGAAAGGGGTGGGGTTTTGTCGGTTGTCCCTGAATGGCTGTCTGCTACCCAAAGTGAGGTGAATTTAATACAGCCCTGAAAGGTATACTGCCATACAACTCACTGTTGAACGCTCATGCACTAATGCCATTTGATTGGCCTTCAGTCAGGTGACCCAGCAGCTAAATGCCCTTCCCCAGGCTTCAGGTGCTGCAGGAAGCAAGAGTGGCATAGAGTTTGCAAGGACAGGCCTATAATGGGAAAGGTCAGAATTCAACTCCACATCAAGCTGTGATGCTTCCTGGGTGATCCTGGGCAAGTCCCTGTCACCCAGCCTGACCTACCTCACAGGGTCATTGTGAAGACAGAATGAGGGAGGAAGAGAGTCACACATATACCACCTAGAGGCCTCTGGGGAAAAGGTAAGCTGTCAATGGAATAAATCAATTAAAAAAATACTAAACAGTTTTCAGGACAAACTAATAGAAAAAGAAAAAAAGAAAAAGCAGAAAAGAGAAAAAAAGAAACAATGAACAAAGAGAAAAAAGGACAATTAACACTGACTTCTCACTTTCCTAATGATAGCTATAGATTTTACTATGTAAGGTAACTTCTCCAATTATCTACTGTTCAAACACTTCTTTGAGTTCCCTACAGTTAATATGTCATTCTCACTATTCTGCCAAAATACTAAGAATCCCAGTCTTTTGAAAATGACCCTAATTATTTTTCTCTAATCAATGTTCAAGGAATCAATTGATTGATTGGAAAAGCCTCAGCAGCAAAGCAGGCTGGGTCAGATAATCCACAGAAAACCCTCAACCTTCCTTCTAAACTGTCACTTTTACCTGCTCTGGCGCTCCTGAACACACCAACAGTGTCCATTTTGGTCAGGTTCCAACCCAAACACAGTCTTGTCTTCTCCTCACAGAATCCCAGGGCCTTGTGTCACTCGAACCGCGACTGCATTGTCGGTGAGATGGACATGCTGGGGAACGGTGAGTAACTGGATCACGACGGGAAAAGCTGCCCTAACCCAGGGCCTGAGAGGATGAGTCGGGGACAATCTGGGCCAGGGCTGGCCTGAGACATTTTGCCTCCAGAGGCGATGAAGATGCGAGAATGTGTGTCAGAGAGGGACTGTAGGAGTGAGATAGGTCATAGAATCCCAGAGCTGGAAGAGGCCACCCAGTCCAACCGGGCTTTCAAAACAGCAATAAGGACAATCAAAGTTCATAACACGGAAGGCTGACAATCAGGAAGTAGCTCTTGGCAAGTTTGTGTTCTACCTAAATGGGAGCACAGATTTCAGTTAAACTAGTTGTGCATACACTTTTCTGTCTTTAGGAAGGATCCATGCCCCAAAACACACAATTGGGGGAAGGTCATCTTGTTCAGTCTTATCCAGCCTTTGTTGGAAAACATCCTCCTTTCCAACCCTCCCACAAGGGATATGATTGTTCTCTTCTAATCCTTGTTCAGCATTTGTCCATTATCAATCAGAAGGATATGAAATGCTCAAGGACTGAGGAATGCAAAGCCAGTGATTGTGACTGAGCCCTGCCAGGAATTCTAAAGGCTGCTTGAAATCTATCCCAGGAAGGTATATGTGGGAGGAAGTGCCCCTTGAACCCACAGAAGGCCCGTCTGAGCAGACCAAGTGTTTTTAAGAGTCCTTGAAATGGAAGATGTTTGACTGCTAATGGGTGGGAAATATAATTCTCCCCACCTCTGCAAGTATCTGCAAGGAGGCAAAAGGAATAATAGCCTACCTGCCAATGTTGAACTTCTTCCCACTTAAAAACAGTTCCGAGGTCCCTGAATACATGGATAAGAACACACCATGGGGCTCAGAACAGGCAACAGGGAAGGCACTTTTCTCCCATGCTCCAGTCTTTTCCTCCTTACAGGAGAGAAGACGGGGCGTTGTGTCCCCTACAACAGCACCAAGAAGACCTGTGAGGTGAAGGCGTGGTGTCCGGTGGAGGATGGAACAGCTCTCAGGTACTGGGGGAGATGGGGAGAAACAGGAGAAGTAGAATTATAGCATCCAAGAGCTGGAAGAGACTCCAAGGGCCATCCAATCCAACTCCCTTCTGCCACGCAGGAAGATACAGTCAAACCACTCCTGGGAGATGGCCATCCAGCCTCTGTTGAAAAACCTCCTCCAAAGAAGGAAGAGGAGACTCCACCACATTCCTAGACAGCAGTGTATTCCACTGTTGAACTGCCCTGTCAGCAAGTTCTTCAGGTTTAGGTGGAATCTCTTTTCCTAGAGTTGGAATCCATTGCTCTACAGTTGGTGGGGAAGTGAGAGAGGGTCTTCCTGGTGGCTGCCCTTGGACTCTGAAACTCCCCTCCCAGGGAGGCCCCTTCCTTGTTGTTCTTCTGGAGGCAGGCAAAGACCTTTTTATTCAGAGCAGCTTTTAAAACAGCAAGTTTTAAAGAATGGGCTAGGGAGTGATATGTTGTTTGTTGTTTTGAAGAGATTTTAAATCTTTCAAAGTTGCATTTTATCCTTTTACTAAAGTGTGATTGTTTTAATACTGTGAATAGTTTAATTCTATTTTTAATATTAACTTTTTGCATGTTTTAACTGTATTGTTCTTTTAAATTGCGAGTCCCAATTTTTGCAAAAAAAAAGGGGGGATGGGGATGATGATGATATCTTCCCTTTGATGTTTTTGAATCTTAGTGAGGATTTGGCAAAGATGGCACCCGAGTTCACCATTCTGATCAAGAACAACATCCACTTCCCCCGATTCCGCTTCTCCAAGTAAGAGCTCCAGAAGGGTCAGGGAGGGAACAAAGGTGGGCAATGTTGACAGACCTGGGGCCCAATTTTCTGCCCCAGGGTCCCTCCGTGGGCCACATTTTGCCCACCTCCTGTGGGGGGGGGGTATGTGACCCAAATCATCAGCTGCCATCCCATTGCAAGGGCCGTTTGTTCATGGCTTGGATCCCTGTTGGTTGACACCCATCAAGGAATTCGTGGACTTTCTGCTGATCTGGCCTCTCTGTGCCCACTGTGAGAATTTGGGTTTTAACAGTTGTTCCCCCTCTCCTCTCTCCCAGAGGGAACATCAAGGACAGCAAAGATGGCTACCTGAGGAACTGCTCCTTCAACGAGACCACAGATCTCTACTGCCCCATCTTCAAGCTGGGCTTCATCGTGGAGCAGGCAGGCGAGAACTTCACGGCATTGGCTGAAAAGGTGTGGCTTTTTTTTCTGGACTAGGTTCAGCACTTCGTATAGCCGCTTTCACATTTGGACTGAAACCCAGAATGGATTCATTGCTCTCCTTCAGTGGATGACACCTGCTTCCTCCTCCAGCCAGAAAACGCGGGATGTCTGCAGCCTATCCCAGCCTAGGGTCCAGCCGTCGCCAGTTCCGGGTAGCTGGCTGGCGTTTAATTGCCTTTCTCTTCATATCAATCAACCCTCATTGTTCTCCAGGGAGGGAGTATATATTATATTGGCTGCTTCAGTAAAGCCGGGTCTATTAGCCATCCCAGCAGCAGCAGCTTTGTGCCCTGTAATTGACAGAAGCAGCAACTGAAGGGCCCTGGGATGTGCTCTCCCACAGCCTGCAGGGCTGGAGTCCATACTGTTACTTACTAAATACCTAAAGACACCAGATCCTACCCGATCTTGGAAGCCAAGCAGAATCTGTTCTGTTTAATACTTGAATGGGAGACCAACAAGGAATCCCAGGTGCTGTGGGCAATATTTCAGAGGAAGGAACTGGCAAACCACTTCTGAGTTTTCGTTGCCTGAGAAAACCCTGGGAAGTTCATAGGGTTCCCATAGGTCGACATGTGACCTGAAGGCATGTATGCATGCACACAGAGACTAATAGAATTGGAAAGTACTCCATGAGCCATCTAGTCCAACCCCCTTCTGCCATGCTGCTATACTCAGCTAGAGTATTTCTGAGAGATGGCCACCTAGATTCTGCTTAAAGTCCCTGAAAGGAAGAGGGGCCCCTAGTCTCAGAGGCAGCCTGTTCCACCAGAGATGGAGCAGGCCACAAGGTCTAAGCTGTCCAGGGAGGATCAGATCCATTCCACCCATCTTCCAGTGGGTTACAAAGAGCAGGGAAGCACTCAAGAAAGGCGGGACATCTCCTGCAGAAGATTTAATTGGCTTGCTTGTTTGTAATGGAAAATTTTTGCAAATGGGATCTTTTTGTTTTCCTGCAGATCATTGTCCATTTCTAAAAACTCAGATTTCATTAATTTAATGAGTAGCACAGCAAACACTTGCCACCAGAGTCCCTTGGGGTAATTTGTTTATGTAATGGTTTCCCTCTAAAATGGCACTGCCTGATGGCAGAGCCCCTTCAGCTTCTGTGTGCTGCACACCATAACTTTTCCCTAGGACAGAACAGAAAGGACAGCTTGGCAGTACCAGCTGTTCACCCCCTTCAGCAATGCCACAGCAAAGAAACCATCCTCCAGAGCTCACTGGGACCTAAACCCCCTTCTCCAATGGGGAGATAGATATGGTCACCTGTAGAATGGCACCAGTAGTCCCCAAGGCCTCCCTACCCAGAATTCTTTTCTCTTAGAACAAAGGGGGGGGGAACACATTGGCCACTAGTCATTTTTGCAGGCATTCCTTAGTTGTGCATTCTGATATGATAGAGGGTTGGGCTAGATGGCCCTTGGGTCCCTTCCAAGATTCTATGATTAATGAAACAATGGAAATCCTTCTTTGCACCTGATCAAGAACTTCTCTTCTGCAGGGTGGTGTGATTGGAGTGATAATTAACTGGAACTGCAACCTGGACCTGCCTGACTCTGAGTGCAACCCCCGTTACTCCTTCCGGAGGCTTGACCCCAAGTGGGCCCAAGTCTCCTCTGGCTACAATTACAGGTAGCGAAGCTCTCTTGCTCAGAAAAGATGGGTTGTTTTGTTGCCTTTGGCCAAAGAGGATATTGCAGCCACTCCTATGGGGAGGGGGGTCCTGACAGAATGGAGGTCTCTTCCTCTTTCCCTTAGAGGAAGGAAAGGAAAAGGGATCCCCGTTAGTAAAATGGAGAGGTGAACCTATCCAGGGAGAACTATGTTGGCCATACAGCAAAATGCAAGAACATCCAAAATCCACAAACTGCAATACCTTTACTGGGGCAATCAAAAATCCACAAAATACATCAGGAAGCTTTCCAAGCTACACTGGCTTCTTCATCATGCAACAGGGTTAAAAATTATGACAGAGAAGGCAGGGGGAAGCGATGATGTTAGAGTCACAGACCTCCCTTTTGTTAAGTGGTTTTTTTCAAGTAAATTAAGATGGTCTGGAGGGATATCTATGAAGGCAGAGGTCACGGTTATGGTAAGTGTTTTGTATTCACAATTGCTACTTAGTCATGATTTTGACACTATTGCTGCAATTGTAACTCACTCCCAATCTACTATTTCATACGCATAATTGCTACATGCAGTTTTGTACCAGTTGGCCAATTTTCTCATGCCTCCTGTTTTTGGATTCAGGTTTGCCAAGTACTATCATTGCAAGGGGAAGAGCACACGCACCCTGATCAAGGCCTATGGGATCCGCATTGATGTGATTGTGCACGGACAGGTGAGTATTTGGAATATTTGCTTTTCTAGATGCATGGCAGAGAACAGCCCCATGGGAAAGCTAGTACTGGAAGCAAGGGTAGGGAATCCAGTCCTACCTCATCTGCCTTGGGCCACAATTTCCATCCTTCCTGAGCATTGGCTGTGCTGACTGGCACTGATGGGATCTGCAGTCCACAAATCTGGAGGGCATCAGGTGGCTGACCCTTTGAGAGCCTACTGGCGTAGGTCCTGATCCGGAGTTTTCTGGTACCCTCTTCTCACAGGCAGGGAAATTCAGCCCAATCCCCACCATCATCAACTTGGCTACAGCGCTGACCTCAGTTGGAATCGTGAGTATTCATTTTATTCATTTTGGTGGGCCTTCAGTATTCCAGCTGCAGATTTGTAACCTCGAATTATGAATCTGTAACTGGTCTGTATTCAGTTAAGACCACTTTGTCTTCACTGTAGAACTATGTAAATGACTCCCCCAGGCCAGCATGGTGAGAAGAGTAGGTGAAGGAGGTCCCATTCAGCTTCCAATCAGGGTGTGAGGAAGAGGTGGGCTGCTCCAGTGCCTTTGTTCTCCAGGATAGGTCATAGAATCTTAGAGCTGGAAGAGACTCCAAGGGCCATCCAGTCCAACGCCCTTCTGCCAGGCAGGAAGACATAATCCAAACACTCGCTTTGACAGATGGCCATCCAGCCTCTGTTTAAAAATCTCCAAAGACGGAGACTCCACAAAACATCTAGACAGCGTATTCCAACATTAAATTGCCCTTACCATCCAGAAGTTCTTTCTAAGGTTTAGGTGGAATTTCTTTTCTTGCAATTTGAAACCATTGTTCCATAGCGTCCTAGTTTTCTGGAGCAGCTCCATCCTCCATATGACAGCCTGACAAATATTTAAACATGGCTGTCATGTCCCCTCTTAAGACCTTCTTTTCTCCAGGCTAAACGTCCCCAGCTCCCTCAGCCACTCCTCACAGGGCTTCATGGTTTCCAGGCCTTCAACCATTTTGGTTGCCCTCCTCTGGACATAATTTGAATTGTGGTGCCCAGAACTGAATGCAGTATTCCAGGAGAGGTCTGACCAAGGCAGAATAAAGCAGCACTATTATTTTCCTTGAACCAGGCACTATACTCAATTGATGCTATACTCTTTCCTTGTCTGGTGCTGACCTTCTCTCTCCCTTGGCAGGGATCCTTCCTCTGTGACTGGATCTTACTGACTTTCATGAACAAGAATGAGGTGTACAGCTCTCGCAAGTTTGACCAGGTAAGGGGCCTGCAGCATGCATGGAAACAGATGGGGCCCCAGAGGCTAGGACAGCAGATCCAAACGCCAGAGTCTCTTCTGGCCACATTCTGCCGTCACCTGCATGAAGGAATGGAGGGAACAGGGACCACATAAGGAAGAATGTTTGATATTGCTCTTCTGCCATTTAGCTCTTTCTTTGCAAATTGCATGTCTCTCTCCAAGTTGGCTTGGGACATCATTGCTGTGCTACCTCCTTGGTTATTCGCCACCTCTGATTCTGTTTTTCCTTTCCTTTCTGGCCAGATCTCCAAGCTCAAAGAAGGGACCCTGAAAATGGAATTCAGCACCACTGTGCCTTCCACCCAGGCCTCATCGCCCACAAGCTCCAAAGCCCCCATTCCCCTCTGAGGTTCAGGGCCTGCCTTCTGCTGGGGCTGCTTTTGCATCTGATGACTCAACCTCTTCCCCAGTAAAAGCTTGTGAGAGAAAATAAAATTAACCAGGCATTAAAAGTGGCAGGAGATCTGTCTTATTTTCACTGTGATGTTCTGGAACCTCGGTTCTTTCAGTATACCAAATAACACTCTGTCTGTGCTGCTTAAGATAAATTATCTCTTGTCCAGCTGTTTTCTAGAAAATGAAAAGTGATGCTACTACCAGTTATGAAGCACAAGTGAACAGATCAGCCTTCCTGTGCGGGATGGAGTGGGTGGGGGAACTCCCACTTGTCCACGAAAATCCTTTCTTGCTAGCTGTGGCTACTAGTAGCCCATGGTGACCCCAGTTGTACCCATCTGGCAGGCAGACTCCTGCCAAAGAAGAAGTTTCAAGTGTGTTGGTAAAAGAACAAGCCATTGGAACAGCTCAGCATTCACCAGTTGGTTCTTGTATGATTCCTTTAATACCCATGTCCTTAAGCTAACTTACCACAACTTTCCAGCCGCCTCAGCTGACAAATCCCATCATCTTACACCAGCAGAGTGGGTTTCTGGGAGTTGTAGGCCAAAAGTCAGAGGACACCCGGTTAGGAAAAGCGGGCTTAGACTTCCCCAACCAAATGTTGCACTCTATGAGGAAGCAATCTGGCCAGAACTTAAAAGCAAATACGTAAGAACAATGGACTCAGTTTCAACGGGGGAGGGTGGTGGTGGTGGGCTCCCTGATGCTTGGAAATGGGCTTCAACCAACTCAACTCGTGAGGAACAACTTAAGGTTATGCATTATGTAGCACACCTGGCAAACTGCCCCCACTTCCACCCCACAATCAAACCTTTCCCCTCTGTACCTGCCTTGGCATTATGCTCACCCCTGGCAGCTTTTCTCCCAGTATCCTTGCCCTCGAAGGAGGGGTGATGGAGAGCATGGAAGGCCCTTCACAGTAGAGAGCTCCCCCCATTATGAAACACTGTCCTGGAGCTGCTCAACTCACTAAGCTTTCAGTTATCAGCTGTGTTTTCACCCCACATGCTTTACCGTGCACATTTCCATTTCTCTTGGTTTGGTGGGCAGAGGATTGGAGCCGCTACAGCAGGTGTCATTGCCCAGCTCTGCTAAGTGCTTGCTAAGAGACTGCTAAGTCAATTAAAACGGGAAAAAAAACCATGCCGAACAGATTGAGGGAAGGGTAGTATCTTTCTTCCCCTAATCAAATTGCTCAGCTCTTCTGCTTCTGTAAATCCCAGACCATTATCAGCTTTCCCTGACCCCAGCAAAGAGAGGGGCAGAAGCCATCAAGAAAACCCTTCCCAACAATGCATATATGAAAAGATAAAAACTCCCGGGTCCAAAGGGAGGAAATGGATGTTGCATAGACCCTGGAATGTGAGCTAATGGCATCTCCAGAGATAAAACTCTCTATAGATCATTGGGGAAGGACTAAGAGAGATCAGGGTCAAAAGGAAGCAAATTTCATTTGGGGAAGAAGAAGCAGAAGGAGGAGGGGGAGGAGGAGGGCATAGAGCCAGACATTTTGGTAATCTTTTAACACTCAAAGAGCAGGGATGACAGACAAGCCACTTTTTAATCACACATACTCCTCTGCCTATGTTTGCCACACAGTGCAAGGGAAGACATGGATCTTGTCCCTTTAACTCACAG
Source organism: Iguana delicatissima (assembly GCA_948472985.1). Classification (NCBI taxonomy): domain Eukaryota; kingdom Metazoa; phylum Chordata; class Lepidosauria; order Squamata; family Iguanidae; genus Iguana; species Iguana delicatissima. The sequence goes on along the minus strand of CAOKZL010000816.1, from coordinate 863,716 downwards.
ACGGGCAAAGTATGGCCCCCAGCTTAGAAAAATTGTGCTTAATTTTTTAAAAACTGACTTCACATTATAACAACCTCCCGTGTCAGCAGCTTTGCACAAAATTACTTCTCAATTTGGATACAAAGCCATAATACCAAAAAGACTTGAGTGCCTGTGAAAGAGGAACATTACTTTTTCTTCTCTATATATTCAACAAAACAATTCCAAATTCCCAGTAATGCTGTTTTTTTCTTTCCTTTAACCTTTTTAAGTCTGTTACTTCATTTTTCAATGGGAGCTAGTTGTTGTACCCTGTACCAGCCCATCACAGACATTCCTTTGATATCTTCCCAAAATGGAGTGATGAACAAACGGGCAGCTGCTAATAAATCACCCATTCAGAGTCTGTGAGATGTATTTTTACTTTCAAAGGCCTTCTGGTTTTGGGCTCTAACAGGCTCGTCCTCATGCTGATGATGCCCCCATACGCACTCATTTTCAAAAAATGAGAGCCATTTTTTCAGGTCTGAAGGGGCCTTTGGAATCCTGGGAGAGACACGTGGGGCTGCCCTACCTGTCCTCTGGGTTGGGGGAGGATTTGGCTGATGCAAACTTGTCACGCAGGAGTGAGGAAAATTGGACCTGCTGAAATATCCCTCTGCTGGTACTAGAGCTCTCTCTTCTCCTCCCCTTTTGGTGTCTCCCCTCTTTTCTTGTCCAATTAGGATTGCTCTTAAAAAGGGAACGGCAGGGATGTCACTGTTGCACACGCCCTTTGAAGGCTCCTAGGGGAAGGAAACAAGAGACAAGGACCCACAGTGGGAATGCTCCCCAGTCTGGACACAGTTCCTTTTGCAAATACTCCAGAAAAGGTTAAAGGCTGCCCATCCTTCGGACTTTGTCCAGAGCAACTCTGATCTTCTCTCCATTTACTTGCTGAGCGGGGCACAAGGTGGGAAGAACACCAGGCAGACTGAAAAGACTGGACATTAACTGGCTCATGGGACTTCCGCAATCCAATTAGAATCAAGTTGCACTGCCGCTATAGTGGAGCTCAGTTTTCCCCGTCTGAGTCAGCCGATTCGAAAGAGACTGGGGCAGGTCCCACCAGAGACAAAGTGCAGAGACCCATTCCATCACGGTTGAGGAGCTGACACAAGCAGGGCAGGTGTCCTGTTGAAGAGGGCGGCGGCAGCCATGAAGCGATCCAGATGTAAAGCAGGTGGGCTGGCAGGTGAGCCAGCCTACCCCTTGGTGAGGACAGGACCTAACCTGCAAGATGGAATTCCCTTTTTCTTTGAAGCCCCATAACTGTAGCCACCAGCAAGCCTGGCAAAGTCCCTGGGCCCATATGGCAGGGAGGTCAATAGTGGCAGGAGTGGTAGGGATTGTTTTGCTAGACAAAGCAAAGGTCAGCCAAAAGACAGAGAGCGAAAACCACACGCACTTTCCTCCATTCCAACATGCCAGGTCAGGGGATCTACAGTGCTTGTGGGTGGAAATGAAATGCAGCTGCATTTACACTCAATTTCTGCACAAGGTCAGCAGGAAAGCATGAGGCACACTGAGACATAGAAAGCATGCATCTGTGTCAGATGCGCTGACAGTTGATGACTGTGTGAAAGACATTTATTTACAGCATTATTTAAAAAAAAATACAAAATAGAACAGATTAAAATTTGGGCAAAAATCCCAGCCCCATAATAAAAGACTTAAGCCATACTTTCCTCCACAGCCCCCTCCTGCCCCAAGAGGGGCAAGAGAGCAGCACATTTGTGTATTTGCACATGTTTGCTTGCGTCTCAGCTACTTTCAGGAGGCAGGTCATCCCATAGTAATACCACACCTTCTTTCCAGAAGTCTTTTAGCCCAAGACACTGCATGTATTCCTTGCACTTCCCTGCTGTCCAGAATAAGCTTCAGTTCCAGAGCCCTTTTTGTTCCAGGGACACCTGGTAGGAATACTGAGGGCCCCAAACTGGGTCTCCAGCATGCAATGTCCATCCAGTGCAGCAGCAACCTTGCCTAACAGCACAGGATCCTCTCACACAAACAGCCGAGGGTTCATCTGCAGCAACCACTGAATATTCTCCAAAAGGTAGGTCATGTTGTAGTGCTGGGCGATGCTCTGGAAGACCTTTAGCTGCTCCAGGAAGGTCTGTGCAGGAGGAAGAGAGACAAAACCAAAGGGAGAGGAATCATCCTTTAGCATGAAACTGAGGGGATGGAAGGAGGGAGGATGGATCTCTGTTGAGCAACGGAGAATGAAAGGAAGGAAAATGCATTTATCTGAAGGAATGTCATGCAGAAGATGGGGCCAGTTAGTTTTCTGCTGCTTCAGAAGCTAGGACTTGAACTGATGGATTTAAACTAGAAGAAAAGATGTTCTATCTCAACATGAGGATGGTCTTCTTGCCTGTAAGAGCTGCTTAGAAGTGGAACAGACTGCCTTGAAGAAGGGTGGACTCTCCATCTTGAGAAGTCTTTAAACAAAAGTAGGATGGGCACCTTTCAGGAATGCTGTATTTGGGTATTCTGGCGTGGCAGAATGGGATTGGACTAGATGGCCTGTGGGGGTCCCCTCAACTCTAATTTTCCATGCAAAAGGGCATCCTTTCCTTGGGTTTGAATGGAGGTTTAAGGAAGTGAGAGTTGGGTCAAGATGTACCTTGGTGGGCAGGAGGAGGTCGAAGTCTCCAGCGCAGCTGCAGTACACAGGCATATGGGTGTCTTTGATGCCTTTGCACTTCAGACACACCTGGAACACAAGTGAAGCTTGGGATCAGGCCTCTGGCTCTTTGAAGGCTCTAGATGTTGCCCCTGCCCTGCAGTGCCTGATCTTACGTATTTCAAGGTCCAATGAATTCAAGAAATTACACAGGGAAGGCCCTCCTCCCCCACCCCTCAGCCACAATGCCTTTCTGTCTCACCAGATCTTGAAGGGTGAAGGCCATCAGTTTCTTCTGCAGGGCTTCCATCAGGGCCATCTCAATGGCATCTGAGTCATACTGAGCCTGGCAACTGGAGCATGCCCAGTTAGGCAGCACTGAGCCATCCTGGAGGAGAAGAGGCAGAGAGAGACCTGAGTAAGTGGGGAAGGCTGAATCGCAAGGCATACACAGAAGCTATCTCCAGTTAAAAAGGACCAAAAAGGAGATGGGAGAGAAAGAGAGAATGTATAGGGCCACCACGTCAACTCACCTCCTTAGCCTTTCCTTTCTCTGATCTGGTTTGGACCCTGGGTGCCCACTCTTCCCACCATGTCTCAGTCCCCTTCCCACAGACAGACACAAGCACGTTTTGATGTTTGTGATTTTCTCAATTTTGTGAGGGTCCTACGTCCCTAACCCTGGTGAAGGTAGAGAGCCAACTGTATTTTTCTTTCTTTCAATAAAGTTGGATCTTCGAGTCACCAGCATGGCCTCCTAATCTTCCCTAGTGTGGCCAGAAGAAGCAATTCCACATCAGGATGGTAGAAGCTATTCATTCCAGGGTGTTCTCCTTTTCTGAGACAGAACTGGATCTAGCTTGGAAGCAGGGAGCAGAAGAGAGTTCATATGGAAGGAGAACCATGTCCAATGATTGGGGTGGCAGCCCTGAAGGCAGCCCCTGCTGGCTACCTGAGAGAAGACTGGGTCCTTGCAGAGGTCCAGGTCTCTGCAGAAGTTACAATTCTTGCAGATCATCTCTGGGAGGACATAGGAGCGACAGGGGTCCTGAAACTGGGCCTCTTCGGAGAATTCACCCACGTCAATGAGGCGAAGGAGGTCTCGCTTCAGCTTGCTCACCTGGTTGGTGATGTTGGCATCCAGAGACAAAACCTGGGCAGAGAGATGGCAGAGAAATGAGCCAGCTTGTAGTAGAAATCCACCGGCAGACAAAGGGCCCGTTGTGGCATCACAGTTTCTCTGCTGCTCACCTCTCCCCAGGCCAGAACTCACCTGGCAGACATACTTCACAAACTCCAGTGCTGGATTGTTGAGCATCAGGTATGAGCCAGGTAGGGCTGGGAACATTTCGGAGGGCTCCGTGGTGCGCCGAGAACCACTCACTTTCTTCTGGATCTTCTGGGTGATGGTGAAGAAGCTCTGGGTGAGCTCATTGGAGACGTACTCCTGAGAAAAGGCGATCATGCCTGTAGGTGGGTGGGTGAGTTGGAGGTTGGGAAAGAGGGGAAGGAGGAAGACAAATGAATCAGATACATGGAGATGGGGCTTGGTCTCCAGAGAAAAGCCTCACTACAGTTCCAGGGTACTAGGCCTTACAAACTTGCCTTCTGCCATCTTTCTTTTTATCCTTGTGATGTAAGACTCCAGGTTCACTACTAGAAAGTTGAAGGTCAGCCACAATGATCTGTCTACTTTTTGTGAACTGTTTTTTTCTTTAAAATGTTTTTCTTTTCATTTTTTAAAATGTGCAAACACTTTGTGTGTTTTAAAAAGGGGGAAAAATAACCAGCCTAGAATTAATCAGTCCTTCACGGTTTTGAAAGTGCTATTGTGAGACTGGACATTTGAAGGTATCAGGCAAAAGCAGTTTGAAGAAAGCCCTCACAGGGAGAGAGGTAAACCAGAAGCCTGGAAGATCTTATTGCCATACTTTGGCCACAGCATCCCTCTGGGCCACGCTAATTTTCTAAAAGTTACAAGTTTGAGAAGAGACATCTTTGGGCACTCACCAGGCATGGCGCCCCTCTCCCCGACAGGCTCCTGGGAGACCTGGCTGGGGGTGTGCCTCTTGATGGGTGTGCTTCCAGGGCCGTTCCGCTGCATCTCCTCCTTCATGCTGTGGTAGATAGCAACGATGTAGGCTGGGAAAGGGACATTGGAATGGTGACGGCACAGTCAAAAGTCCGATTGCCTCTCTTGCTCCTTGCAATTGCTACCTGGCCCCTCAGATGTGGAAAAGTGATAGCACTGGAAAATTCAAGCATGGCCATTGCCTCTCACCCCTGGTTGCTTTCTCTGGGTCAAGATGCCTTTAGCATGTCTACCCAAATGCTAAAGATGGAGAATAATGGAATCTAAGGGCCTTTGTGAGCCTTGGGTGGGCTGCAAATCAAATGAAGACGCTGGGACACTTAGGGCTTGGACGAGGCCCAGTGGGTTTCCATGGCTGAGCCGGGATTCAAACCCTGGTCTCCGGAGTCCTAGGCCAGCACTCAAACCACAACACCCTGCTGGCTCTTGGGGGCAAATTACACACCCAGAAACCTCAGAGGGTCCACCACTTTCCATTTAGAGGCTGTTTCTTCAGTCCCCGGACCTGTCTCAAAACTAAAACGGTTTCTCTTTTTTAAAGAACCACTTGCTGCTTCTAAAAAGGGACCTTTTAAACATTTCTTTGAAAAGGCCACAGGGGAACAGTATTTCAATGGCAAATCCTTCTCTCCCCCTTCAATTTCTGAGAGGACTATTTGCTATCTTGTTACTTTTGTTTTTGGTTCGGTATGGGCAAAATTGGAAGCTGGGTGTGACCCAGCAAGAGCCAAAATGGACCCCAGAGCTTTAGAAGTTGCCCACGCCAGTCCTAAGAGGTCAGCACTCTGTCTTCATCATTCAGGCCCTGGAGCAAGGACTGGCCTACCACTTACCAGAGACAATCATGAGGAAGTAAGTCTGACAGGAGGCAGCCTGGGGAAGGTATTGCACTATGTTCCAGTTGTTCTCCAGCAGCTCCTCTACCCCGTCTTCTCCCGTCCCTTCTTCCTTGTCTGCCTCTTCCTCCTCCTCACTGCCTTCCGCATCTGCTGTCTGCTTGCTATTTGTCTCCTGCAACGAGGAGCTTAAAATGAAGACTGCAAACCACATGAATTGTCACATTGGGTACTTACCATGAACATGCATTCTGAGTTGTCAAGACGAGGAATCCACATGATGTTGAGATGGAGGCACAGAGCTCAGTGTCTTTCATGTTCTTAGCCAGGCTCCTAAGTCTCATGATTTCAGTGATCCCAGTTGTGCCATGGGCCAGGTCCCACTTGTGGCCCCTTCCACGCTTCCAGAACTGAAGTGGAGCATGGCGAGATGGGCCGCTCTCAACTCCAACCAACTGATAATGTGCCCTTTCTTTTGGGGGCCCCAAAGTGCCTGTGCCACTCTCCTCTGACAAGCACCCCAACCCAGCAGGCTGGCATCTGATGCTATGGAGCTCTATGAATGGGGATCCCTTCTGAAGACTGTGCCTGCAGGACCGTCCTGCAAGGGGGCGTTTGACCTGAGGTGGGTGTCTCCACAACAGGTGCCTGCTTTTTGCAGTTAGCGCTGGATGTGGCTTCAGGTGGGGCCGGGAGTGGAACCTGGCCCATGGCATGATTTGGATCACTGAAATCATGAGACCTGGGAGCCTGGCTGAGACACACGTGAGAGACACAGAACTCAGGGACCTGACCCTCTGCACCTCTGTCTCAATGTTGTGTGGAGTTCTCCTCTCACCAACCCAGAGAACTTGCATTCCTCCACACCCCTCCCTCCCTCCAGGGCTTCTGGCACGCCATTCATCTTCCTGAATCACACAAGGACTAACACCTCCTCTCCCTAGCTACACGGACAAAGAGGGAAGTCTGCCTCCGCTTCCTTGCACAGACATCCCAGGAGATCAAGATGTCACATGTGGTCGCCTACCTCCCCAAAGTGGATCCGGGATGGTACTTTGCCCTTGATCCCACCATAATTGGCTGGGTCCATCCAAAGCAAGAACTCCCAGCAGCGTGAGAAGGAAATAGTCAAAGAATGGAAGATTTCTTTGGAATGGATGCTGGAAAAGAAAGCATGGCAGTGCTCCATGAGACACCGACTTCCCAGTCCCAAGTGGAGCATCACTTAGAACTGGGATTCCCAAACTCTCGTCTTCCAGGTGTTTTGGACTTCAGCTCCCAGAAGCCCCAGTTGCCTTGGCCAATGATCAGTGATTCTGCATCTTCCGTGCATTTTGTGACTGAAAGTGCCAGGAATTCCATTTTTACAGGACTAGTTAACAACTCCCCCCCACCTCACAATAAATGCAGGAAAGTGGTCAGGGATATGGTAAGTGCTACCCATGGTGCTGCGCCAGGGCAAACACACCTGTTGGTGATGTATTCCACATAGGCAAGGGCATCCTCAACGCGCCGTTTCTTGGTGCACAGGATGATGCGGTTGAAGTTGGCATAAACCACTGAGGAGCCCAGCCGCTTGAACTCTGCCACAAGTCTGAGATAAAGAATGAGAGCAGGGAGGTGAAGAAGAGAAGCCATGGCTAGGGATGGTTTCAGCAAGTGACAAATTTTACAAATTGTCCAACACTCAAACTACTACATCACACTGATTCTCATCAGCCATGTATGCTTCATACCCCTAGAACCAAAACCTTCTTACTTTCAGAGTACAGATGCTTCTCCTTAAAATGTATATATTTGGGAAAGACTCACTGCAGGAAGAGCTTCTTCATCATGTTGTGGAGCATGCGATGCAGTGCTGGATCATACAGCAGGGAGGTCGGGGAGCGCAGCCAGCGGTAGAAATGGATCACCTGGTTATCAGCATAGACATTGTGGTACTGTGTGATCTCCTTCACCCAGCCCACTACCACACTCTTCAAGATCCTGCAAGAGAACACAAAGGACACCTCCTTGCTTCAAATCAAGAGATGGCAGCAATAGCCCAACTCATCACTGAGAATGGCTGGCTGGTTGGAAGGCAAAAAAGCCCCTGCTGAGCCAAGCTAAGCCAAGCCAAACTGTGGGGTGCACCTGAAAGTGTTGGAGCAAAGAGCTGCTTCGTCATAGCTGGCTGGGACATTGGTGGCCTGGTTCCCTGTGACCATGTCCTCCAGCGATGCCTGCTGAATCACGTCGAAGCTGATGCACATGCTGGAGGCCCCCTCCATGTCATTGACGTGATGGGACTGCAAAATGGTGTTCACAGCAAGGCTCTGGATATCCAGTTCCACACACACTGCAGAAACGGCCAAGAAGATCAGGCCTCAGGGGCAGGAAGCTGGAGCCTTTCTCCCACTACCCTGACAATCATACTGAGCACTCCCCTGCCATTCAAAGATAACAGAGCTGATTGTCACGCTATCCCTGTGTCTCAAAATGGCTTCTACAGCTCTAGGGAAGAAATGGGACCAAAATGGAGGATGACAAGTAACCTTCAAAACCAGCTTGTCTTTTGGTCAGAGGCTTTGTTTTTCCTGCACACCATGCTGTTCTAACTTGGGAATCTTGGCACTGTCTGAAGTAAGAACACAGAAACTGCCTGTGGAATCAGTCCACTTTGCTAACAGGATTTCAGGCAATGAATCTTTTCAAGCCTTACCTTGAGAATTCTTGGGACTATGCCTTGGACCTCCTGTATGCACAGTAAGTTCTTTGACACTGAGCTGCAGCCCTTCCTCAAGGAGTGTTTAAAAAACAAAGAAACACCCCGCCCCCAGCCAAAACACAAATTCACGGGGACAGGCAGGAAGAATTAAGTGTTTTCCTGGCACAGTGGCAGCAAGGCTGAACTGCACCGAACACATTAGCACTTTCCTTTCTTTTTGGAAATCTGGCAGGACATTGGGCACCAGCGATTTCTAAAGAAATACTTTTATCAATGGGGTAGCTGAGTGCTGGTTTCAGCATGGGTTAAAGGTTTAACCTTCTTAGGCATGCACTCCCCTTGTCTTCTCTCTTTTCAAGCAGAGCCTTCTTTAGTTGTTGCTGTGTGCCTTCAAGCTGTTTTCAACTTATGGTGACCCTAAGGCTATCATGGGGTTTTCTGGGGGTTGAGAATGTGTGATGCGCCCAAGGTCACCCAGTGGGTTTCCATGGTAGAACTGAATCCAGGTCTCCAGGCCTGGTCATAGTTACCAGCCAGTGAATCTACGCTGTTTCACTACAATGCCTCATGAGATGCATTCTCAACTCACAACTCCTCCTCTGCTGATGATTCCACCTGTGTCCTTATGTTGCAAACAGTGTTCAAACTCCAAAATGGCTCAGAGATCTGATGCACAAAAATGACACATCTTCCTTCAAAAATCCCCTTTTTCATTGGCCTTGCCACAAGTCAGAAAAGGCAGCACCTCTGTGACATGCAAGAATGAAGAGGCAGATCTTCTTGCCACTCACCTGTGGAATAGCAGCCTGGGTGATTGATCTCAACAGAGACCTTCTCGTCAAATTCCATGACCAGACGACTGTCATCTGCCTCCTTGCCTCCCAGGTCTGGACGGGAAGTAGGAGAAAGCCACAGGAGGTGGTTGTGGCGGTGGAGGTGACGGGAGAAGAACAGGTCCGTGCCAAAGGTGGACACATCATCAGGAAGGTTCCCAATGGGGATGTGGTAGTACCTGGGGGTGAGTGACATATGCATGTACCTTTAAATTGCCTGTCGGCTTCTGGCAACCCCTTGAATTTCACAGTATTTTCTTAAGCAAGAAATCCTCAGAGGTGGTTTTGCCAGTTCCTTCCTCTGAAATAGAGCCTACAGCATCTGGCATTTGCTGATGGTCTCCCATTCAATTCCTACCCTGGGCTGACCCTGCTTAGCTTCCAAAATCTGAAGGGATCTGGTGCTTCCAGAATGGGGGACCTGGAAGTCTGAAACATGAGATATGCAACATTTTCTTGGTGTCTGACATCCACTTACAGGATTTTGGCAGGCATGAGGCCCCTGGATTGGGCAAGCCTGGCATAAATACTAAGAGCTCGGTCTTTGCTGAATTTCACACTCCAGCTTTATCCACTGACTCAGGGACCTGAGTAGGAGAACACAGTCTCCAGGTTCAAGCTCAGAACAGTCACCCAGGCACCTTTAGCTTCCAAAATCCCATCCCTGCATCCCTTGGTGCTCACCTGCTCATGTCAAAGGCTTGAGATAAGCACATGTCCAAGTTGAGGTAACGACGGATCATGTGCCGGGCAGCGTGGCGCTGCCAGTCCAGGACACCATAGTTGATGTTGTCGGCCACCTGGACAGGAACCAGTGGGAATTCCTCAAAGATGGGCATGTTGCTGGCCAGCCTCTTCAAGTCCCAGTTGGACTGCACAGCAATGAGGGTGGGGCCCCTGCGCTCATCCTGACACAAAGAAGGCAGGTTAAGGTAAGGTAGGTAGTAGAAGGGAAAGGTCCAGGCAATGGAATGAGGAGGAAGTGGGGCAGCAGCTTTCTCAACAGAAGACCGTCTTCTTTCATCTCCAGTAGGTCAGAGGGGTCTGCTGCACCTGACTGGGAACTTTGGAGGCTTAGCAAGTCAGATCTCACAAATCCAAACCACATTCTGCTAGAGGTTAATCTCTGGTGGAAAAGGATTGTAAACCCCTTGTAGAGATTTTGTGAAACAAAGAAAATGCTGTGGTCAACCTTACAGCCTGTGCTCTTGGAAACCTTGGGAGGCTACAGGTCAGGCAAGAAACAGACTGCATCATTGAGCTCTCCTTTATTACCTTGTAGGCCAGCAGGAGGCGCTGGATTGCCCTGTAGACAGTCTTGCAGTCTGTCTCTGCTCGTACTTCAAAGGTGTGTTTATCAGGAGGAAGGAGCTCTGGGCCCACCTTTTCCACCATTGCACTGTGCTCTGCTGAGTACATGTTGGTGAGGTTGGGCATCTGGTTACTCCGGACCTAGGGCAAGCATATTACATTTCTTGGGAGAGAAAAGCCACCAGAGATCCCCTCCCGCCTTGCAGGCCAAAGATCTGACCTCCAGTTACCGCCAGAAGCTCTGGGTGGCTGGAGGGTGGAAGTGCTTTAGAGGAAGGAAATCCAGAAATCAGCATAGCATGCAAAGCACGACTGCAAGTTAAGTCAACTAAAGAATGAGAAAACAGAATGGAGCTGAATGAGGTTCAAGGAACACCCTCTGCTCCTTTTTCCTGCCCCTGCAACTTACCGTATCAAGTATAAAGATGAATGCTTTGCGCTGAGATGGGATGAAGAGGCCAAACAGGGCCTTGTTGCCTTGGGAATGGTGATAAAGGTAGATGTGCCGGATGCTCCCTGAAGACACAAAACATAACTCCGTATCAGAGCAGAGCAGAATTCTGCAGAACACCAAGATTGAAATATTTGAAAGGACGTCATAAGGAAGATGGGGCAAACTTGTTTTGAACACAGAGCAATGGCTTCAAGCGTCAGGAAAAGAGGTGCCACCTAAACATTAGGATAGTCAGAGCAGTTTGACAGTGGAATAAGCAGCCTGGTAGTGTGGTGGAGTCTCCTTCTTTAAGGGAGAGTTTTCAACAGAGGCTGGGTGGCCATCTGTCAAAGGGAGTGCTGTGATTGTGTCCTCCTGCATAGCAGAAGGGGGTTGGACTGGATGGCCCTTGAGGTCTCTTCCAACTCTAGGATTTTATGACCTCAGCATTGAGAGTGACAGGGTACCTTCTTACCTGGTTCTAGGTAACTGAACTGAGCCAAAGAGCGCATCTCTAGGTGTTCCAAGTCAAAGGTCTCAGCCTCTCGACCAGTGAGGTGTCTCACCAAATGTTTGTTAACCATGCAGATGCAGCCTAGGCGGATCAAAGCCCTCAGCAGTAAGGACACCTGAGAAAAAGGAACCAGCAGTGTGGAACATCTCCTGACTCACACCCGTAAGTCTCAGCTACAGACACTTCAACAGCAGAAGGGTTGATCTCATGTCCCAGACTGGCAGATATTTCATCCTGGAGAAGATGACTCCTTCCACTTGCTCCAATAGGTGAGGCCTATGCCAATCAGCTTCAGGACCCTCATCCCCAACAGCAGGAGTAGCTGCCCTCTGCCAGTCTTGGTTGGTGCCTGTTCTTAGTAGGATGTCCACATTAGGAAAGAATCTGCCAGGTCATCAATTCACAGCTGTGATTTCTGGAAACACTTCCTTTGTAAACTGTGACTTCATTAGCTCCCTTGCCTCCCGCACTGGTCTGGATGTCATATCAATTCAAATGGAATTTTAAGAGAAGACAAATCCTACATTCAAGCTAAGGTTTTGCCTTAAAGCATCCTACAGAAATAACTATGTTGCTCAATAACTTAAAACTCCTAAATTCTCTGTTTCCCTCAATGGATTCTTCATTTTCTTTATTAGGCAAGGGAAGTTACCTGGGTTTCGATACCCCCTCAATATCTGGGGCAGAGAGACTGGCATTAATTTCATTGATATGCTCCTGATACATATCCTCAGGCACAGAATATTCGTAGAGGTTGTAAACTAAGTTGGAACGAGGAAGAATTCTGTTCACCTGTCAAGAGAACAAGAAGGTCAAGCCAGTCTTTCAAGATGGTTGGCCTGCGTGTATTTTGGAGTGTGTATGATCTCTTTTCTCTTACAGCACAAAGTGGGATTCCTGCAAAGCTCCCCAGTATGTTACCTCTGTTCTGCCCACACAGCCCACCAGAACACACAGTCCCATAAGAGGAGAAGGATGAGTGGGATGAAATGGGGATTTGCACAAGTTTGGCAGAAGAGTTACACCTTAACAGCAAGAAAGCTGGTTGAATTTGGAGGGAAGGGGGAGAAAACCACTCTTCTCCTCCTAATGCTAGAATATGAAGCTCCTGTTTGTGTTTTAGGAACTGAGTTTTTCTCCATTGGATAGGTGTAGGATAAAGGACTACACAACGAAATGTTTGAGTCAGATTTTAAAGGAGAGAATCTAGAAACCTGTATGGCTAACCTGACAAAGAACAAGACCTGAACACACCAAAGGCACCAGATCCCATCTGATCCTGGAAGCTAAGCTTTGTCACCCCTGATTAGGACGAGGACAAGAGACAGCTAACGAATACCAGGTACTGTGGGCGATATTTCAGATGAAAGAACAGGCAAAACCACATCTGAGGATTCCTTGCCTGAGAAAACCCTGGGAAATTCATGGGGTCCCTGTAAGTCCACAGGCAATCTGAAGGCACACGTGCACACCCACACCCACACACTGACAAAAGGAACCCACTATCAAAATCCAGGACATCTCTTCTTGGGTTCAAATGAAATGGCAACATGTAGATCAGGGTGGGCCACAAGTGATCCATGAGATGCATGTAGCTCACCCCTCCAATATTTTTGTGATCCCCCGTGGGTGCCCATCACTGCTGCTGCTGCACTTACTTATGGCAGCAACCCTAGCTCCCCCTTGAAAGAATTTCAATTCTGCTTTAAAGCAAGGCCTCCTGGAAACACCACTTGCTTCAAAATTAACTGTGTGCTCCCCCTGTGCTTAGCTCTAAAGCAGAAAAACTTGTTTCCAAAGGGGAAAGAACAACTCCACCTACCTTCCTATAGACAGTGCCGTCTTCGGGTTTGGGGACTCGCTGGTTGACGTAGAAGACTCGAGGGATGTTCAGCTTGAGGCAATGTAGGTCACTTCCAATCACAGCCCACAGCTTGAAGAGGCCTGGCTGGCTAGTCTCAGCAATCTAGGAGAGAAAAGGAAGCCGAAGGGGTCAAGCACAGGGGAAAGGGACCACAGAATGACTGTGCACACAATGAAGGGGCAGTTCTTGCCATTGTTCAACACTTAGAGGGAAAACTTGGAAATGGGAAAAGGATGAGACAAACATGTGCGAGGATCAAATGGTGCTTATCAACTGACATCTCAAAAACTATGGAAAATACAGAAATAGACTTCAGCACAACGCAGGTGTTTGGAAACAATGGCACTTGTTTGGGACAGGGGTGCAATACTATTCAATATCAGAGGGCACTGGCATAATATTATCTCCTGTATTACTTTGCATCACAAAAGATGAGATAAAGACACTTGGATGCTTTCACCAAGACATGGTAGCTACTTGCAAGTAAAGAAAGGGAAGCAAGAAGTAGGCACAGTTGCCACTACAAAATGGAGGAGGGAGAGAGAGTGTCCTGCTGGGAACTCAATGGAGAGTCAGAGAAAGAGAGAAGGCCGAAGAGCACTGGTCAGTCTTTTCCACTCCATATCAGGACAGAATGGTCCCTCAATGGGAATGGGATCAGGACAACAGTTCTCAATCCCTGTTTACTGTTAGCTGCCTCCACCCCAAGCCAGTAGCCACATCACCACAGTACATCTCGCATAATCGTGGAGGTGTGCATCTCTCTGTACCCAGACTTTTCCTACAGGCATTTACCCTTCTGTTAGGTTTTGGGGAGAAAAGCCCGCCTTCTCCCCATTCTTGTAAAGAGCTCTTCCCAATGGTCCTTTACCTGCACTATTTGCCACGGCATGTCGAGAATGCTCCGTGCAGTCCTGAGCAGGAAATTGCTGAGCCCCTTGGAGGGGCCAACGCGGATCAGTCCCCCACTCAGGGCTACTTCGCCATTGGCCAACCGCCGTCTCTTGCGACGCTCCTCGCGCTGACGGCCCTGCAGCTCCCATTTCTTCTTGTGGAAGCAAAGCCAGGCCAGGCGCTCCTCCTGCATGCAGGGAGACAAACAACGACAGCTGTGGGGAGCAATGTCTCCTTCTTGTAAACCACATCTGAAACATTTGTCAGTCCATAAAGTAAACTACTTAGAGGCAAGAAATCTAAAAATGTTGTTTAACTGAGAATTTGTTTGAAGAGGCCTAATCCTAACACAATTCAGACTAATTTTTTCTTAATGTCTACTGAGTATGTAAAAAATTAATCTGGACACTTTAGAGTAGGATTCAACTGGTCTTCTGGGAGGAGGAGAGATGCCTGCCTATTCCTTGGGATGAAGTTTGCAAGATTCTTGGAACACTGAGCAGGCGGGAGGGCAAGAAGAGGTAATTTCATGGTGAAGAGCTGGATCTACTTAGATAAAAGCAAGTCAATGAACCTGTATCAATCCCTGCCATATCTGTGCCATTAGTAGACAGTAACTACAATGTGGTTCTTTCTACGCACATCTTTTGTAGATTCTGAATGATCATGAGGACTGTTTTAAAACAGAAGCCAGAAAAGATGGGGGATGCAAACGTACAGACCATGCCCCTTGAAACACAGCAGTGACTTCTGATAACACGGCAGTCTAAGTGACAGTCACAGCCTACCAAGGCTGAGCCCACTTTACCTTGGTGGTGCCAACAGGTGGTGGTGGGCCCAGGATCTCCCTCCAGGATTGGGTGAGTTCCAGATTCTGGGACCGCTGCTGGCTCTCCTCTGCTGTGGGAATCCGTTTACGCTTGCTTGACACAGGGACTCCTGGCTGAAGAGGCTTGGGGACCCCGAAATCTTCTATGTCTGTGACCTGTGTACAGGGGGAGTCTTCCTGGAGTAGGTTAGCAGAAACCTGTGGAGAAATCCAGCACAAGCTGAACAAGCTTTTGTTCTAACTTGGCTAGAAGAAAGCCTTTCTGGTGACTGATCCCAGAATATGGAGAATGCTAGCCCTCTCTCCCGCTTACCTGTCTCTTGCCGTCACTAGTGAACAGCTCACTGATTTTCTTCTGCTTGTACACATCATTCTTCTCCAAGAGCTTCTTGTGCAGCCAGTCAGGGTGCTGGACACGAGGCACAGGGTTCTTCACCTATCGAGACACTGTATATTTACTTCTAGGGGAGCTTCTGTCCATTTTTTTTCACTTTTCTAGTCCCTTGCAAGGGTACTACCATTTTTATCACAAGTAAAAGGAAGACACTATACTGGTGTATTTCTCTGCATGGGCAATTGTACACATAGGCCAGCATCCTGTTAAGCGCATAAGTGCATGTAAGTTCCCTTATGCCTGTGTATATCCTTCTTTAGGTGCTGCAGTGCTTGATACTCCCCACTCCCTTCACAGAATTCAAAACTCTCCCCAACCTACCATAAAGCCTCTGAAGCTCCCCCTCCCCACCCATGGCCATTCTGTGCTTGTGGTGAGCATGGAGGAGAGTAGAAGGATCTAGCTTTGTCCCAATAACCAGGTGCAGTGATGATAGCAGCACTGAGACCTCCAGAGGACCCTAGTAAGCTCTAGACTGAAACACTGGTTTACCCGCCTAACCTGTACTTACCTGCTGTAGCGCTGCTGGGATAGTGATAATTTTCTGGATTGTGCTGCCCAGTCTCTCAATGTAATAGTCCCAATCCAGGATCTAGGAGCAGACAAGGGAACTTGGGTCAAACCCAAGGAGAGAAAAAAAGGGAAGGTCTTGGAAAACACTCCGTTACTGGACTTTTGCCAATAAGAGGTAGCTCACAGGGACCCTAGAAAAGACCAGCCTTGGGAGACCTGGATCTAGAGGGCAGCCCTGGGGTGTTTACCGTTCGGATATCAAAATCCTGCAGGGAGGGACTCTTCAGCCATTTCCGGAGATAGTGCCTGCGTACTGAGAGCTCAGCCTGGAAAATGGCTAGCGGGATGGCTCTACAAGAAAGAAAACACAAAGGATTTTTACCTTGTCAAAGGCAGCTCAGAGATAAGTCAAGGTATCCCCCTCGAGGCTTCTTCTTCTACCTGCAAGATCTGTGCCAAGTGGAAGCCCACCAGATCTCAGGAAGAAACCAGAGTCCACTCTCTTGGGGACTTGGCTCGTGTTCCACACCAGGTGATGCAATCTGTGACCGTGAACCCACCCACACTGTACCTCTCAGTGACTGGTGCCCCTTCTGGTTTCTTAGAGATGATAAATCGGCAGCTCAGGCCTGCATCCTTGACCATTTGGTCTCCAAGGAACTCAGCCAGACGCTTAGCTGTGCTGATAGAGGTGGATTTCTGCTCCCCATAATCTTCCAGTTTGCGGGACATGGATCGGTTTTCAGAGATCAGCTCAAACAGCTCTGAGTCAGGCATGTTGGCAGCCTGGAAGGAGGGAAACAGATTGCTCATCTGTCATTGTAGATTTTTGGGTGGTTCTGTTGGCAATCATACTTACAGGCTTTCCACTGGAGAATGCCTTGCTGGAAACCTCTAATACCAGAGATGTGGTTCCAAGCACAAGAGCATCCACAACTGGGTGAGACAGTGGCTGCTGAAGGAAAGCAGAGGATTTACCCGAGGGCCAACTCACCTTGCTGTAAAGTACGTCCAGCCAGTAGTCCGCCACTTTGGCGACTGACGCATAGACCTCTTCCAAAGTGGTGCCCTTCAGGAAGGCCTCAAACACAGATGACTGAAAGATCTTCACCAGCTGCAGCTCCCCACGCCGCTTCACTTCAAAGCCCTTCAGTTCGGCTAAAGAGCCATCCTCATTAAACACGGCATACCTGGCATAGGGTAAATGCTGCACTGGCATCTCTTGCGAAGGACTATACAGAAAGCATTGCCCCTCTCTGCCTGTGGCCCACATCTTTGGAAGAAGTGACTTTCAAAACCCCCAGGTACTAAATAAGCACCAGCAGTCTTTCACCTTCTGCCCTTTTCCTCTTTGCTGCCTGACTGCTTCTCTGAGGGCAACCACGCTCCCAATGGAGGAAAGAAGTCCCAACTCTTGACTACTCACCGTTTCTTCAGCTTCTTGCCCTCCTCCTTGGAGGCTGGCAAAATCATTGCCAGGTATGGCCCATCCACTTCAAAGAAGATGCTATTCTCTGAGCGGCAAATGTACTTGAGTGAGGCTGGGTCCACCAGCTCCTGGTACTGGTCATTTGTAAACCCTTCCTGTAAGTAGATATACACAGACTTTTAACTCTGAGGTCTTTATATGATACACCAACACCCTTTTGCTGAATACTAAACTATCTGCTATGATCCTTGCAGGGAAAAGTTCAACATCGAACACGTCCACTGTCTAACTGGTCTGCAGGGACTCAGACAACGACATTTACCAACTTGCTGCCTGGGACCATTTTGGCTTGAGATGCCAAGGATCATATTTGAGATCTTTTATACACAAAGTAGGCTATGCTGTGTGAGAGCTCCTTACCTTCACCATGATATTCAACATCGCCCCTGGGTAGGAGATGGTCACCTTGGGCTTCTTGGCACTAGTCGATTTGATGACAAAGTTTTCTGGAAAGCTGTTTGGAAGCACACACCAGATGCCATCTGTGTCTAGTTCCAAGGGCCTCCTGGAAAGGCAAAAATGGGAAATGTTTTCCAGGAAAATTAGAGGATATGTTACCAAAAAACCTAACATGGTCACCTTTTAGGAATGAGTATGAGATCTTTTGCTCTGAATTGCTGCAGAGCCTCGCTTCTTTTTCTGGAACAAAGCTTACTGTTATTATGTACCTTCAAGTTGATTCCAACTTATAGAAACCCTTCCTAGGGTTTTCCTGGCAAAATTTATCCAGAGAGAAGGCTGAGAGAGTGTGACTCACCCAAAGTCACCCAGGGAGCTTCCATGTCTACGCAGGTATTTGAACCCTTCCATGTCTAAGCCTCCAGGAGTCCCAGTCTAGCACTCAAACCACTACACCACGCTGGCTCTTCTGACATGAGCCAGACAGGAACAAACCATGGGGAGAAGGAGGAGGTGCTTCTTGTCATTTTTCTTTCTCTCTTTCCCTTTTTTTTTTTTGACCAGAGATAGAAATCAGCCAGATCTGGACCACTAGTGTGCCAAGCAGAAAGAAGGAGCAAGCCATTTTGGTGCAGCATACATGCGTTCAAGCTCAGGATTTCTGCCCATTTGCCCACCCACCTAAGGAGCAAAGCCAGATCCCAGCCCCTGGTCCCAACCCCCTCCAGCACTCACCCAATCTGTTCTATCAGCTCCCTGGCCTGCGTGATGATGTTTGCACCTGTGAAGCAGACAATGCCAGCCATTTCCATGGAGTACCACCGAGCTCTAGGTAAGGGAGAGAAGAGTGCCGGTAAGAAGAGGCACTACCGTCCCAGGACTGCTGCTGCTGCTGCTGGAAAAGAGTCACACACTGCACCAGCACTCTGTGACCCCCATGCAGAAGAGCAACACTGCATGACATGTGATAATAACAGAATGTCATTGGGCAAAGTGTAATCTGCAACTGCAATGCATAACTCCAGTCTCATGAAACATGAGAGCTAGGAAATGAAACAGGAAATATGGCTTTCTTTCTTAAAATGGACGTTCCGGAAGCCAGCACCAAACCAGAAGGAAAAGTAGACCCAGGGCAATTTTCATCTCAGCCTTTTAAAGATCTACTAGCAGTCACGTAGCTTGGTCTCCCACTCACCCTTTGCGCATGACATATCCATAAAAGGAGTTAAGGATGCACTTGTGTGCAAGCTGCAGGGAATCATAGAGAATCTCCATGTTCTTGCAGCGCTTCACTTCTGATGCATCTCCCATCTCCATGGCTGCAGCCAGCTTCTTCTTCCACACCTGGAACAGATGTAAAGAGTGGGTGACTAGTAATGTGTGAGAAGCCCCTGACAGACTACATCTACTACCTGGTCCTCTCTCTCTCTCTTCTCTGTGCTTTGTTTTCAAAAGGAGGAAACAAAGAAGAAGCATGCCTTCTGCACAGGCAATTACAATGCCAGCCTCACATCTCTCAGACACTCATCTGGGTTCAGGCTGGGAGGAGGAATTTCTTAGCCTGTTGCTGAACCCGTTGAGTCCCACTGAAGAGGAAGCCAGAGTTCTTCAAAAGCCCTGCTGCTACAAAGGCCGGGAGCATGGCAGTCGGCCTCCAGTTGTCAAGGCCAAACATTTTGAACCTAATACTGTTCTGTTAAGACTGTCTGGAGAGGCCCTTCTCTTTGTTCCACTCCACTCTCAAGCTCATTTGGTGGATACAAGGGAGACGGGGCCTTCTCAGTGGCCATTCCCAGGCGTTGGAACTCTTCTCTAGAGAGGGCAAGATGGCCCCATCTTTGCTCTCCTTCCATTGGCAGGTCTATTTTTGTGCTGTCAGGCTTCTATAAGTTGATCAGGGTTGGGCTTTTAATGCTATGTGATTCTGTTTTTAAGGTATATATAGTTTTTCAATCCATTTTAATATTTTTAAAGTTTAATGTTTTAACTAGATAAATTATTTGTTTTCAAACCCTATATACTTTTTTAATGTTTTTGTTTTGTTTTCAATTTTCATTGTTTTAAATATGTTCTTATTGGGAGAGAGGTGGGACAACAACGACAGTAGTAATAATACACATCCAACACATTTTAAAAAAGCGTCACCTTATGGAGCCCCTTGAACTCATAGCGCCGATCTCGAAAGGCCCGTACAGTGTCCACATAGAAAGAGTTTTCCCGCTGGCAGATGGTAGTGACCCGCTCTTCCACTTTAGTCACATGGATCTTCTTGTAGGCCTTGCGGCAATAATCTGACCAAGAGATGCAGCAGAGACGATTTACTGGAAAATGTGCAACCCTTCCTAAATTGCTACAGAAGAAAACCATAGCCTCCAAACCACCCAAATACAAATGATGGGTGTGCATCATCTTGTGTGAAGGAATATTAGCCCATGATATCAGACTTCACTGTATCTGGGTTAATACTGTGGTATAAATCCTCAGGAATGTCAGCAAGCTGCACAGGTGGGCAGTAAGGCTGCTTTCTGCAATCCAAACTAGAGGCACAGGACTGTGCAAGGCAAGGAAGCACTGATGTTATCCAGAGGGGGACAGCTGGATTAAGGCTGGAAGTGACATAGCATCACTTCCTGTCTCTATTGTGAAAGAGGAACAAAGGGAAAAAGAAGGCATTTAAAGGAGACAGGTGATTCTGGAGGGCTGGGGGAGGGTTTCTGTGTTTGCATGATTTTCACCCAAAAATAGCTCCAGAAAAAAAGTTTACAATTCTGGGAGTGGGGCTTTGGGGGCTGCAAAAATGGAGCAAGGAACCATGTGCAGCCCAAACATTTCCCACCACTATCCTAGGATCTTGATATAGATCAAGCCATGCCAACGTAGAAATCCAGCATGGAGCGGCTTCTCACCCGCCAAACGCTTCTTCTCATATTTCGCTTGCTCCTCTCGGGTCAGCTCATGGAACGCCCGGGGTGGCCCATCTGGGAAGAGAGGGGGAAATTTCTCGGACTCCAGCTGTTGTTGGATGCGGTGGTACTCGCTGCGGCTTGCTGGCACTGCAAACAGAGAGAAAGATGGCTAAGGATACTTTCGCTTAGCAGGGGGCTTGAGAATCCAGACAATAAAAGCATGTCACATAGCGAACAAACCTCTACCACGTCAACTGGGCGGCACAAATCAAATACTCACTGAATTCTCCTCTCCATTGCCAAGTCATTCTCCGCTGACAATTTGCACCTGGCTTGTTAAAGTCACAGGCAGCACACGTAGCCTCATCCACCATTGCAGAAGGCTGAAGAGGGAAAGAAATGGAGACAGACAATTGATTAGGGGAAGGAGAAGGGCAGCACGGAAAGCTCTTAGACCAAGCAAAGTTGGGTTCTGTCTCTGGGACAGCAGCAGAAGGTGGACACAGGGCAGCTTTTCTTAGGTGCAGCCAACTTGTGCCATTTTTCTTAGATGTACCAGAGCCCTCCAGTATTTCCCAAGACCCAATGTAGAAGCCAAGTCAGACAGTTCCCTTCCAGCATTCACGTCTGCTTTGCACTGCACATTCCTAACAAGAAAGGAGCCACTGCTATCTACTCATTCACCAACTCATAGCAGTCTCATGTTAGAAAAGAAGAGGACTTTGCAGCATTGGCTACTCCCTTTCCTTGTTCTTTGTGGAGGTAGCAGCTCTTGTCTGGAGGGGGAAGAGATCACTTGGAGTGCCTACTTGAACTGAGGCCATTACAAACAAGGTTTCAGGCCATATCATCTTGTTAAGGTGGCAATATTTTTGAGCTCCAACAGCAAAGGAGGCTGCATATGGTTTTTGGGGTCCCTAAATGTGGCCCCTGAAGCCCTCAGCCCCCAAACTTTGGGCTAAAAGCCCCTCTAATTACTCATAAATTTGGTGGTTTCCTTCCCTCCCCCCAGAATCTCCCAACACTCCAAAAGAAAAATAAACTTTCCAAAATGGCTGCTGAAATACATCAGCGTGGCTCACCAAGTGGGCATAGGGGAATGACCTCCGCCCCCTCCACAACTGCCCACCCTTCTCATACCAGATAAAATTACAGAATTGACTCTACGCTTCTTTTGAAAAATAGCATATGGTGTAAAATTCCCATCCTGAACTTGCATCTCAGTACTCTCCTATGCTTCAGGGCAACTGCAAATCCCTCATCCAAGAGTTTCATTCCAGTTGTAAGCAATCCAACTGAGAGAATTCTACAGCAGAGAATTAGTCCTGGGTATTGCTCATCTGGGTTCATCCATACCCCAGAAGAACTTCTCACCTTTAAAGAGTTCCTGCCTACCTGCAGCCTATTGGTCAAGATGATATTTGGGTACATGGCCCCCACATCCAGATGGTAGATCAGTGGACACTCAATCCGATTGGGAACATCCTTCAGGGAATTCAGCTTCACTTTGATCTCATTACAAACCTGTGGCAAGAGGTTGCAGGGTAAAGCCCTTGACCGGGGACAGCCAGGCTATTTAGAAATGAAGACAAGCCACTCAAGAACATAATACTCAAAGCTAATACCAGGGGTGGCCTATTAGCCATGGGCCACATGTGGCTCTCAGGCAGGTTAAGAAAGTGGTCAGTGGCCAAGCCGGGGGAGGGAGAAGCAGAGGAAAGACCAAACAAAAAGGTCCCAGCAACTAGGCTTGTGGAGAAAAGCCAAGCTCTACCAGGGTCACAAGCTAGAGGACAGGGTCAAACTGTTAAGACAATGGCTAAGGTTACCTCTTGGAAGTTGGTCACTTGGTCCAGAGGTATCCCCTCTTCCTCCTCAATGGCATGATGCAGTGTCTTCTCCACACGCTGCAGAAGGAAGTCAAAGGCAGCAGGATTCTGAAGGACACAGCAAGGCAAAGAGAAGACTCTTGAACATCAGGTAGGTACGATTAACTCAACCATAGAAACCCCATGGTGGAACAGAGAATGCCTGAGCGTCAGACACACGGGCAGAAGTACTTGTAAACATCATGAAGGGACTGCTCAAGTAGGGCAGATGGGTCTACTTTGAGGGTGGGGCTGAGAGAATACAAGAATTTGCACGAAAGCATGTACCATCTTAAAGCGGCAGGGGATGTCACTGCGAAAGACCCCCGACTCCAGTGCTTCCACATGGCCTCCAACATACGTCTCTGAGTCCAGCACGTGCCCATCCTCAGTAAGTTTATTGAACACCTGTTCTTGTTTGTTGGGGAAGATGATGTTGGCATGATAGGCCTGGACCATGAGCAGTGCCTCACAGAGAGTCCCTGAGCCCTTTCGTAGCACCTGCAGGGAAAAAGCCACAAGGCTGGGAGGCATGAAAACTTCTGTGTCCCACAGGTAAATCTTGCACCCATGTGGGCAGGCAGGTCTCTTTTGCTCTACCTCCAAACTGACTTTGCCTCCCCTTGCATTTTCCCATGATTTTACGTTCTACTCTCCACTTGGCTCTACATTTCATGACGTCACAGAAGGCATTATGGCTCCCCCTACTCTGACTTTATACTTTCATTTGTATCATGCCCCCCTCTTTGCTTGTAGAGATTGTGTGCCTGAACAATGAAGGCAATTGCTCTTTTATTTTTCTTACTACAATTCCATCGCAGCTGTGTGGACGCAACCACACAAATTCACCTGCAAGGTGGAAACCACAGGGATGTTCCCTTGGAAAGGGTGGGGAGAACACCATACAGCTGTGAGATTGGGAACCTGCATTTCAGGCGTTCTTCTCTGCAGCATGCTTAATATATTAAGACTGCCTGAGAAGTTTCAGAGAGAGGCTAAAGCTCTATTACTGTCAGGAACAGACTCACACACACTTACTTCATCAGGCTCCATTGGGATGATGGTGCACAAGGCGAAGATGAACGGGTGGACATATTTCATGTACATGTAATAGGTAGCAACAGCATCAGACACTGAATAGGTGGCCAGAGTCTGGAGAAAGAAACAGAGAGGAACCTGTTTTAACTCTCTAGCGTTAGAAAGCCTGGCTCCCTGTCCTGCATAGCTGGGTGTAAAGGGCTAGTCAACACAACTTTTGCACTCAACAAAAAAAAGACCTGAGCATTGTTATCTGCAAAGACCAGGCTGCATGCATGCAGGCTTCAGGCTTACCATTTATGGCTTAGCTAGAGTCACCAGAAGCAATCTTGTTTTAAGAAAAACAGTTTACAAAGAGGACCTTGTTATGCAACAGCTCCCAGGATAGAGAGATATACTATTCTGAAACTAGACAACCCAGACTCTGCAACTAGAATAAAGCATCTATCCAACTGTCTGGGAGCAATAAATATGAAAAGTCAAAGTGACAAGAATCAACAGTATGCCCTTACCACTGGAACTCTCCCCAATATGATCTTTGATTCTAAGCCTAGAGCAGAAATTGGGCCAACTTTTTCCCTGTGGGTACAGATTCTTTAAGTTCTAAGTTAAGGCCATAATATAACCAGCTTTGCATTCCTCATCCTGCAATGAAATCATAGTAAGCAAATTCCAATATATTATGCAGTCCAGTGGAATTAAGACTGCACTCTGGTTAAGACCTCCAGAGAAACAGCAGTTGAAGGAGCCCTCTCCCGTGTCTTCTGCATTTTCCACAAAACTAAACTGGGGGGCTCTATCATCTCTCAATCCACACCTGCTGGTAAAAATGGCAAACTCTCAGAGATTAAATACCTGTGGCTCTTCAGTAGCCATCCGGCACATCTCTTCAGGGTCTAGCTCCACAGGGTCATAACCCAGCTTTGCTTTGGCTGCCGCTTTCAGATTGTGGCTTCCTACCGGAAGGTAGCTATCCCTTTTGACCCACCTGCCAACAGAAGCCATATCATTAGGAGCATTTGCTTACTGCATCAGGAAAAGCAACACAAGGCAGATGACAAAAGGGCACTCTTCAAGACAGAACAGGAGAGACCCCAATCAGCTTTGGAATGCAAGTCAAAGTGAAGGGCAAGGAAGGAGAAAGGAGAGAAGGGATTTCCCAGAATCGCTCAAAACCCTGGCAGGTTTGTAAGGATGAACATGGTCCTTCATATAGCCTGGACATAAGCCACATAGGGTTTCGTAGCTCAAAGCCAACACTGACTAGCATGATTCTGAACACCATAAATTTTCACTGAAAAGCAAACCTATCATGGCTGTGCCAAAAGGAACCACGCCTTTTTTTTTTAAACCAGCCTCTCTCATCAGTCTAAGTCTTGAAGAGAAAGGATACAACAGCACAGAGGGAAAAACTAGGTCGATTACCTGAGACAATCCATGTGGATGCACTGAGATGATTTGTATTCACCTTGGCTATCCTTCTGGAACCCAATCTCCTTCTGCATACTCATTCCATGAGCAGCTGCTCTGGCCTCCACAAAGGGCCTGGAAACATTCAGTCAAAATGATCAGAAAAGTTCTATGTTTCTCACTGTTCGGCATTATAGCCAGGACAGTAATGCTAAGGAAGGAAGACGAGGGAGATCTGGAAGAAAACCTTGCAGAATAGATTGCCTCTGGGCAAGGTTCTGTCAGCTGTGCCCATGAGCAAGATATTCCATTCCAGCCCCCATTCTGTGCCAATTGAGAATTCTCAATCCCAGTTAGGCCCTTCTGAAGGTCTCATCTCCTCAGTTTTCTTTAATTGCTGCAAATGCTGGGGTTCTCCAAACCTACTGATATCTCCCATCTTGTGTAGACAGTATGTTTGCACTCATTATTATTGCTAGTTATTTAAAGCCCACATTTTTCCCAGTTCAAGATTCAAAGTGGCTTACAACAGATTAAAAAACAACAGCACCACATACAGGCCTCCCCATCTTATCTGACAGGTCAAGGACTGGAGCACTGTCAGAAAGTAGACTTGGTCAAAAAGTGGAACCCACGTAGGGAACATGCTGGAATCGCAGAGGCTTGCTTGGGACTGAAAGTACTCATGTGATGCTGTCTGCTCAGTCAGCTTGGCCCCTTTTTCCCCCTCTCAACTGGCCTTGCAAGCAGTGTGCACACCTGTGAGTGGTCCCAAGCAAGCCTTCGTAGGCAAGGCAGCAAGAAAAACAGGAGCTTTTGTTGAATTAATGGAAAAGATCTGTAATTCACAAGTGTTGAAAGTGCAGAATGTTGAAAAACAAGTCAAACAGCAGGGAATGCCTGTAGTTAAAATCCACAAAAGTTAAAAGATGACTAAACTTAAAAAAAATTGAAACCAGCTAAAAACACAAACCATTAAAAAACCCAACAAAGTCCAGCACATTGTTTCAGTGGGATGGACCTTGTACACCCCATCCTCAAAGGCTTGTTGAAATGGAAAGGTCTTCACCCAGACTGTAAGACTCAAGGTTTAAGTCTGCTCAGTTCTCACCAGTCAAAGAAGTCTCCGTTGTATGTCACCATGATAGTTGGCTTGGTTTCCTGAACATGCTCAAACCACCGCTGAATAAGATGGGCCTGATTTTTTTCAGGAAGAAAATAACACATTGAGACGCCACTACTGCCAGTAAAGGACGCATCATGCCATTATTCCTGCTATGTGACCAGACATTTCTCAGACCCTAGAACAGAACCCTGACAGCAAGAACCTCACATTCTGTGCATTTACTGACGTGGGCTTTTTTTTTCTTTTCTTTTTGGCCAATCATTCTGTTCTTAAAGACTTTTTTAGTTAAAACTCCGGCAACTGAAGGTGCAACGAATACTGGGATATAAATAGAGAGCTGCAGAACCTTACAGAACCCTCATGGAAGTGGGGATGCCAGGGACTGAATGCCAACAGCAAGCAGTGCTGAAGTCAACCAGTGGGGTAGTCAGCATTGCTCACCTTGTCTCTATTTCTCTCTTTTAACACCTTTCCCCACCTCCTTTCTGGCAACTCTGATTTCCATGTGCATTGCTAGGGAAGACAACTGCTCTTCTAGAGACCAGAACTGGAGGTTGGTAGTTACCTATACTTGTTACTTTTCAAAAGGAAGCATATTTACCTCATCTGGTTCGTTAAAAACACAGAAGGGACCCTCATATTCTGGTTTGGGGGTGAACTCAAAATCTTCAATGTCTTCTGAAACTATCTCCCTGTTAGTGATCAAGTAACCCTGGGTAGAAAAATGTGATTTGTATTTGAATGGAAAACTGAGCAGTAAACAGGTAATCTCTATGGTTTAAAGTGGTAATCTTCCATTTTGAAACATCTTTACTGCTGTGTGGAGCAAACCACTCCAATTACCTGGCCATCAATCATGTAGGAGATCATCATGATCTGGTCTGTTTCTGCATCTGGAAATTTCAGAGGGAGTTTGGTGGTCTCAATGTCAAAGGCCAGAACAACAGGATCCTGGAAACAAAACAAACCAACATGTTCAAGTCACTGGCAGATGCTAAGGATGAAGTCTGAGCAATCCCATATCGATGCTGGGCTGAAATAAGAACAGTAACACCTCTTAGAATCATAGAGCTGGAAGAGATCCAAAGGGCCATGGAGTCCAACTCCCTGCCATGTAGAAATACACCATCAAAGCTTTCCTGATAGATGTCCACCCAGCCTCTGTTTAAAAGACTCCAAAGAAAGAGACTCCACCCCGCTTTACGGAGGCAGTAGCATATTCCACTGTCAAACTGCTCTTACCCTTAGAAAGTTCTTCTTCTCATCCACAACACTGGTTTCCCCCAAGTCCATTGAACTCACACTAAAGGCACTGTACAGATCAACACAACGAATGTGCACATTCAGTCAGCCTCCAAAGAGGAAGACTCTGAATAAATCTTGTAAAGAAAAGCCCATAACAGATTTGTCTTAGGATCATCATGAGCTGGAAACAATTTGAAGGAGCACAACAACAAAATTAAGAAATATCCTAGGTACTGAGACAGGAGCACTTGCTAGAGAAATACTCACTGGTCGTTCTACCAGGTCATCTCGGCGGGTGATTTCAGGAGGAAAGCTGCTGCCTCGGTAGCGAACATTATACCAGTGAGCCTGTGCCAGGAAAAGAAAAGCCAGCAGAGTTACACTGAGCAACGTCTGTTCTGTCAGATTTTTGTATCCACAGGGTGAGTATCCCTTATCCAAAATGCTTGGGACCAGAGGTGTTTCGGACTTTTTTGTATTTTGGAATATTTGCATATACGTAATTAGATATCTTCGAGATAGGACCTAAACCTAAGCACAAAATTCATTAATGTCTTACATAAACTTCAAACTGTAAATATAAATTACTGTAAATTATATACCCTCGTATACTGTTGTAAGTATACCTTTGCATAATTGTTGAAAACTATGTACCATTCTTTCAACACAGGGTCCACTCTTTCATTTCTTCTTGCCTTCTTCCTGTAGGGAACTTGAGGGAATATGGAGTCTCATGTGGGATTCTGGAGCACTTTGGATTTTTAATTCTGGGATAAGGAATACTCAACCTGTAGCTGCCATCTGGGGCTTGTCACCATGGGGTCTCAAGCAAAAGCATGAGGCAGATCTTCCCCAGCTCCCACTCACCACATGGATCTTCAGATCAATCGACAGACGAATGTGATACGGCACATCATACTCTCGCATGTCCACTATGTTGTCCATCTGGTCTGCAGTCTTTTTGGAGGGCTCCTCTTCCTTACTGCTCAGACTGCTCCCAGCAAGAGTACTGTGAAGTAGACAAGGGCAGCTCTCTTCATGACAATGATAATGTGCGCATGGTGGCCTGAGAACCACATAAAGCATTCGTAGGGGCATTATGACAGCAGTGCGAGAATGACGGCCAGAGCACTCTGCAATCCCTGAATTCAGCGGAATAACTCCTCCTACCTAACTGTAGGAATTTGAAGGGAGGAGCTTCCAACATGCTCGTTTTCTACTCAAATCCAGAGCAGGTGGGAAGAAACCACAGTTCCTGCATCCAAACGGTGATGGAACCATGAGACGAACCTCTGAGGAAGCTCCAAGGAAGGTGTTCTTATGCCACTCTGGTCACATATGGCATGGCTCACAAACTGTTGTGGACTTACCAGTCCCCACTCACCACATTAGTCTTCCGATCAAAGAAAACCATTGTATCATATTATTAAAGATGTAGCTTGGACTAGATGAAACTATGGTGGGACCTAGAACCAAATGCTGGCTACTCTACCTGGCTAGCATGGTGGTATAAACGTCCACAGATTGGTCCCATTCTCTGTTCTTCTTTACAGCAGGCATGATTTCTTTGCGCACCTTTACCAGGTCATCTACTGTATTGAAGGAGAGCTTGATGTAGTTGTGCTTTAACCCAACCAGGTGATTTGGCTACAAAGACAAAGAGAAAACTCAAGGTGCACAGACAGAGGACTACAAGCTACACATATTAAAAAGCACTCCGGCTGGGGCATACCCTCCCTTTAGAGGCCAGATTACTGTTAGTGCGTCTCCTCTCTTTCTTTTCAAGTAATGCCACAATGTTACAGTAATCTTACTGAATGCAATTCTCACCAAGTCCAGATCTTCTTTAGGCACAGTCTCTAGCCTTGCTATTTTACCCTGGAACTTCTTGGAAAGGAAGGATGACACTTCTCGGTCACAACCCTAAAGAGACAATCATTCATCACAAGGGCAAAGCACAGACTTTCTAGACCTTCTATCATTGGGGAATAGCTTCCACACTCTAACAAACAAACCCATGGGCACTGCAGAGGGTTCTGGTGCAAGGGAGGGTCTTCACTCCATCCCCACAGGGCAATGGCTGGGCTTGCTGGGTCTAACTGTTGCCCTTCTTGAGAATACTATTTGCAGTAGACTTGGGCCATTTCTGTACTACACTGTTGCAGTGCTATTATTCCACTTTCAACATCCTGTGGAATTCTGGGGCTTGTAGTTTCCTGAGGCCAAAGATGCCCCTCCCTAAACTGCAGACCTCAGGATTCCCTAGGATATTGAAAGTGGAATAATAGCACTGTAACAGTGTAGTGCAGAAATGGCCTCGATAGCGTGATGTGCAACTGTGGGAGGCTAAGAAGCTGCATCAGCTCCCTAGGAAACTGTGGGGATCTAAACCCTCCACTGCAAAAACAAACAAAACACAATATCAAATGTTTTTGTCCCTGATGTTAGACTTAGAAGAGGCATTTTTTTTTCAAAACAGGAAAGTGACAGGAAGTCACTTCTGGTTTACCTTCCTTTTTAAAAAGGCCTTTTCTGAACTTAAAATGGCCAGGAGGTGCTCCAAAATATGGAATAATGCCCACCATGTCCCCTACAAGGCACTGCGGTGCATTTGGGGGCAAAAAAAAGGAAAAAAATCCAAAACATTTTCGATCTCTGCAAGGCCCCCAAGCACTACAAAAACAAGCCTGGGGCCACATGCAGCCCATGGGACGTACTTTGTTCCTCTCTGCTATACAAATTTGAGGGTTTTAGCCAGCTTCATTTATCCTCTTTATAATGAGTACCATTGGATAAAAACGTTTTAACACTCCAGTCTTACACATTTTCACTCAGAAATCTGAGGCCAGTGGGGCTTACTTCTAGATAAGTAAGGAGACGGTTGAAACCTAAACGTCTTAAGAACTCAGACTGGTCGCTGGCTGCAACTTCCAGCATGGGTCAAGAACATCACACTAACCTTTTGGGCTGCAATATAGAAGTACGGCTTATAGGGCAATGCCACCTGGGGGAAAAAAAGACTGTGAGCCTCATGCAATCACTAAGAACTAAGCATATTTCCCTTGTATGAGTTTAGTTCATCCTCAAAACATCCCAACTCACTGTCATCAAACTTCTGACTGGTCACTAAAAGATTTCAGAATATGCTGAGAAAATGCTCCACTGTGTTTCTGTGGGGTTTAACTTTCCACAGTGAAAGCTGACATATTGAGATGTGCATGTGTGCAAAGTTTTCTTCAAAGGAGCAATCGCCCCCTTAGAAAGAATTGCCCCCACTTAAAAATTAACGATTTCTACCTTTGTGCCAAGTACTCCCCCAAAAAACAGGAGAGATACTGCATGCTGAACTGCAGATTGCCTTGAAAGATGTTCTATGGGAAGTGTTGGGTATTCAGTTCAACTGTAAAACAATGAAGCTTATCTATCAGTATATATCTGGCTTCTAACAACAGTTTGCAAACCATTGCTTTTGTGTACTATGGAAGAAAGAAGTAAACTTTCAGCATGAATCAAAACGTCAGCTAAAGTGTTGTCTGTCTTCCACCATACTATCCAGCTCCCCCTCAAATTTCCAACAGGTTCTTTAAGCAGTCTGTACCAATAAACATCGCTTTGCCTTTATCCCCTTCCCTCTGAATAGGTACTCACCTTAAATCTACTTCCATCCTCCTGAATGAAATAGTAATCCACAGCACTGACTAAGCGTTTATCCTCATCCAAAACTTCTGTCTAAAACAAGGCCAAAACAATGAGAGCAACCAATGAAGCCGATAATGATGTGAGCTCAACATTCTATGTTGACTCATCTCTGATCAGGAAGATTCTCAGTATTCTAAGCCACCCAGGTTTTCCCTTTTCCCAAAAGATGAGCCAGCTTGGAGTAAGGAAGGGGCTGTGGAGACTCTAGGCAATGGACATAAAAAAATTGTTTTTTGGAAGTTTTTGGATTTCCACATAAGGACAGCTCAACCTGTATTAAGTAAAGTCAGGAGGTCTACAGCAAGCAGGTGGAGTGCTCTGCCCATGCAGTTCTTGTCCTTTCCTCTAGCCCTCTGCACGCTGTCTAAAACACTTCCCTCTCTGCTACACTTCCCAGGAGGGGCTACCACTGCTGCTTACCAGCAGAGAGGAAACAGGGAAGCAAGGTCATTTTCCATCCTCACCTTGGATTCTTGGGAAGGATATCCATTCTCCGGACACCCCCATCCTCAAACAGCCTTTCTGTCCATCTCCTGTCATTGCAAATTTGGCTCCTGGCTCATCAGATCAGGAGCAAAACTTCTACCACCAAGGCACATTCAGCAAGACAGCCTAGTCAAGACTGAGCTCCAGTCAAAAGGCACTCAATAAAAGCCAGAAGTACTTACAGGGTGCATGTTGATCAACCAGCCTGTTCTTTCAGTGGGTTCCTTCAGCCTCTCAAACCCAAACTGGGCATCAATCTCGTCTGTCCAGTGGCTGCGCTCCAACCGTTTCAGAGCGGAGAGTGAGGAGCTGTCATCCCTGTAGCAAAAGGCAAGAAGCTTTAACACGCCCTTTGTCAAGTCACAGGGGAGGAACAAACATCCCAGACAGTGAAGACGATGCCCTTTGGCCAAACAGCTAGCAAAACGTCTTGTCACTGGGGACACGATCTAATCATCCCAAGCAACAAAGCAAGCTGCAGGGTTAAGGCCCTGACTCACTTCTGTCGCAAACGAAATACACTCTGCATATGTCCAGAAGCCCTCTTTGGATATTTTTAAATAAGAACTCATCCCTGCCCCCATTCATTCTGGTCAAAAAGAAGCCACACAGTTTGGAGGCCTCAAAGTTGGGAAAAGTTACTTTTATGGATTGCAAATCTCAGAACCCCCTAGCCAGCACAGACGATGGCTCTGGCGTTGTAAAGAGAAAGGAAACTTCTTGCCGTCCGGTTCAGTGCTATTATTCACATATCACGCACGAAAGGCAACGCCTTCGGTTTGGATCCCGAGAGCAGACATGCGCTCTGGACATGCTCCAAAACTTCCAATCATTTACGGAGGGCGGATGACAACAGGTCGGGCCGGAGCTCATTCCAGTGATGAGGCCAGGACTCTCGTGGAGAGTAAAGGGCAGCTGTGCGGAGCCTACTGACGCAGCGAGGCGAAATGCACTCTGCACATGGCCAGGATCACCCCTGCAACAGTGCCACTAACAACAGCCGAGGACATCCCAACCCCACCAGGGCTCCTCACCCCCGCGGCATCTCTCCTTCGCCGTCTCCAGCGGGGGCCTCCGCTCCCCACCGCCGCCGGCCGCCAGCACCGCTGGCACTACTGCCGCCACCTTTCCGCATCGCCACCCCCAACTGACTCCGGCAGCCGTACGCCCGAATCCTCTCAGATTCCCGCGCTGAAGGGAAGTCTCGCGAGATCGCCTCCTCTCGCGGAAAAGAGGAGCGCGGAGCTCCCTGGTATCAAGAAGAGAGAGCGCGCACGCGGGCGAGGGACCTCCTTTCCCCGTGCCGCCTACGAGAGACACCACCAATCGCATTTCTTTCTCTGGGCCCGCCTCTTCTACTACAACCAATAATAGGAGAGGTCGCCCCTTCCATTCAACAGCACCAATTCCTTTCGATTCTTCTGATTGGGCAAGATCACGCCATCTCGTTGCACCCCACAAACAATCTTGACTCCGCCCCCATCCCTGCCGGTTCGAACGCTTCGCTTCTGCGCCACGCCCCACTGTGGCGATATAAACCCCGCCCCCTTTCCTGGATTGGCTCATACTGTGGGCAGATACAGCTGGTAGGCCGGGGGCGCGTGCGCGGCGGAGGGTCGTCCCGCCTGAGCTGTTGCCCGGTGGCGGTGTGGTGGCCGCGATGCCGGCGGCGCTCTCCAAGCACGAGTCGGGGCTGCTGGCCCAGAGGCTGCTGGGCCGGTACCTGCTCCTGCTCCGGCTCTACCCCGTGCTGACGAAGGCCCTCTCCAGGTAGGTGCGGGAGGGCTGCGACCCGGAGGGGCAGCTCTGCTCGGCGGTCGGCCCCCAGGCCCCGCTCCCGCTCTTCCTGACAGCCGGGAGTCGGTCCGTCCATGGGCTGAGGCTGCCTGCTCGCGGTGACAGTGCCCTGAACCGTTTCTGAGCCAAGCGGCCGGGCACTGTGGCAAGGCCGCCCGGGCCCCCGGGGAGCGACACCCAGTGGGGCTGCGTTGCTCCGGAGTAAAGCGTGCCCGCGGCGAACCTCCGCTTGCGTTGGCGAGCTTGAGCAACTGAGGTGGGAAAGGGCCCCCGAGGAGTCCGCAGGCGGAGGGCGGATCGAGGCGAGAGTCCGGGAGAGCGGTCGGGACGTCGCTCGCGCCCCGAGCTGACCCTGCAGACTGCCCTCTCGGGTCGGGCTGGCCGGGTGCTGGGATGTGTAGTCCCCGCGAGCGCCCTTCGGAGATGAGAAGTAACGCGTCTCGAACCGCCTTGGGATTCAGTTAGGTTTTTGGGGACAAGGATGTGGTGAAGGCGTGACCAAAGTTACTTTGTGGATGCGACAGGCGTCAGTTTCCAGTTACTTCCAAAAGGTATTTTTGAGAGCGGTTGAAGAGGTGTTTTGACGAAAACTTCAAGTTTGATTTTTATTATGTTGTTATTAAAAAGAAAAGAAACATTGTAACGTTAATGAATAGTTGATTCAGCAGTATGTAGAACATATAGTAATTAATATCATGATGTATTGTTCTTTGAAATAACAAGTAAAAATAAATTTTTCACCCCTTCACATTCCCATTTTACGCCCTGAATAGTAATGGGAAAGTTTGTTATTTTTTAATCACTCTAATTCAGTGGTTCTCAAACTGTGGGCTCCCAGATGTTTGTGGACTTCAGCTCCCAGAAGCCCCAGCCACTGTGGTCAATGCTCAGGGCTTCTGGGAGCTGAAGTCCAAAAACATCTGGGGACCCACAGGTTGAGAACCACCGCTCTAATTGCTTCCAAAAGTAACTTTCCAAGCTCAAATAATGGTCTGAAGCTCTGCTTAGATCACCCTGAAAAGTGTTGAGTATAGGCAGAGCAATCTCAGATGGTCGCCAGCTGCTTACTGATTCTTTTCCATAACCAGTGTAAATTAGGACTTCCTCTCTGGTGAAGACTATCTTTAATTGTGCAACTTGTGCAGAGGGTCCGTTTTTCTTTTCTGTCTCCACCTTATAAAACAATTTTACTAGCTACTGAGAATGCCCAGGCATGTATGTTTTTGTGTATATATAGGCATCAAAAGAACAACAGTGTTGTTATATTCATTTATATTCTGCCTTTCTCCTGATTTGGAGATCAAGGCAACTTACAACAGTTAAAACAAACAGTTAAAAGTCTACAGCATGCAAAGATTAAAATGCAATTAAACCATCATGAAATTAGAAGCTACTTAAAACAAATTGAGACGACAAGAACAGCAAATATAGGTCCAGCACATTACTTTGCTGCTGTTTTCTATCTCTGACTCCTCCAGCTTGGCCTCCTTTGGGGTCCTGCCTTCTTTACCAATGACGGCTACATGTGGACTTCTCTCTTTCTGTCCACCTTTATTACTTATTTAATTCAATGTAAAGTATATCCCCCCCCCAGGAGTGAATGTGGTACTCCCTGCCCACCTTGTGTTCTCCTTACAACAATCTTGTGAGTGGGTTAGGAAACGTGAGTCACTCAGGTTCACCTGTGAGCTTCATACCCAAGCAGGGCTTTTGATCTTTTGGGTTTTGTTTTCTTCTAAGCAATACATGTCTGAGTTTCCATTGTTGCAAACTCGTGGCACTGACCTTGTCTCCTCGGAAATCTATGCCATGGTGATTTGTGGAGCTTCTATGTGGGTAAGCGTGCATCAGGTTACAGCATAAGGGCAACTGAGGTAGCCAAAAAAATCCTACTTGATCTGTTTTGAGCTTGAGATCTTGCCCTGAAGTGAATCCTTCCTAACTACCAGAGAGCTTAGAGCCTGCTCAAACTACAAAGCTACACAGATGTAACAGTGGCAGTCAAAGCGGGATCAAAGTGCTATTGCTGTGTAGTGTGAAAGAGACCCTGGTCCCATTGAGTTCCCTGACACCTAAATGCCAGGTAAGATGAGCTTGATATTACAGCCTTATCCACAGTATATCTGGCTTGGCTGGTTTAGCAGGCTGACCCAGTACCCTAGATCTGGTTGGGTTAATGCTACTTAACCTGCACAGGATTGCATCCTCTGGGCAGCCAACCCCCAGGACATCTGTTCAGAAACAGGTTCCACTAATTTGAAATGGGTCCTACTTTCAGGTAACCAGGGAGCACACATCTCCCTTGTTCCATCAGCTCTGCTGACTGCTGGTTTATTTCTGGGCACAATTCAAAGCATGGGGTATGACTGATGAAGCCCTATACAGCTTAGTTCCAGGCTTTCTGACTGACTGAATCTCCATATATAAGCCTCACTGTGTTATGAGATCTTCTGGGGAATCTGTTGCATTTTCATGCTGTTGCATTTCCAGGCAACAAAATTTTGAACCCAAAGCAAATAAAGGATGGGATGAGCATGCAGATGGAATTCTGAGAACTGCCCAGAACTGAGTCAGAGTTTTTCACATCCAGACTTTGGGAAAATAACTTTCCATACTATTTCTAGGGCCAAAAGCCAGCCTGGGATAGCGGTCTGAGTGTTAGACTACGACTGGAGACCAGGGTTTGAATATCCACTTGGCCATGGAAACCCATTGGGTAGCTTTGGGCAAGTCACATTCTCTCAGCATCTGAAGGAGGCAAAGGCAAACTCCTTATGAGCAAATCTTGCCTCTGGTCTTGTTCCTTAATTCTTCCTGTTTTAAGGCTCCAGACACACTTACCTTCTCTTTGTTCCCTCCCCTAGCGCCCTTCTATCAGCACTTGGGAGTCTCCTGGCTGAGATCATTGAGAAGAGCCAGCAGAAGAAGGCCGTGGACTTGTGGGGCCCCGTGAGGTTTGCAGTCTATGGGTAAGTGGAGGTGTTCTGGAGCTGTAGAAAAAGGTTCTTGTGTTTCTGAGAGAAGTTAGGTGAAATATGTCATGTATGTGATGTATATCACGCCAGCATGGTGTAGTGGTTTGAGTGTTGGACTGCAGCCCTAGGGACCAGGGTAACCCCTAAGTGACCCTGGGTGCATCACACTCTTTCAGCCCCAGGAAACCCCATGATAGGTTTGCCTTAGGGTTGCTGTAAGTCAGAGGTGACTTGAAGGTGCTAAACAATGTGATGTATAGTGAATGTAACTCAGTAAGTGATCTGTGGGGAGAGGGTGGCAGCATGGGGTGTTGGGGGTGACTGGTCATTGGCTGAGCATTTGAATGGGATTTTAAAAGGCTGTATAGGACAAGAAAATGAGTCAGAGAGAGAGAGATTAGTTATGCTTAGCTTAGGTAGGAGTTGGAGCGTGAGGACTGTGACTGAGAGTTTGCTAGAGCCAGTCAGGATTTAGATATGTAAGTAATCTTTAACTTAATGTTGAGCTTCTGTTTAATAAATCTTTTATGTTATTATGTCCATGCGCCTCTGAGAACACTACACAAGGGGGCTATTGGGAAGCTTGAGTTCATACCTGTGAGCTCTGTGGTGGTAGCAGTTAAGGGTGGTGGTGTCCAGTGGGGAGGGGGCATCTAAAAGGCCCCCACATTGGATGCCATAGCAGTGGGACAGGAGGAGGTCTTTGCATGGGATTGCAGAGGTGGGGGCAAGGAGAAGCCCTCACATATACCCCATTCCTGCTTTGCCAGGCTCCTGTTTACAGGACCGCTCAGCCATTACTTCTACCTATACTTGGAGAGAGTGATCCCTTCCAACGTGCCTTTTGCCACCCTCAAGAGGCTGCTCCTGGACCGCCTCGTGGTTGCTCCAGCCTTCCTTGTGCTCTTCTTCTTTGTCATGAACATCTTGGAGGTAGGATCCCCAAGTCTTGGTATTGGCCATCCTTTCCAAAATCAGTTATACAGTAGTCCCCACCTGATCTGCAGTTTCATGTTCTACCATTTCACTTACACACAGTCAGCCTCTTCCCTCACAGACTCATCTTCCTCCTTCCCACCCTTTGCCCCAATTTATCCCATGGAGTCCGGGTGATGGCACCTATGTAACCTGCTCCAAGTCCTACCACCCACATCTTGCCTGCCTCCCTTGCCACTTTAACCTCCCTGTGAAGCACTGCCATAGGAGACAGCTCTGGTGTCACCGCAGGTAACCCTCTAACTTTGCAAAGACTATAGAGAGGCTTCAGGCTATCTGTTACTGTAGAGTCTGGTACTATCCACAGTTTCAGGCATCCCCAGAGCATTTTGGAATGTATCCCCTGTGGATAAGGGGGACTGCTATACTAAAATGCGTTGCATAGAAACTAAAAAAAATAGGCTTACATGCTTCTTAGTGATTGTATTAACTAGGTGATTAACAGTCTTTCAGACAGGATTGTTTAATATGCTCTAACACTACCCAGTTCTAGCACTTTGATCCAACTTGAACTGCTATGATTCCATCCGATGGAGTCCTGGCTGTTTTGGCTGGGGCATTCTGGAAACTGTCATCTAGAAATAACTAACTTTCCCCCACTCCGCCCAGTTGTTGTGGAGCCTGGTGCATTTGTGAGGAATTGGCTGTCTCAGGGCAGTCTTCTGTTAGGTTCCAAGAGGTGAGAGAGCTCCTTCTGTAATGGGCTGAATTCTTGCTTTGCGTCTTTCAGGGGAAGGATTCCTCTGCATTCATGAAGAGGTTAAAATCAAGTTACTGGGTGGCCTTGAAAATGAACTGGAAAGTCTGGACGCCAGTCCAGTTTATTAATCTGGCCTATGTTCCTATGCAGGTGAGTATCCTCACTCTCCTTTCTTTTTCAGGAGTGAAAAATCCAGCCAGTGCTTAACCCAGCTTTAGGAAGCTTCAGTTCTCACATGCATTGTAATCTCCTGAGCAGCCAGGCATCTCAGATTCTGATTGTATTACAGGCATAGCCTTTGAACATTACTGTTGCTAGAACAAATGAGTCAGATCTTTGCATAACCGCACAAAAGATGGCCGCTGTGGGATGGACAGGTTGAAGTGTCTGTCTGTCGTGATAGGCATGGCAATCAGTTGCCTGGATAGTATCTTCTCATCATGCGGCAGGAAATCTCCAGGTTGTGTTTGACGACAACTCCCATGATTCCTCACCACTGTCTGTGCTGGCCAGGGCTCTGGAAGTTTGGGGGAATGTAAGTTGACCACTCCTGCTTTAGTCAGAACTACACTTATTTCAGAAGTAGTGTTAAATGAGAGGAAGAGGACACAATTTCATTGCTGCATCCTGTGCATAATTTTATAACTCTCTCATGCTTCTTTTCAAGCCTTTTTTTTTTGCTTTCTCCAAAATTAACATTAAACATTTAATTTAATTTTGCTAGATTTATGGCATCCTCCTCCCCCTGCTCAGAGCTGCTTACAGCAGTTTCTTTTTTTAAAAACTGGCAATTATTAACCCTGTGGGATGGAGGGGGTAACAATCTATAAAGATGGTTTATAGTAGCAGCCTTTCCCTAAAGGGCCATCTCTATGGAAAAGAAATGAGCATTAAAATTGTGGGGTGGGGTGCACATATGTGATGAATCAGCAGCAACAGCCCCACCAAGTAACCATATTCTCACTTTACAGTAACTGGCTGTGCTGGTTGAAGGATTCTTGGACTTGTCTTAAAGAGTTGCTGGGTGAGGCTGGAGTGGATGAATAGAAGTCCGCTTTCTGTTTTTGTCGTGTTCCCCTGCAGTCAGCTGCAAGTTCTGTTTTCTACCGTTTTGGTGATTTCTTTAAAAAAGTCTCTGCATTCAGCTTTGTATTCCCTTTCCACCAATATATACATTTTTGGGTGATGTATTTGAGCCAAGAATTGTTATCACAGTTGTTTACAGTTCTGTTTGGAGAAGTCCAAAGGATAATTGTGTCCTCTGCCTCACGTTCATCCGAGATGTGGGAGGTGGTTAGGGACATGGCATCCCCCACTGAAAGCCATATCTACCACATAATTTATAAGCCAAAGGCCTATAATGCAGATGTGCCTGTGAATTCACATACACTTGTGAATGTACATTCAAGTGGATGTCATATTGCCCCACTTTGCTGTTTGACACAGATGTAGCATCGTCAACACGTTATGCCATGTGAAGTGATGGAGGCTACTGTTGTTTCTTGACTGTCTCCCTCTTTCTCCAGTTCCAGGTCCTGTTTGGGAATCTGGTGGCCCTCTTCTGGTTTACCTACTTGGCGTCTGTCAAGAAATGATGGTGTGTGAGGAAGCTGTGAGGCAGGGCTTGGCCTTCCTACCTGGTGTGGAAGCAGTCCTTGGCAACTGAGCATTACCAGTCCTGCGGGGGATGAATGGAGGAAGAGGTGGCACAGTACTGCGAGAAGCCATTTTATGCTGTTGCGGGTTGAATTCCTGTGACAGTTTCTGCTCCTTCTGGGCCACCTCGCTGCTTTTGCCTTACCGTTTCTGGGACCTGGTTGGAAGACTCTTCTGCTGCCTTTCCTTGGGAACTCCTATGTCCCATTCTGCTAACAGTCGTAACTAACGTGGCCTTTTCATTAATTTTTATGTTTTTTTCTTAAATGTTTTTGGCGCAACAGCAGGCAGGTCTTGTTTTTCTTTTCTTTAAATGGTGGTTGACACTAATGGTTTATTGGGATCAGGGCAACTAGCATAGGACCTCTGTGTATCCTTTTTTCTGAGGAATAAAATAAAGAGAAGTGATATTTTAAATACCAAATGAAAATGGCTGGGGTCACTTTAGGGAGCAGGGCCAAAGGATCTTGGAAGTTCTGTCGTGGAGGAGCCGGAATCTGGCAAATGGTGTAAAATTTGCATTCAAAAGCACACGGGTGAGATTTTCTTGGGTTCCTGAACCTGTTTGATTCTGCTAGGCTTGGAGGGTCAAGGAGAGGGATCCCAATGAGAAGCCTTTCTCCCT
Organism: Iguana delicatissima; assembly: GCA_948472985.1. Taxonomy (NCBI): domain Eukaryota; kingdom Metazoa; phylum Chordata; class Lepidosauria; order Squamata; family Iguanidae; genus Iguana; species Iguana delicatissima. The sequence goes on along the minus strand of CAOKZL010000816.1, from coordinate 823,434 downwards.
GGAGGTGACCGAAAGTCTGGCATTGTAGAGGGGAGAGGTGATCAACGCAGCCCCCTGTATTTCTCCTGACTGTCTTTTTTTTAAAATCAGACAGCTTGTTTCTTTGAGCAGCCAACCCAACAGCCTCAACACGTTCTGCGAACAGGAGAGGCAGGCAGAGCTGTAGTCTTATGTCTGATCACTGCTCTCTGCGAAGGAGTTGCTATGAGCAAAACCCACCACTAGACGGCCCTCTCACCTTGCTCATAAGCTTTCTGATTAGAAGGAAAATCTGTCCAGGAAGGCTTCTTTCTAAGAAAAGTGCTGGGGTGCATTCTTTTTATTGAGAGACTTAAAGGATTTCCTGCCAAAGGAGCAAGAGGGCGGAGGGCAAGCAAAAAATGTGCAAACACTGAGCTGTGCCCTGGTGGTCAAGGAGGGGTTAATCATCTTTAACGCTGATTCCTTTATTATGCTTGTCTTCTGTCTTTGGTCTGAATTTAGTGTTCAGGGGCCAAGATCCTGGACACTTTTAGCACAGCATAAATTTACACTGGTGTAGTGACACAGTCTCAAAAGTAGCAAAATACCAACTAGGAAACACCGGGAGAGGGAGGGAAATTCAAACAAAATGTTGGACATGATGATGATGTGAAAAATGTACAGAACACAGAATAACCAAAGGCAGTTAAATATGGCTGGCATCCAACCATGTGATACAATATACTCTCATATAAATGCAAAACAGGAGTACTAAACACCATGATCACAAATGTATATATGCAAAGAGCAACTTAATTCAAAGAACAAAGATCAACTAAAGCCTGTAGGCAATGAAATATAACTTCTCTCAGACAATATAGCAAGGGCAGCCACTGCGTAACAAAACAGTAGCTTGAACCTAAACGAAGTCCAGGATGAACAAAGGAGTCACAGACATTTCTTGCTGGAATACAGAAAGACCAGCTATATGCCTATATCTAGTTCCAGAAATGTGGAGCCATTTCAATCAACAGCTGGCATGATTGATCCAGGCCCCTCACTGATGAAGGGAGCTGTGCTGAAGGAAATATAAGTAGCTTTCTTCCCCAGCTCCTTCCTGAGTCTCCCACTGTTTCTATTATGATCAATATTTTGTGGGTTCTTGGGATAACCACATCACACTGCAGGGGATTGGAAGATTAGCCTTAGTGAAATTACAGGGCTGAAGGGAGGGTTCACATGTAGATTTGGGTGCTGCTGTATTTTACGCTGTGCATGCCACTGATTTACATTGTTCATGTCTATGCCATTGCTTCCAAGATAGCTCACTCATCTGCAGAAAGGAGGAACCAGGTTTTTTTTTTTTGGATCTGCCCCATGGCATCGAGCACCTTAATCTGGCCTCACTGAAGTGTAATGTGTAAAGGAAACCTTGAAGACCAATTAAGCAACAACATACAGTACCCAAATCCCAAGAATGAATATTTCCTGATACTCTTGCCATTTCTAGCAAGCAAGTCCTGCACCCAACAATCTGGACAGCTCAGCATCTCCAAAGACCTACTTGTGTTGAGTATGAAGACCTTTCAGTTTCATGGGGGCAGGAAGAGAGGTGTAAGCAGGTTTGACTGAATTGTTTCTAAGCCGTCCTATAATCGATAATCCTCTTTGTAAACATGATCTGTTGAAATGCTCAGTGCGTACAGATCTACAGTGCTGATGCCACTTGTGCGAAGATTTTGTATGCATACCCTTACCTCCAGCATGTTTTGGCGCCACCCCCAGTATTCTGAACATGTTCACTGAGCTCAAGTTCACAACCCCATCCCCACCTGACCATTTCATGCTTTGCCCTTTTGTCCAACACCGGCAGAAGTCAGGTGCTTCTTGTTTCTCTTCCACTTGCTGTGAAGTCAATTACTCCAACCAATTCCTGACATGTCCTGCTGACAACTTGTTATTCCAGAAGATGAGAGAAGGGAGCTACCTGTCCTTGAATTGTTCTTAATCCATGGGGAAAATAAGGTAAAACTAGCAGGAACTTTGGGCAAAAGTGACTGTGCCAGTTTAGAATTTTTGATGGCATGCACCAATGGCTGGTGGCTTTCATGTCAGAAGGGTGGCAAGTTCACTCTGAAAGGAACTCTCCAAGGTGCTCAACCTTGAATCACCTTCTAGTGGGGTCTTTTTCTTTTCCTACTGCTTTCCACTCCATGTCTTTCCCAAAAACTCCTGTCCTCTCATGATATGGCAAAGTACGATAGCCTCAGTTGAGTTACCTTAGCTTCTAGGGAAGGTCAAAGCCTGATTCCCTCTAGGACTCATTTGTCTTTCTGGTGATCCATGGTTCATCTCTTCCAGCACCATGTTTCAGATGAGTGGATTTTCTTCCTCTCAGCTTTCTTCACTCTCGTTCTTGGCACATGCACACATACTTTTCAAGACAGTGCTCCCATCATTCCTCCTCCTCCTCCTCCTCCTTCACCACCACCACCACCACCACCTGAGGACTGGTGAAGAGGTTCCAGGCCCTGAGATCTTAGGGCCTTGTCTGTGACCAGTAGTGTATCCTGCAGTTCTGTATAATTTCTATAGCACAGCCTTGCTAACTAGGGATACAGTTGTGAGTCAGTTATTTGAACTCTATTGTCCTCCCTCTTCCTTCCACTTCCCTTGGAAAGCCTTTGCTCTCCTTCCAGCATTTACTCCAAGACTAGGTCAGCAAAGGAGGAGTGAGGGGGTTAATCAGTCTAAGACCAAGCTGTAACTTTTTTATTTTTATTTTTATTTGCAAGAACAGCCTCTGAGCCATATGCAAAGGATTTAGCTTGTAATCATCTTTGGCTTTAGCAGGAAATCTGGGAAGAGAGACCTTTTTGCGTTTATTATACATAAGAAGATCTTGATGGTTAAGAATGGCCAGGGCTCCAAATGGCACTGGGGCTGGAGATAGTAGTCTTTGATAAGCTTTAAAGATTTGAGTGACAGACTCAGCATCTGTGCAGCCCAAAATATCTTGGTTAAACTGCAGCAGCCTGAGATGGACAGAGCACGTGATCAGTGGTGTGGGGGTATATACAGACATGTGGGCACTTGTTAGCAGGAGTCCTTATCACCCTGAGCTTTGGGGGAAATTACAACTCTCAGCATCCTCCTGGACTCCATGCTTGGGAGGATTCTGGGAATTCTAGTTCAAAAGAGCCACTTTGTCCAGCTCTGATGCAGAAGTTCACTGCCTTCACATGCTGGGACTTTATTTAGCTGTCACGCTGGATAGCTCATGTTGCACACCTGAGTCAGAAATGAGAGGCAGAAAATCAATGGCTTCCCTTCAAAAGGAAATGGTCTAATGTGCCAATTACACTACGAGGAATTATTCCAGCTGAAACATGCAATTCAATGATTTCTTACACAGTCTTTTTCTGTGTTGTGGGTGCTCCATCTGTGGCTATATAAGCATGGCAGGTTTTTATGTTGTTGCAATGTTGTTATGTATAGTTTAACACTCATGACTATACACCCTGTGTCAATTATTTCTCTGTCTCTGGACTATAAACATGCTCAAATCTTTAAACTTGTCCAATCTAATGTTCAGATGTCCTTTTTTTTGTAAAAAAAAAAATCATCCTGACATGATTCAACTAAAGTTAAGCCTGTTGAAATCCCTCTGATTTAAAGAGAAGAGTTAAAAGTGCAAAAAACAGTTACCGACCTATCCTAGCATTCATGCCTTCATCAGCTGGGCCATGATCTGAAGTCCCACCGCCATCTCAGATATAGGGACTGAGCCAAAGGACATGGCCTCCTTTGGGGGGCACCTGGGTGCTGGAAGTCTCTGCCCCCAGAGACTTGGCTGGCTCCCTCACTTGTAGGGGTGTCAGCCTTCATGTAGTTCATTCTGGATAGCAAGAAGGAATACTTTCAAGACTTCTCCCTGGTGTGTATGATTCCACCTGGGTAGTTTGTGACAACTTTTTTTTTTTGCATTTCTTTGCACAAGAAATGTGTTTTTTAGCAAAACGTGTGGATTTTGGGTGCTAAAGTTATACACACATATTTTGCTGGCCAGCTCTTTGTAGATGCCTTGGTAGCAGAGAAGAAATTTGGTTTTGCTGTCTGTGCAGTGGTTTGAACATGAGACTATGACTGGGAGACCTGAGTTTGATTCTTCACTTGGCCACGGAAACCTACTGGGTGATACATCTCATCCAGCCAGGTCTCTGTGATATATGTCAGCTCAGCATGCTCATCCAGGATCAAGCCCTGAATGATGGCAGTTTTACCATTCACTGACTTGGCATTCATCAGCAGCCTTTTCAACCTGGGGTACAGTTGCCAAGTCTATGGAGGTTGTTAAATATAGATCTGACTGTGTCAAGGATGAACACATCTGGAGATAGTTTTCCATCTTAGCTTACTCATTGGCTGTAGGTACCTGGTTAAGATGGTTGTATCATTTGTGCAGGTTTACTTGATCAGTAATAACTGCCTCACTTTCCTGATGTCTTCTGCTGAACCCTTTAATTTGACTTATTGACTTGTTATTTTAGCCTGATTGATATCCATGTTGAAGGGCCCACATGGGGACAAAAATGCAGGGAAGAAATATTTTAATCAATCACCCTTCCAAGGAAACCAATGGGATTTAAATGAGTTTAACTTGGGTTGGGCCTGATCCTTCTCCACAGAGAATGCATGTAGTCACACGTTCATATATACAGAGCTATAATTTATTTGCAGAGTTTGGAAAAGCTCCTTCATTGGACTGCCATGCCAAGAATCCTCCATCTCCTGGCTTGTGTGCGTGGGAGGGGTTCTGAGAGTTGTAGTTCAGTAAAGTAACTTTCTGAACACCCTGTTGATTTGTGTTGCAGAATGCTGCTCTTGTGCCAACTAAGGGTGTTCAAGGCAGAGCAGCAAGGAGGGACAGCTGCAAGTCAAGTTTGTGTTCTATCTAAATACCAAATGGAAGTCATGATTTCAGTTAACCTAGCCACACATTTTTGTCCAAAATCAACATTGTCCACATTCGCAACTTACATGATGCCTACATTTCTGCCTTTATTTAGGACCTGCACCCTAAAATATAGGATTCATTTTTTAAAATCTCATTTCATCTCATTCTGTCTATAGGAAAGGAGAAGCTTCCCATCCTTCAGATAGCAGACATCTTTTATAATATGGGCCCCCTTGCCAGCCCTAGAAAGGGCAAGTGTTCTGGTCCTCAAATAAGGCACATCCCTTACAATACAGAACACCAGGCAGAGAGAGAGAGAGAGAGAGAGAGAGAGAGAGAGAGAGAGAGACTGAGACTGCTCATGTCTCCAGATCACCACTAGGAGCCAGTCTACTCCACTCTTAGAAATACCAGCTGCAATTTGGCTACCGCTGCAGGCTCTAAGTTTGACCCAGACGTCTGATCATTACCAGAATCAGAAAAGAGTTGTTTTAGTGCTGGCCCTGGGGTGTTTTGGAACCTGTTCTGTTGGCTTGCCGTTTTCAAATCCTCACCTCTTCATTTCAGTTCCCCTCACCCACCCAGTGCACAGATGTAGCGTGCAAATCCATGAAGCTGCCATGTGCAGTGCCCAAATGTTGTGGTCTAAGTAGCTTGGCACTGTCTCTTCTAAGCAGTCGCAGCTCTCCAAAGGCTCCAGGCAGAGAAAGGGGAGCATTGCCCAGCCTTGTTTGCCAATTTCACCCAGTTTAGTTGACCCCACTGATGAGCTCAGAGCTGCTGAAATCCAAGCTGACCCCCACGAGCACAGTCCCACCCTGGTGAGCAATATATAGACCACCCCTATGGAGTCTGTCTCTCTCTGTACTGATCACGATCGTGTGCCAGTGAGCAGGGTCTCTAAAGGTGATCTCAAAGTTCCAAGCATCTTGGATAATATATACTCAACCTGTATAGGGCAGGGTATCTTGTTTGAGTAGAGAATTATGACCCCTTGAGGTTTCTAAGGTTGTCCTTCTCATTTGGGGGGGGGATTTTTTTTTAAATATTGGGGTAGTCTGGAGGGAAGAGTTCTGCAAGGAGTCCAGGGGTTGCAGAAATGTACTGGAGGAGGCACAGGCTTCCCATCTCTGTGATAGACAGTTCTTCAGATAACTTGCTCTTGTCAGAATTTGTTCAGGGGAGTTTGGGATTGTCTTCCTCCGAGGCTGAGAGAGTGTGACTTCCCTAAGGTCATCCAGTGGGTTTCCGTGGCCAAGTGGGGATTTGAAAACTGGTCTCCAGGCTTGTAGTCCTATGCTCAAACTACTATGCCATGCTGGCACTCTTCCACTAACTTGGTCCCATGCTGTTTGGGACTCAAATGGGTGACATTAGTCTTTAGGCCTCAGAACTGCAGTATCAACCAGTTCAGTATCAGCCCCTTGTATCATGCTGCCTCTTCAGCAGCTATCTTGGATTAATCTCCCTGGTGATTCCCTGGCTGGCATTGGACCCTTCTCACGACTGCTTCCATGTTGACCATGGTTCTGCTGACTCTTTGTACAGGACCCTGGCCTGGCTTAGTTTCTGCACTATCTCTCTTCCCAAGGACTTTCACACCACTCCCCTGGGTACTTGCTAATCTTCAACAAAACAGTCACTAGGGAGGTACAGCTGAGAGAGAAGGGCTGCTTTCCCTGAATAAGAGCTGATGTTGGTTACTAAAAGGGACTCCTAGTTGCTGCTTTCATCTATATATCTACAGGCTATGGTGAAACAATTGCCAGCCCTCCCAGGTCTAACCAATTACTGAGCAAGACACCCATCAGAACAGCCCTGAACCTAACTAGCAACAGATGTGAGCCTTAAAAAAACTTAGTATTATTGGGAAGGAAGAGTGGTAGGGCATGTATGTGTGGGGATAGTTCTGTTTTGGACAGTGACACAAAAGAACATTCCTGGGTTCACTCTTCCATTCGCCACCAGCATCTCCAGCTGATCACAGCTTCCTGTGACTCACAAAAGGGGAAAAGAACAAAAAGGCAGCTCAAGGTCGGCCGACCGATTCTGTCACACTCAGATCTTACAGCCCGTTTCATGTTGTGGGACAGGATTCCCACAATGCATTGGGGCAGCATCATTAAAGGGAGGAAAAACTGGTCCAGACACAATGGGGTTTGCTACTTAATGAAAACAATCGCATTTCTCTCGTTTTCTCTCTCTGTGCATTGGGGGAGAAGAGAGGGAACAAACCATGTTCTTCACAATTTGCTGGGGCTCAGCGTTAGGCATCACCTGAGGGCTGTTAGTTAGAATTACCAGCTCAGAATTGTCCTACGCTTGGAGGTTTTTGAGCCAAAATCTGAAATCAGGAATAGCTCCTGGTGATGTCATTAAATATTATGTGTTAAATACCAGACACAGTTCATAGAATCACGGAATCCTAGAGTTGGAAGAGACCCCAAAGCCCATCTAGTTCGTTTCCCTTCTGCCATGCAGGGAGACACCATCAAAGCAGCAGATTCCACAGTCAGTCTGCTATTACTATCAGGAAGTTCTTGCAAAGGCTTAGGTGGAATCTCTTTCCCTGTAGTTTGAAGCCTACAGGGGCTGTTCCCAGATCAAGGTGAAATGAGGGGATTTTTGGGGAATTATGGGATGCTCTAGATAGGATAGGGAACTTTTAATCTGGCCTTTCTGCTTCTGGCCAGAAGGTAAATGCAGAGCAGAGTGAGCGGTGAGCTCTGGCTTCACAATTGCTGGGATGGAAGGAGGAAATTAATTCAGTAAACTTCCCCTGGAGAGTCTTTGCAAGTTGCACCAACAAAATCAGTTGAAGCCTTCCAAATCAAGGTAAGCTGTTGCTATACTAACTGAGCTGGAAATTTGCACCTAGCTTGTTTCTCTTGACTGGAGCTGAGGTTCCCCCTGCAAAACAAAACAAAACAAAACAAAACAAAACAAAACAAAAAGAAAACCTGGAGATGGCCTTAAAAAATGGAGATTCAGGGGAGGTCAAGTCTCAGGCACTTGCTTTGCTTCATATCTCCAGGTAGGGAGACAAAAATCAGGGAGAGTGATGCCGGAGAAAGAGGAAGAACTGTGTGTGTGTGCAAGTGTTTGATGGCTTTCAATCTTCGGCATCGCAACTCACTTGTTCAACACAAAGAGTGTCCATCTATGTGAGGTTTGTGCCGTCTTGGGGCGTTACCCGAGGAATTGCTAGGGCAAACTGATGTCTATTAATTGTAATCAAATAAGACCTTAAAATTCATAATTTGAAAAGTACTGTGGTAGGCTTGCCAGAAGAGACTGGTTTTTCATATGCCTTTAAGGTTGGACCACCTACCCAACTGTTCAATCTCTTCTAGCAGGTCATTCCACGGTCTGGGGGTGGCTGAAGGAAATCTTCACAGTCTGGGTCCAACTGCTGAAGGGAAACGATAGCTAAAGAAGAACTGACAGGATGAAGTTCCTGCTGTGAGTCAAAGACCTTTCTGGGAATGGAAGCCAGCCTGTGATGTGTTCCGCTCCTAAATACTTCATCTTCCATCCCTCTTCTTTTAACCCTCAGATGGTAATTGTAGTTGCTGTCAGCAGCATCTCCCTGGACACCCAGAGCCCATGAAATGTAACTTTAATAACCAGCTTGACTTTCTGGTGAGGGAGAGGAGCTGAGAAGACTTTCAAATATGTATATGTATATGTGTATGTGTATATATATGTGTGTGTGTGTAAGCTCATTTCCTCCCTTTGCTGGATTGTCAAGAAAAGGCCTCATTTTCCCTGCTATTTCAACAGAGTCCTCTGTGGGAATAAATTGACCCGTCAGAGAATGGTCTCGGAAAAGGTCTCTTTTTACGGCTTCAACAAATTGCTTCCCTTATTTGCCTGGCAGATCCCCGGGTTCCAGCTTATTTCACACAGTTTTCCTTACTGGCCAGGTTTCTCCACTGCTTGGGAGGTGGGCGTCTCCTGTGCTCCTCTCTGCCACCTTTGGAAAGCTGGCGCTTTTCGGATGAGAGTGAGAAGGCGGGAGGGAAAGAGGCTTGCATTGCCCAAGACCCTATTCAGCCTCGGCCCAAAGCGCACGGGGGCAATTCCTCATCAAGAATCTTTTTAATTGGTTCTCTTTGGACGCTCAGCCTGCACGTCTTTTGAAAGACCCTTAATTCTGATTAATTTCCCCCAACAGCGCACATGGCTTCCTTTTGATGTGCAAATCTGAAGCCGTTCTCTTTCTTTCTTCCCTCCTTCTTTCTACTTGATGATGGAGATAAAGATCAGCGAGAAACAGAGAGCCAAAAATGATATCTGGGTGAAGAGATCAAGTGCAAGGGAAGAAAAGCGCCCAAAGGAGTGAGGGAGGAGGACAGGCGTGAGAGTTGGAGGACTGGGGACAGTGGGGTGATTTTTTCATTTTAGGGAATGAGAGGCCCTTTCTGTTCAGTGGGAGAATTTCAACAGCGGTGGCTGGCAAATTCCATGTGTGTGTGGGGGTGTCAGATCTGTTCTGGGTTTTAGTCTGAACGCTAAGGGGCTATCCAAATTGCTGAGCCCTACAGCTTCCAATTGGGTTCAACCCCTTGAAGAATATCTTTAATCCAACCAAAGAGCTGTTCTGCAGGTGACTGGGGTGCTGCAGGATGCTACTTCCAGCTCCCCCACCACTAGGAAGCTGGGGTGCAACCATCAGCAGCAGGATCTCTGTTGTAATTCCTTGTCACACTGCAGGTTTCTGGCAGGAGGGGTCTGGAAATGTCATCCTGCTGCCTCCCGGTCGCCAGAGGAACAGACCCCTATTGCTTGGTGTGGCTGCTGGCTGTTAAGGTGGGCTTGAGGGGGCCTTTGCAGTTGTGGCAATAGCGTCACGATTGTGAATTGATAGTATAACTGAATACGGAGCAGTTACAAATCCGCGACTGCCATGCAGGATGCTCACTGTTATTTTTAAATGTTAAATAGTACCAGGGGACTGCTATAACTTCTAAGTGAATCACTTCTGTGACTTTAGAGGTGAATCGCTGCTCCTGGAGTCAGAACAAAGGAGCGTGAGAGAGCCATGGGCCAACAGAATGGGTGTGGGTCTGCGTGTGGCACCAAATGGCCACTTTGCCCACCCTCTGCAAAGGCCCAGCAGCACCAGTGGAGAAGTATCGGAGAGCCAGACAAAACACGACCTTAAATACATCTTTACATCTGCTCGTAGGGGTGTTTTCTAGAAATACAGATGGCATCCAGTCTGTGGGGATATGAGCTGATCATTCACAGTACCAGAGTAATGATGGAGAAGAAATTTAGTCTGTTTTTTCCCCTCCCACTACAGTCCTTGAGATGTTTTTAGAAATGATTCCTAGAAACAATGGAGATGGCAGTAAGTTGAAATAAATGGAATATTTACTTTCTCAAGAAGCGTGAAATTCATTTGACCACTCCTAACAATGTTAAAAAGGTCACTTGTAATTTAGTTAGCACATCAAACTGTATGATCAAGGGTATTTCTGAAATATTCAGAGCGATTTATTTATTAATTGAAATCTGTTTGCATCACTACTTAGGGTAGAAAGCCTTCCCAGGGTGCCTTACTCAGAAGTAAGGCCCCTTCTGTTTAGTAGCCTCAAAAGCGGGTAAAGCACATTTGGATCAAGCCAGATGGTAGAAGGTACTGAATACAAAAAAGATCGAGAGCCTGAAAGGCAGCTAGCTGGGGAATTCTGGAAGTTGTAGTCCAGGAGATAACTTTTCCAAGCTCTGCTAAACAATGTATTTTAATTTTATTTTTTAACTTTTTTTAACCATGAAAGAAGCAAGAAAAAATCCTTCTTGAAAATAGAAGGAGCAGCTGTTGTAGCAAACAAAAAGTATCATTATTTAAAGATAATAGTCCCAGAGTGTCACAATATTATTTTTAGCACCACTGGAAACATTGAACTGTTTTATCATTCTCAAATGCTGTAGATTGTCTTCCATAAAAGCCTATTTAGTACACATTGTGAGTGAATAAAACATCTTAAAAGCATTTTGCTCATTCTGAAAGCGAAAATATTTCCTAGACTCGCTCTCCCCGGAATTCTCTCAAATTTCTAGCTTTTCTGTTAAGGCCCTTTCATGCTATATTATGACACCACTTAAACTGCTGTGGCAGCATTTGGTGGAGTCCTGGGATTTGTAGTTTGATAAGGCACCAGAGATGGTCTGACACACTCCCAGCCTTCAGAAAACCCTGTGCTAGGGTTGCCTTAGGGTCACTGTAAGTCAGAAATGACTTGAAGACACATGACGACAGCTGCTGTTCATATTAAGTTGGTGGAGGGCCTGGTCACACTTACAACAGCAAACCCACCAGGACAACACAGCCACTGGTCCACAGTGGGGGGGGGGTCACCTTGAGGCCCAAGTACCCAAAATCCAGGAAGGGATTAAGTAGGGGGGAGGGCAAAATAAGTGGCAGGAACCCACAGTTGGAACTGCGGGACCAGCCTGACAAGGGGAGGAGGTGGGCTCCACAATTTGGCTTACTCCTTTCAAGTTCAGACTAAAATCCAAAGAGGATTCACCACCCCACTGACCTGGGAATCCCAACTGCTGCGAGTCTAATCCAGAACCAGATATGTTCATGGAAGATATATGGCAGAGTTCTGATTTCAGAAATAAATGTGTAAAACACACACACACACACACACACACACACACACACAATTCTGCACTTGCACTCTGAGGCAGGATTAGTGTTGAGAAGCTCTCCAGCTCTTGTCAGATTCCCAGGTGGCACTCTGTAGATAACACTTCCTTCCTTGTAGCTCATGCTTTCTTCATTCATTAATATTTGTTGTAAGTGCTTGGTGATCCACCCACGGAGGCATCAAAGCTGCTCAATTATTATTTTATTATCAGCAGTCTGTGTAGCAAGTTGGGAGTCTTTGAGATGAAAGGCACCCTATAAATGTAGGTTATTTCCCCATAATGGAGACGGAGACGAGGCAGGGAATGCATGAGTGACAGCTTTAACATGCTATCGACAGGCAAGCCTTTTAAATGGAAGATTCCCAGGGGGGTCGCAAGAGAAAAGGGAGCAGTTTTGCTCGGCAATTGAGATGCAATGTCATTTCTTAAACTTTACAGAAAATACCTGGTGGGTGAAAAAAATCTGTCTGAAGCGGAAGAAAGCCACCCTCACTGCATCTGGAAAGCTCGGTGGAGAGATGTGGAAGGCCTAATAGAATCTTATTGCTGGAAGGGGCTGCAAAGGCCATCTACAGGGAGGTCTACAGGGAAGGGCAAGATTCAGCCCCCTCCTCTCCCCCTGATGAGGGAATGGATTGCCAATCACTTTTGCATCTTGAACTCAGTGTACAGCAGTTGAAGTGAGCTGAGGACAAAGGATAGAGTGGGAGGAGAGAGAAGCTGGGACATTCAAAAGCAGCTGAAAAAGTGGGACTGTACAGTGTTAATTGGGACCGTCCCTGCCAAATTGGGACAGTTGGAAGCTTCCTTTGGAAGGGAGTGGCATCTCCTTTATTGGAGGCCCTAGGACAGGGATTAAATCCCGCGCCTCATCAGGGATGCCTTTAGCTGTGGGTTCCTGCATGGCAGGGGTAGGACTAGATGGCCTCAGAGATCCTGTCCAACTCTGTGATTCTATGATCCTGTGAAACAGGTGGTTTTTGGAGCTACTCGTAGCTGAAAGCAGCAAAGGGACTAGAAACAGTGGGATGTTTTTCTTTGGAACATGAAGTCTTTTTTCTTTTCTCCAACGCTCCACCCAAAGGCAACATCTTTCTCTCAACCTCACCCTCTCTCTGCCTCTCCATAAGCTCACCTTTGGAGATATTTTTGAAAGAGAATTGGTAGGTTGTCCAATTAGATGTGATTGGATCCTTGTCATGTGATTTGATCTCTCTCCACCCACCATGGAGCAAATGAGAACTGCTCTCGACCCTGTTGGGCACCTCTTTTCAACCTGGCAGTGTTCCTGGGCTGCCAAGGCTTTGAGATAAAGATCACTCCATGTGCTGAGGGGAAGGAACAAGCTTCTCCATTTAGGAATAGAATGAAAGCTAATTTGGTATTTTGCAGACTAGGACACATCAGCAATTCAACCCTCCCTCCTCCTTTTCCCTGTTTCTCTAAAGCAAAGTGAAAATCACCTTGCTGAAACCACGCAACAGGACTTGATTTCTGTTGGTTTTCTTTCTTTGCATCTTTCAGTCTTCTAAAGTTGGAGGCCCTTTCATCATCTTAGGTCTTCATTTCATTCTCTGAATCCTGCTTCCCCCTGCTCTATTTACACAGAGGAAATGCTAGCTTAAGAGAAGCAGAGAAAGACAACTCCATGAGAGCCTTTCTGGAGATGGAAGTGCTTGTTCACATAGGCTGTCTCAAAGACATGTCGAGCGGGTGAGAAAGAATGAGTGTGTGCTTGGGGGGCATTTTTCAAATGATATATTCCTATCTCAATATACTGGATACTCAGCCACGCTAATAAGAGCTGCAGGCACCATGGTGCTCACGACTGAAATTTTAATTGCCACAGCTTAGCAAAGTTGCAACGTTTGGAGCCAAGATCATTCCCCCTCCTCCTTCTCCTCTTTGCAAAATAAAAATATAGAGCTACACAGAAAGGTAGCTGAGCACGAGCCTATAACAACCCTGATTTATTTTTATTATTTATTTATTTTTCAGAAAGGTTTCAGGAAAGTAAGTGCAGCATGTGCCACCGACGTGTGCACTTTGAACTCAGTTCACAGCACTTGAAGAAAGCTTAGGAGAAGGGGGAAAGTGGGAGGAGGAGAGAGAAACTGGGCCATTTCCAAAGCAGCTGAAAAAGTGGGATGACAGAGGATGACTCAGGACTGTCCCTGCCAAATTGGGACAGTTCAAGGGTCTGGTATTTTGCACCTATTCTTGGCTGGCCAGGAAAGGCTGCAGGGAGTCACTTGCTTTCCTCTTTTACATACCTTTTACAGGATTTGGATTCTTATGAGAAGAGATTAAATTTAATCACACATTGATCAATTTCTTGTTTTGAAACCATTTGCTGATAGCTCATGGCTCTTAATATGGGGGAGGGAGAGCCTGCTGTTGAGATGTGGGCCTTTTTAATCTGCTCCTTTCCTTTTAATTTGCATGCCAAACATTAGCAGGTTTTCAGAAGGGCATTAACCTTTCTGTTCTGTGATGCCTATATTTCTATATCTATATCTATCTATCTATATCTATCTATATAGATCTCTATCTTACACAGAGCTGGCAGTCCTTTTGACTCAAAATCAAAAGGACTGGGGAACATCTTAGATTGTCTGCCAAGAAACATCGCCTACTGATTGAATTCTCTTCTCTTAAGGGCACGTAATTTGCTGGGCAGATCAGGTTGGAGAGTCAGATATGGAGATGGCTTGCGGATACTGATCCAAATGAAAACATTGTCAAATTTGGTCAAACAGAGAAAGGACACGACTCCCCCAAAAGTCTCCTGCATAAAACCTCATCAGAATGACTCTAAATGGCTGTGCTGAGGTAGACCAGAATTGTATTGGTGTTTTATACATAAGTACCCCTGTGGAAGTGGTTGAACAGCCATATTCAGTCCAAGGGGGCAGAAGTAATATTGCATATACAGTGTTGTAGTGCATGAGTGTCCATAGATACACAGATGCACCACACATGGGGTGCATGGTTGTAGAGGCTGCATGCACATTTGGCTGTGTGTCCTGAATGCAAGTTGGTCAGTATCTGAGGCAGCAGGTTGTTGGTGTGAGAAGCAGTTGAGTAGACCACAATAGAGATTGAGGGCAATATTTTTATTCTTCTCTTCATTTTCTGTCTCAGTCATATTGGCTTTATTGAAATCTACCTGGAGTCCCGTTTTGGGAAGCAAAGCAGGATATAAATCAAATAAAATTGGATTTTAATTGTGTTAGTGCACCAGGGGATTGAGCATTGTGTCTTGGGCATTTTCTACATAGTGAATATGCTGCTGAGTCATTTCTTCATTACAGAAATAACTTTCTTCTCTTCCCCCTCCATCTGCGTTTGGCGTTGGTGAGCAGTTATTAGGCAGAGCAGTTAGATCTTGGGGCATATTTTGAGCTTTTGCTCATTTTGTTATTCCTTTTGATGTCTTCCACTATGTTCTGGTTCCCATCCGCATTTCTAAGATGTGTAGCCTGTGTATTTTGGACTGAGAAGCCTTTTTGGAATCCCACTCCTGCTTCCTAATGACAGGTTCCTAATGGCAGGTTCTGTTTAGCTTGCCCGGACAGGTCCGGGTATTCTTTTGGGTTGCTTGGCTGGTATGGAACATAAGGGCACTGCTTTGTAGTGGTTCCTGTCATTTTTGGCTGAAAGTTCCCAGTGAGTGGTGTCAAGGGACTGCTGTTCAGCCTTTTGGCCATTAGCCTGTGGGGTTCCAGAGGGGCTGATACTGTTCCCTGTGCTTTTTTTAAACATCTACATGAAGCTGTTCAGAGAGGTCATCTGGAGTTTGGGGGTTCAGTGTCATCAGTGTGCTGAAGATATCCAGTTCTACCTCACTTTCACTAGAATCCAGCAGTTACAATAACCAAAGCCAAAAGGGAAAGACAAAGAGGTGGCTGCTGTTTACCTTGCCGGTCGTAGGTAGGCACAGATGGCTAAAGTAGGATGGGCTAGAACTCCACGCTTTCCCAACTCAGGCTTTTTTACACTGTTTCCTACAGGCACACTGCCGCAATCTGACACCAAAAATCTATGTTTCTCCAGGTCTCCTTCGCCATCTTCCCGGTAGCAATGCTGCTAGTAACTCTTCCACTTAGATAGAAGATGAGGAAGAAAGAGGTGGGTCTAGGGGAGTAAAAACAACTATAAAAAGGAGCTTTCACAACCAATAGTGACATACACTCAAAAAGAGAAAAAGCAGAAAGAAGGACCAATGGAAAAATTAAAGCCCTAAAATTAAACTAGAACACAACACTTACACTTGCTGAAACACAAAAGGACTCTAACCCCCTCAGCCAAATTTTAATGAAAGAAAAAAAATATGATTCTACCATTACAGATCCAACTAAATAATCCTACTAGAATCGCTAGTAACCATAGCCACAGATTATTCCATTTTGAGATTTCTTATAGCTCAAAAAGTCCATAAACGGTTTCCAATCCTCTCTGTTCATTTCTCTGTTGATATATTTATGTGGTTCCTTTCATGCTCTACTTGGCCGCTTGTGCCTCGGATCGCCCATCTTTGTTCACAGGGCTGGTTGCAGCTGGGATCCTTTCGGCCAACTTCCTCTCCCTCTTCCCTTCAGCTTCGCTTTTTGAATTATTAAAGATGGCATTTCTGTCTGCTTAGAACCTTGATTTTGTTTTCAGGGAAGCTTTCCTGCAGATTGCCGAGTGTGTTTTCCAAGCACTTGAATTCTCTGGAGTGGCTTCCTCCAATAACCCAACTCGAAAGGTGATGATTGGTTGTTGAGGACCCCTTCTTCCAGTTCCAGGTCAGGTTACCTTTAAACGGGCGACAAGGGATGTATGCTGTCTCTGGGGATCCTGTCACACTACGCCAGTGATTCTCAAGCCTCAGGCCTTCAGCTGTTCTGGACTTCAGCTTCCAGAATCCCTGACCATTGAACCATGGGGCTGAGGCTTCTGGGAACGCAAGTCTGAAATGGCTGGAGGACCAGGGTCTGGGAACTGAGGTACTACCCAGTTATAGTGCTATGATTCCACTGTAACTGCCATGGCTATATCCTATGGAATCCTGGAAATTGCAGTTTTGGGAGGGACATTTAGAATTCTCGGTCAGAGAGCTCAAATGCCTCCTCAAACTACAAGTCTCAGATTCCACAATATACAACCATGGCAGTTAAAATGGAATCATAATGCTAGAATTGTGGTAGTGTGAAATGCACAGTCGAATTGACCTTCCCTATCTGGTGTGATTGCCCAGTGAATTTTGCTGCTTGGCTTCTAGAAAACAGGCACAATTTCCATTATATTTATCCTCTATCCTTCTTTATAGATTATGGTTGAGATCCTACACTGAGCAGATGGTGCATAACTTTTGGGAAGTGGATCTACAAGGTGTCTGCTCAAGGCCATCTCATTAGTGTATTGAGGCATTGCACAATTGAACGTGCAACATGACATTCATCTGCATCTGCATGCACAGGATGTATCTGTCTGTACAATGTGCGTCTGAACATGCCATGGGCAGTGGTGCTGCATATACAACTCTGCTTCTGCAATGCTGAACTCAAAGTATACATTTTGCACTGGAGAAGAACATCTAGCTGCTTTCTCAAGGAAACTTGCACATGTAAGACACCATCAGCATCTCAGTCAAAATACAAAACTGGTTGGATTCATGCCTCATAAAATGCTTACTTTCCCTTTTTTAAAAGAGTTCTCATGGCTTCAGTGTAACAGCACAGCCACGCTTCTTTGTTGCCTTGGTGGTAGCCAGGGATGGCTGGTGTCCCCCCACAATAGGTTCAGCTGCAATGGGTTGGTAAACACCTCTGAAATTCAGACCTCAAATCCATGTGGCTTCACAGCCCCACAGCCACCATGGCCTGTTACATGTCTTCATGTCTTGCAGAGTTGATGGGAAAAGAGATCACGCTGCCCAGCAAGCTACAGCAGCCATTTTGGGAGTGTTGCTCCTGTGTGGGAACATCAATAGCAATAGCATTTATTTCTATACTGCCTATCAACTAGTGTTATCTAAGCAGTTTACAAGGTATTTTAGCTAATTGCTCCCAACAAGCTGGGTACTCATTTTACCCACCTGTGAAAGGATGGAAGGCTGAGTCAACCTTGGAGCCTGGCAGGATCGAACTCACAACCTTGTGGTTGCAGTACTGGCATTTAACCACGGCGCCACCAGGGCTCCTCAATCCAAAGGGCAGCTGGAACAAGGGAGTGCTGCTTGTTTGATGGCAGGGGAAAAAAGGAACCCTCAAACCAGTCCCCGCTCTTTACTACAAACCTAGACTCCAGCCTCTGCTAGGAAGTGCCATGAAAAAAACCAGAAAGAATTGATGGTGGTTTGTAATGGAAAGAAAGTGGCAAAACACAGGCTTGATTGGGCTTTAAATAACAGTAGTTTCTTTTCTTTTCTTTTTTTTAAAACCTCTGAAGCCTCCAGAGCATTAAAACTCTCTTGCAACCTACCATCCCTGTGTGACTTTCTCTGCTGGAAGTAGATCTGTGATTGTCATTGCACCAGCTGTTTCCTTCTGGAGAGAAGGGGAAGGGAGAGAAGGAACAGCAGTGTTCATCTGCTATTCTTTGCCTTTGGAATCACACATGTGCCAGGAAGGGAGAAATGGCCCATGGAGGGAGACCCTTCACCGGATGCACCTTGTTTGAAGCAGCAGCTTCCTGTCTAGCTAAGATGAGCTGTTGAAGCCCCCAGTGGTGTTGCAAGCCCAACTCCCTCTGTCTCTCTCTTTTTCCCTCTGAGCAAAGTTGCATCATTGGCTGAACGTTGAGAAAGTTCCTTTTTGGGGGGCTTAAACCTAGTTGCTAGTACTCATGAGCCTAGACCCATTGGTCAAGATCCTTCACTGGATTGCATAGCATAAATCTCAGCATGTGGTGCTGAATATGGAAGGTGCTCGGCAGCCTTTTATGGAATGGCAAATTTGTGGAAAATAACACACACCGGAATGTTCGTGTGCAACCAAGTGTGCATTCACACATGTGCCTCTGCGTGCACATGCACAAAGAAAAACAACTTTTTTTAAATAAGTAAGATTATAAAATATCTTCCAATGGTGAAAAAAAGTAGACAAAGAAAGAAAGAAAGAAAAAGTTAAAGTAACTTTCAGTCTGCATATCAACATATGTACCTGTAACAGCCTTCTTTCAACCTCTCTAGTTTCTCTACTGCATATAATAGAAAAAGGTGATGATAGAATCACACAGTTATCAATAATAAAATCCAATGAGTATGAAATCATCTTTATCTTGCTTCAAAAAGTCCATAAAGGGTCTAACAAATTGCTGCCACTCAAAAGCTGCCACCTGAGGCGGTCACCTCACTGTGCCTCATGGTAGGGCCAACCCTTTTCTTTTGGCCTGTAGGGACCGTCAGTTTTGAGAAAAAGCACTCTGAAGGCTGAGGGAAACCTCTGCCCCCCCACTTGCCATCTCTGCAGCACAGGAGAATGGAGGTGCCGCTGGCCACCAGAGACCATTTGGGATTTATCATCAAGCAGTGACAAATGAATCTTGCAATCTGTCAGCCTTTCTTGGCTTTGAAGTTTTGGATTGGCACTGTGTCTGGCTAGGGAGCAATGCCTGGCCATCAAGGAGCTCTTGGTCTTCAGGTTTCCAACCACTGCTGCTGAGAGGCAGGCTGGACATTGGAGAGCAATTTGTGGGCCAGGAGGGAAAAGCCAGCTCTTCAAATCTTTTCACAGCTCGGGGAATTGAACTGTCAAGCTGAACATTTGCCATTGCCATGCTGGTGGTGAAAGATACACTTTTTCTGAAGGCATCCTCTACAGCACAAAAAGATGTGGATTTCTGAGGAGTTGCATATGTACAGTATGTGTTCCAGCTGCTTCTGTGTAAGATTCTGGCATGTTCTGCTTTGGTCAAACCTCACTTGGAATGCTGTGTCCAATTCTTGGTACCACAATTCTAGGAGGATATTGACAAGCCAGAATGTGTCCAGAGGA
Organism: Iguana delicatissima; assembly: GCA_948472985.1. Taxonomy (NCBI): domain Eukaryota; kingdom Metazoa; phylum Chordata; class Lepidosauria; order Squamata; family Iguanidae; genus Iguana; species Iguana delicatissima. Next base: position 803,868 of record CAOKZL010000816.1, on the reverse strand, counting down.
GGGTGACCAAAATGGTTAAAGGTCTGGAAACCATGAAGCCCTCTGAGGAGCAGCTTAGGGAGCTGGGTGGCTTTAACCTGGTGAAGAGAAGATTAAGAGAAAGGGGCATGAAAGGCATGTTTAAATATTTGAAGGGATGTCATATGAAAGACGGGGCAAGCTTGTTTAATGCTGCTGCTCCAGAAACTAGGACACAAAGCAATGCCTTCAAACCACAGGAAAAGAAATTCCACCTAAACCTTTAGCATTGTAGTGGTCCCTGCCTCGAGTTGCTTGAAGCTTGGCTGGCCTTTTGGATTAATCTCTTTGGTTGCTTCCCTGACTGGCTTTTGACCCTGCATGGACAGCTTTTTGTGCTTAGCTCCTGGTCTGCTTTATTTCTGGAACTAAAGCTGTACTCTCTTGGGCATTGGCAAAGCTTCTCTTTCCTCTCTGGATGCTCGACGGCAACTGGAATTTGTCTGACTACTCCCCTACAGCCAATCAGGGGTAGGATGGGGGAGAGATGCTTCCAAAACCCCCCAGCCACCGTAGTGAACCTGGGACTGAGGGTATTGCAGAAGGACCCAGGTCCAGGTACATTTTTTCTTTTTAAAATGGTCCCATTTTTTATGGTTTTTTTGGAAGGTTAATTTTTTTACAGCTTTAAATTATTTTAATCTATACAGATTAGCTGTTGCATTTCTGATCACGTCAAGCTAAGGGAATTTGGTGTAATGCAACTGATTTGAATGTAAACTGTCCAGAAATTGTGTGACAGAGGCAGGATATAAACATTTTAATCAATCATTTGTTCAATTAATCCGTCAGTCTTGCAGGGGACAGGAGAGAACTTAGCCCAGGATATTCTGTTTGCCTGGATCTCCATGCTGAATGGGAAGGCCAGAATTCGGTCGGGGCATAACACATTGCAGTGACTACATAGCTTTCCTGGTTTCCTCCCAGCCTGGTTTTTTTAAGGAGGCTAAGTGTTGGTTTTGTTGTTTTGAAAGCCCCAAAATGCCCATGGACCTACCAAGATATCCCAATCTGCCTTATCCCCCCATCTTTGGGGAGAAAAAGTTGGGAACTGCACTGCCCTTGAGAAGGTGTTGGATTACAAGTCTCAGAATTCCTCATTATAGGCCCAGCTAGTTAGGTCTGATGGGAGTTGCAGTCCAGGAACATCTATTCCTGGTGCACAGTTCCTACTCACGCTGGCGCAGAAGATCTAGCAAATGTTTATTTGTCCCAGACAACCATGCGTGAAATTTGGTTGCACCGGACTAATCAATAAACGTTGATGATGATGATGATGGTTGCTCCGTGAACCTTGTGGGAAACTCATCAGGCTGGGATGAATCTCAGGAACAGAGAAAGAGCAAGAAATAGAGAGAGTGATGGTGACTGATTGGATATTGATTCCCAACAGGCAACTCCATTCATTCCATGCTGCAGAAAGACATTTAGTCTTTGTTAAAAATAAATAAGTTCAATTATTGGGAAGAGGAAAAAAAATACTGCAGTGTGTTTATTGTGAGTAAATCCAAAGTGATTGCTCCAGGAAAAGTTCGGTTTGGGAGTCTTTCTGATTATGTGGGATGTTGTGTTTCTGACTGTCATTGGGAGAGAGACTTTGGAAGTAGTGAAGTGGAATGGCTGTTGTATCGGAGGTGCGTGTGTTAACAGAGATGGGAACCTCTGTCCACATTGGCTGCTGAGTGATTGACAGAACTGGCTCAGGTCCACTCCAGGAGAGGAGGAGGAGATCTCTGAGGCTGGGAAGAGACAGCCCCTGGGTTGCTCAGAGCAACAAGCAGGCTTCGGTTGGGTCTAGGGAGCTCCATCTCACCAGTTGTGGCCTATTGGTGAAAAAGGAATTCACTGAAGGGTTTGCCTTAGATCAAACCAGACCACTGGTCCGTTTAGGTTGAGTGTAGATTGAGATGGGTAAAAAGAGAGCAGCGCCTAGCAAATAACAATCCAAAACCATGCTGCTGGAATCCTCCAAGATGCACGATGCTCAGATAAAACATGGCACGCTCCTGTCCCCAAGCCCATTTTTTTTTTTCCCTAGGACATCATTGTGCTATTTATGGCACATTCCAGGAAGGCAGGTAAAAGGCTCCCAGACCTCTATGGTCACCTGCCCCTTCTAGAAGCACTGGCCAAAGGGTGATGTGTGAGGTGTCATGTGTTTCTCCAGCTGATTTGTGTTCTCTGCAACCTGATTCTCTTTCTGGCAAACTGGGGGATTTTATGAAGGAGCCCACTATTCTTCTTGTGCTCACTGGAATGTACTAATTTTTTTTTTTATGATGATGAGATCCATTTGGATGTCACAGTAGCCCAGGATGACTTGAGATGAACTCTATCTTTCACTTAGCAGACGGGAGTTGGATGGGGTGATGATACATCCCGTTTTGATGTGCCGGCAGGTTGAGTCAGCCACACACCACTGGTTAAGGCACTGTTCATTTTTCATTTTCACCACCTTGCCTTCATTTCACCGCTAATCTAATTCTGCTGCCAATCTGCCCGTTCCCTGATGGCTCCAAAGTCCCCTTTTGCCTGTACATGGGATATTACAGCCATAGATCACCACTTAGAATTTAAAGATGTAATTACTGCTAGGTATTTCCCTGGCAAGCTGCAGAGAAATCCTTGAAGCCCACCAGCGGTCTAGGGCTGCCTTAGCCACCATCAGGAGTGGCTAGTTTGTGGTGATGTGGCTGGAGCGCCACCAACTTCCCAAGAAGGGGTCCCCACGCTGCAGTTGCAGCAGCCATGGGACTTCTAGTGCTGGGGTGAACTTTAACAAAATCAACTGAAAGTTGGAACTGAAGCCCAAACACCACTGAACTTTGGACTATTATCAGAAATGATGGCGAATGACAGAAATGATTCTCCAGGTGACCTTATTTTTTTGTGGGGCTCCGTGTTCTCCCTTTCTGTCCATTTATTGAGAGAACACTGATGGGATAATTAAGGGCCTGAAAATTTCCTTGACAGATGGAATGCCAAGGAAAATGATCCTTTTCTCTAATGACAGCAGGAGATGATTTCTCTCTGCAGGTGGACAAAAGGCCCCATCTTGGCCTTTTCTCTCGGGAGTGAAGATTTCTTTCCCTCACTCCTTTATGCCATTGTGTGGAAGGCCAGCCTCTTGATGCAGTGCTGAGAAGTCCCATCTTGTGTCATTGTTCATTGCATCTTTGTCTTCCAAGAGTAGATAGAGCAGATAGAAAAGGACTGATGTCTGAGTCTCCAGATAGGGGGCTCCAGAAAGTGGGCTTCCTATGCAAGGTCAGATCTGCCAGAAGCGGGTGGGTGAATGAGGAGATGGTTCAATTCTTTTCCTTATGGCAGATGAGCTCTCTGGAAAGCCCTCCGTTCAAGCAGGGACGTCAGCTCTGACTTAGGCCAAGATGCTACATCAGAACACCATGTAGGGTTGCTAGATTCCCAGATGGCTTAAATCTCCAGATTTCATGGGTCCAGAGAAGGGTGACCAAGACAGTTAAAGTTCTGGAAACTAAGCCCTGGGAGGGGATTCTGTGTTTCCTGTAACTAGCCCTAGTCACCAGCCTGAGGTTGGTTAAAGCTGAAGAGGAATCAAATAAATCAACTTTTCTTATCCTGTCTCCCTGGGTAAGTGAGAAGGAGCAATCCCTCCTTTCACCTACTCTGGGAACAACCCCTTTAGCTTTCTGTCTTCATTTCCAAACAGGAAAAATATGTTTTCTCTAGGTGTGTTTGAATGACAAGCTGTGAACAATGCAATGAATAGCACAAGCAAACTCCTCATGTGGAGACTGAGGCTATGCAATCCTGATCGACCTTGGCTATGGGAAAGGGAAGGGCCCCCTCTCCTATGCAATATTCCCCACACTCCCCAAATTTTTGTTCCTTCCAAAGGCTGCCTCTTTGCCTTAGCGCTGCCAAGATAGCGCAGAATTAATCAAACCTTTCTGTTTCACTCCCTCTTAGTGAGCATCCTTATTATTAATAATTGGATAGCTTAATTTTAATTCCAGTTATTCAAATCATTATTCCACCCATTGATCAATACAATGGTAATTAGATTAACAAATACTGAGTGATTAATGGCCACAAGAAATGCAGTTTAATTAATTTAAATGAGGCGTTGTTTAAAAAGGGGTGGTGAAAAGACCTAGACCCTGTAGTATTTCTTGCTCAGGTAGAAATGAGTTCCAGCTTCTTATTGAATTTTAAAAATAGATGTAGGGTTTTTAATTGTTTTAATAACACAAGCAGAAAACCAACAGTCTAGAAGGTTGATGTTAGAGGTGCATCTCTAGCAACGTAACCCTCCAACATTCCACAGGTGAAAAGTGGGATGCAGGTGGCCAAACAACATCAAAAAAGGCGATCAAGATGGTGAAAGGGGTTCATAAGGAAGAACACCAAGCTAGGAGAGGTGTGGTATCTTGCTTATATCTAAGCCTGCTGGGAACTGCACTTTCTCATACACTGTACGATGACCCTCCCTTTCAGTTTCCCAGTGTTGAACTGAACACAGACATTCTGCATTGTACAAAAATTGCTACTGCAGAAGAACTTGCACATGCATGAGACTCTAAGAGGAGTCTTGGCATTCTTTTTTAGACTACAGCTCCTAGAATTCCCCAGCCAGCTGGGGGATTCTGGGAGTTGTAGTCCCAACCCCCTCCCCCCAAGATTTGGCAATCTTGTTACTGGTTGCAAGGAGGGGAGGTTGGGTGCCAAAAATTGGACTCGTGTGTTGCCTGGGGCAGGGTTATTGACACATCAGACAGGCCCATGGTCTTATCCTCCAGAATGTCCCAACATGAATTAAAACTCCTGGAATAAATCCAGGATCCAAAATCCAAAATGAGGAAAGGTCCAGTTGAATCAGTACCTTTCACAAAACAGCTTTCTCTTCTCTGGATTTTTGCTGCTGCCTCTAGAAGGCCAGGACCTCCCTAGGGAAGATTTTTATGATTCATCTTTCTGGGCATTGATCTCTGCATCGTTTTTCAGACACTGCCTCTCCCAAATAGAGAGAAAGACCTTTTGGGAGACTACACCGAAGACCATAAAATGTCTGCATTTCAGACTCCCATTAAAATGAGAGCAGCTCTGGAAATGGTTGCATTTTAATTAGGACTGAGGCGAGACAAAGCTAAATCAAACCCCTTTCAAAGAAGACGTCTTTTCTCTTTCATTTTCAGGGTGGCTCTGGTGATTTATTAGCAGGAGCAGCTCCCCACCACACTGACCAGAAGTGGAATTTTTTATTCCTGGTGATTGGGAACTTTATGGCCTTTTCTTTCCTGGCAGGCCTGTTATATTGCCATACCTTCCACCATTTCAGAGGTGAGAACCAAGACATGGGGGGCCAAGGAACTTCAGAAGGTGGCCAAGATGGCAAAAGTTCTTCATGAGGAAGAAGACACAAGTGAGGAGAGGCTGTAAGAGTGGGCTGATATTTTAGTCTCGCTCAGTGAACTCCCTTTAAAATATTCTTGTTTCTCTCTGCTCCTCTCTTTTCTCTGTTGCCATCAGCTTATTTCCATTGCTGCAAATTGAGTCTAAAGTGCAAAAATAGTTTGCCCGCAGTTAACTCAGCAGGAGAGAAAGGAAAGGATAGGGCAGACTCTTACCCTTCCCAATCGGCTCAGGCAAAAGCCAAGTGCTGCAGCCTCTCCTAGCTTGTGTGAGCTTCCTCATTCCTAATTTTTGTCATCTTGACCCCACTCTGATGTTGCCTGGCCCCATGTGTCCTGGTCTTCATCTGTGAAATGTCAGAGGGTGCCCAGGCAACAGTGTTTTCTGCACAAAATACACTCTTCTATGCACAGGACACACATTTACCACTGAAAGAAGTGTTTTCTGCTCAGAAAAGCCAAAGATTATTTCTGAACAGATGAAAATCTTACCAAAGCACAAAGAATCTTGCAGTGGCCTTGTACAACCTCTATTCTTTCTGCTTGGGTTTGCTGAGTGTCAGGAACCCCTTTCTCATCAGGGAAATGAATAATGACAAATATTCTTTCCACCCTTAATTTGAGGGATGCTCAGTTTCCAAAACCATGCAGACCCTGAGCCTTGGAGAGCTGTGTGGCACAGCTGTCTCGGAAGGAACGGAGTTCGTATTTATTTCTCAAAATTCCCTACAACTTTCTTCTTCTCCTAAGGTTTTTCTCTTTTCTTTTCTTTTCTTTTCTTCTCTTTTCTTTTAAAAAAGGCATTTATTACTGTCTAATGAGCTAGATCTGTGCTTCCATACCAATAGGGGAGCTGACGATAATATATGGCTTTAATTAGCAATCTGGATTTGAGGAATGGCTTATTATGCGAATAGTTTCAAAGCTTCCCCTATAAAATAGTGCCATTGGAGAGATTTCCTAATGACACAGAGATCTCCATTTTGTAATATAATCATGTAATTCTCAAGACAATAATTACACATTTGCCTGCCTGTTTGTCATGAAACCCTGGACTTCAGTTTCTTGGTCTCTTCCCAAGAATCTCGTGTGTGTGTGCGCGCGCGCGCACGCGTGCATGCGTGTGCACATGCGCACATAAGTAGGGGAAGAGATCAAAGAGGATTTCAGAACTATGAGATCCAAGAAAGCAAAAAAATGTGCTTTTCTTAAATATCCCTATCTTCTGGCTTAAATTCTGTCATGTTTGGACAGCATGAATGGAAACAGCATAACGTTGAGCCAGAAATAGGGCTTTTTTCCCCCACTCCTGAAGTTGGAGTCTCTTGGAGGGTCCCAGGTCAGAAAATTGGCCCTGGATTCTTTGCAGTGCCCACCTCTCAGCTAGGTAGAAGCTCCACTTGCAGTCTGAAGCGGTGCGGCCCAGCACAGGTGAACCACCTCAGTGAAAGCGAGGAAACCATCAGTTCTGTTGCCAGCAGTAGAGATTTAGTATGGTTAAGCCATTCAGAAGAACATGGGGAGGACAGAATAATTGAACCATAGAGTAGGAAGGGGCCTCAGAGACCATCAACTCCCTACTTAATATAGGATCTCTAGCTAAAACATCCCCAGCAAGTAGCTGTCATTACCTTAAACCCAGGAGTGGGAAACGTGTGCCCCCCCCAGATGTTGTCAGATTGCAACTCCCAGTGTGCTCAGTGCTGGGATTCTGTGGTTGTATATTGAGCATTTATGGTCAGTTTGAAGGAGAATACACTAAAACAGGAGAATATCTGCAAAGCTTACAGTTATTGTTGTTTTTTGCCAACTTTATCTATGTGATTAGTCTTTCTTTGTTAGCACCTCTGTTAACAAATTTTTACACTGTGGCTGGCCTCCTGTTAGAAAAACAAGTGTGCATAAGTTGTGCTCCACATGTTAATTCTTCACCATAGCGCAATAGATGTATTCAGCTGACTGCAGTGGACTTCCTCAAGCCATGATGTTGCGCATTGAGCATTGTGGTCATGCATTACTCACTGCAGTTGGCTTTCTGGTTGTAATCTTACTTCTAGTAATGTTAATAACAAGAGGCAGCCTGGTGCAGGGGTCTGAGCAGTGGACTACTCCTTTAGGTATCGAGCCCCCCACCCATTTAGAGCTTTGAATGTCAGTGCTAGCACCTTGATTCCAAACTGGCCATCAACTGACCTGGCAGGAGTTCTGGTCCCCCTGCCAACCTTTGTCTGCCCTGCCTCTGTGACATCACAAGGACCCAATGCTTTGTCTCAGTTTTTGGCCAAGAGAATGGAATGCGGTTGAATTATCCTCCCCCGTCCTGAGGGTGCTTAGCTGATGTCCCCACTGCAATGAATAAGCTAATGCTCCTTGCCCCAGGGCCCAGAACAACCTGGAGCCCTTTTGCACACCACAGTTATAGCACTATAATTCCACCTTAACTGCCAAATCCACATCCTATGGAATCCCAGGGTTTGTTTGGGGAGTCCCTAGAGCTTTCTGGCTGAGAAGTCTAAATAGAGTTGTTGTGGTGGTGGTGGTGGTGGTGGTGGTGGTGTGCCTTCAAGTTGTTTCCAACTTATGGCCACCCTAAGATAAACCTATCATGGGGTTTTCTGGGGCTGAGACTATGTGAATTGCCCAAGATCACCTGTTGGGTTTCCATGGCCAAATGGGAAATTGAACCCTGGTTTCCAGGGTTGTAGCCTAAATGCTCAAACCTTTACACCTTGCTGGCTTTCTCTTTCCCAGGATGAAAAGTGGAGAGGGCTCCTATACATTTAACAGCTGTGGGAGAAGAGAGAATTTCAGCAGGCGCTGCTTGCTGTACAACCAGGTAACAAGCAACCCCTGTTGAAATTCCCTTTTCTACATGACCACTAAAGTTACACAAGCCCTCTCCAGCTTTCACCCTGGCAACTGTGGTCCTGCATGCCCTGCTCTAAGCTGCATATCCCAGGATCCTGTAGGATGTTGCTATACCAGTTAAAATGGAACCATATCACTGTAACTGTACACTGTGAAAGAGCACCTGGAAAACAGCCTGAAGCTCAAAACCCAGCTTCCCCCTTTGAACCTCACAATCCACATTCCCTTTCCAGTTTCCCCACAGTAAATAATAGTGTCTTGGTGATGAGATGGTCTGCCTACTTTGGTTCTGGAGGAGGAAGCTGCAACTCTTTGTAACCCTCCTGCCTAAGAAGTAGTTACTCCTTTCCCTCTATGGAGAAAATGGGAAAGGTGATCAAAAGTGTCTGGTTTCCCTTTCCTTGGCTCAGCAATCCAAGTAACAGGAGCTCAGATTAGATGAACAAACTGTTTGTGAGATACCAGATCAAGGAAAGGCACTCTTCCCACATCAAAAGCACAGGAGCAGAAGGCAGAGCATCAACAGCACAAGATCAGTGGGTGCATGAGGATGAGAGCCTTTGCTTCTCTGTTCTGTCCGGATGTTCACATGTAGACTTAGCCCTTCCTGTCTTTGCTTAGCCCTTCTTTAGCTGACGAATAGACTTTCCCTTTGCTTAACAACTTCTGGGTGATGTTGGGTGCTTCATACACTCTCCAGCCCAGAAAGCCCCATGATGGGTTTACCTTAGGGCTATCATAAGTCAGAAACAACTTGAAGGCACAACAGCAGCAGCAGCAACAACAACTCTAGTTGAGCCTAACCAGCAGGATCCCAGCCATCGATAGCTAGAACTCTGACCAAAAGCACTCCACCCACGAGCATCTCTGAGACTGAGGGAGGGTGCCTCGTCCAAGGTCATCCAGTGGCTTTCCATGGCTGAGTGAGACTTTGAACCTTGGTCTTTAGACTTACAGCCCAACACTCAAACCTCTACATATGAACCTATCACAGGGTATTTTTTTTTGCTAAAATTTATTCAGAGGGGGCTTGCCTTTGCCTTCCTCTGAGGCTGAGACAATGTGACTTGCCCATGGATACCCACTGTCTGAGCAGGGATTTGAATCCTATTCTCCACTAGCCTTTAAGAAACAAATACATCTAAATAAATCTAAATTTAAGTATATAACACTTAATTCTTGGGGGTCCCTGGCAACAAATTATATTTACAGGGGCTCCCTAGTAAAGAAAAGATTAAGAACCACGGCTCTACACCACTGCTATTTACGTCAGTACAATTCTAATTTCTTTGGTTCTAGTGCCTCTTACTTGGTTGATTAGGAATTACCTTGGGTGTTCTGTTACAGAATGGCAGTTGGTGGGTTTTATAAAGAAATAAACCCAATGCATTTGAGCAGAGCAAGGCTTGTTCATTTCTGTGAGGTGGGCGAGGGCGAACACCCCACTGGATCAGCCCCTCTGCTCCCTCTACTGCGCACAACTATAATGCAGTGAAATCCTAGCCGCAGTAATAATGGAATTCTAAATTAATGGTAACATTCTAATAAATAATGGTGATAATTAATACTGTGCGATCCCAAAAGTAATAATCATTTAATAAATTGCACAGGATTCTGTGTACCTTTTAATTATACTGAAGGGGGAGAGCAATTAGTGTAAACCTATTACTAATGGGGGCTAATGTAACTAGGCAGGACCACTTAAGTGACATTAAATTAATCCTTTGACTGATCCCCCCCCTTCTTCCTCACATGTTAATGGAATCACAAAGAGAGAATAGCTTCGATTCCATTGGGATGAAGAGAGAAAGAAGTGTATTTTCCATCCCTACATATCTCAGGGTGGACAAGTGAATTCAAGTGAGCTCATTGGCATCTCCTATGTGAGGGAGGTGGTGAAGCCACTTGGAGATTTCTGTGCTTTAAAGGCACTCCCCAAGGTGAAGGGTGAATTCATGTTGACACTTAGTCTGAGCTTTAAAGGCACTCTCCAAGTCCCTTTCTGCTAAATAGGTTCAGTGCCTTGGACACCTTTTTTAAAATCTCTGATAAAACCCAGATTCACTGTCCCACTATTCGGGCTAGGACACAGCACCTTGGACAGCTACTTTCAAGCTGGAACTAAAATCCAAAGCTTATTCTCTGACCAGAAAGGCCCCAGCTTCCACTGGCTGCAAAAGCAAGCTTCTCGGCTTAGTAGCTCTTGAAAGAGCTGTCACTTCTCACATACATGGAAATGGAGCCAGTTATGGCCTCTGAGGGATGGCATGTGTGCACCACTCCCTTGTTGCAACAGCTCCACTGGCTGTTAGTCTCTTCCCCAGGCCAACTCAAAATGATCATGATGACCCATAAGACCCAGATCCAGGCAACCAGGAGGACCATTTCTTCCCACATTAGGCAGTGTACTCTGAGATCTTAGAGAGAGACCCTTCTCTTGATCCCACTGCCTTCACAGGCGCAGCTGGTGGGAAAGTGGGAGACAGGGCTTTCTCAGTAGTTGCCCCCAGGCTCCAGAACTCCTTTCCTAGGAAGACCAGGCTAGCTTTTGCTTTGCTGTCCTTTTGTCAGCAGGTGAAGACTTTCTTATTCCAGCAGGTTTTGAGGGACTGGTGGTTTTACTAGAAAAAGGACCTTTTTAAGTGTGCCATGCTGCTTTTATTTTTTGCCTTTATATCAGTCTTTTAATTCATTTTAATTCTATAGACAATTTCATACTATTTTATTCATAACTTTGTACATCTTTAGCTGGATGTGTTTTACCTGCCTTTTTTTTTTTGGTAAATCACTTTGAGTACTAGCTTTGGGAAAAAGGCAAGATATGAATATAGAAATAAAAGGAAATAGAACAGAATAGAGCAGAACAGGATGACCACATGCCATTTTTCCAAGCAGTGGCAGCTGGTGATGTCAGTAATGCGGTGAATCCACTCTAGGTTTTTATTGAAGATTGGAGAAGAACTCTCCAAGGCGCTGAATCTATTTTGGGACTAGGGTTCAGAACCTCGGAAAGCTCCCTTCCCAGCTTCAGTCAAACCCGGAGCTGATTCCCCAAACCCTCCAACTCCACTCCCTCTCAGGGATGTTGTATGGTGCGTGTGTGTGTGTGTGTGTGTGTGTGTGTGTGTGTGTGAAATATGTGTGTCCTCCTGTTGTGGTTGAAAAGCATCTCACCGGGGCATTCCCAGCTGCCTTTCATAGCAGGTGGGCAAGTGGTGCTCTTTCGTGCTGCATCGGGGGATAGATTGTTGTTTTTTTTTAATGAAAGAAGTTACGGGCAGGCTTTTAACCAGTGTAGTGACTAGGTAAACAAAAAAGTCTTCAAGTAAAGCTAATCTCCATATCCAAAGAGGACACTTAGCGCAACACAATAGAGCCAACGGAGTCCTTCCTTTGAAAAACATCTGTTTCCCTATCCTCTATAACCTAGCATGAAAAAACAAGAAATTGAGCCAGCAGTGCTAAGGGCAGTCTCTCTGCTTTTGGTGAGCTGCTGCTGCTGCTTCTTCCTCTCCTCCTCCTCCTCCTCCTCCTCCTTGAAATGGCTGACACCAGTGAATATGCATGGGTTTCAACTGCCTAAGCACCTTTCTCAATGGAAGAGGTTGGGCATGTTTTCACAATGCAAAATGGCTGTGTTGAATTCCAGGTTGTGGAAGCAGAGGTCCCTGTGTGGTGCTATTGCACAGGGATGTGCAAGTGCCCTGGATTGCACATGAGCATGTGCAACATTTTAATTCATTGATGAGGCAGCATTGCACAACCACAACTTAACTCTGTGAGTTTAAAACAGGAGCGGTCAAGGGCCGGTCTGTGGGCATGGAGGTGACCTCTGAAGGGAAGGCCCCAAAGCCCCCAACCCCCTGATTTTTTTTCAGAGTGATTTTCAGATGCTTTTCACCCAAAAATTGTATGTAAAAAGACCTCCTGCAGATGTATAAAACACACACCAGCCCTACATAACCACCCAGAGCTTCCCCAGATACCTTTATGATCATTTGGGAGCTTCTCAGAGTGGCAACAGGAAATAAAGTGATGACGTTTCTGGTGGTTGTTTCAGGATCCTACATGGGTTTATCTTGCAATGCATTCCCACCTGGGACAGAATGGGGGCTGTGAGAGTTAGAGCTAGGGGAAGTTACTTTCTGGGACTGCAACTTCTTGAAACATTGTGCCCACTGGGAGTCCTTAGGAAGTATTTGGGAGCACTTTGGGGGTTTGCAGCTGGAAAGCTGGTCCCTGGACCCTAGACGGTGGCTGACCTCTGGGGTAACGTCTCACCCTAGCTCCTTGGTGCGGGGTCTTGGCTGCCTCCTGTTCCAGGGCGGAGGCATAATAACCTCCCAATTTACCCAGGCGTTTATGCCCGGCGCCTCAGCTGCCAAAGAGGTCAGTAACCCTGCGTCACGAAAGAGGAATCTGTGTTCCATACCTGTGTCTTCCTTTCCCGTCTAGGCTCAATACCCTCTTTCAGTGCACCACAGAGATGCGCATCATGTGCTGGGTTAATAATCCCTGAGAAAGCCGGTTCTCACATACGCACTCATCCAGAATTGGACAACGGCTTTGAGCCGCGCGTGAAGGCCCTTAGGAGGCCTGTTGCCATAGTTACCGCCTCCACTTTCTGCTTAAGGGGGGAATTGCCATGCCAAAGCTCAATCATTTTGCCTTGGAAGGATATTTTTGGCAAGATTTTCAGAGGTGACCCCCCCCCCCGTTGTCTCTTGTGGGTTTTGGACATGGCTCAGCTCTTGCTGGAAAGACGAATATATGATCAAGATGCTTGGGACTGACTGTCAAACTAATTCACAAGGGGTTCTTTCTTTTTTTCTCAATTTTTTTGTTTTGTTTTTAAAGGAGGGTATTTCCCAAGGTGCTTGGAAGCTGCAGTTGGGTACATGCAAAGCTTTTGATGACCAGAAATAGCAGAAAATGAGCCTGCCTTGAGTATGTTTCAGTTCAAATGGGAGCATAATGCATATCTCCAAGTTGTGATGCTGCTTTCGTGTTAGCTAGACAACTGAACACTTGCAACTGTTTACCTCACAAATTGGTGGAATCATGTGTTTTCATAAACTAGGCAGCAGGGATGTAATTCTTCATTAAGTTTCTTCTCAAAGGCAGCAATGAGTAATTTGCAACAGATTTCTTCCTGCTGCAAAGCCTATTCACAATTCAGGACTTTTTCTGTGTAAAATTGCACATGGATGTTTTGTAGGGAAGATGGTATTTTTTTTGCCTAGGGACCTGTGTAGAAATATTATTTTTTGTGCAGAAAATGCTGCTTTCTATGCAAATAACCCAGTGCAAATTTTGTGCAGAATAAGTCCACAGTTACAGCATTTTCTGTGCAGGAAATAATATTTTCTACATAGAAATTCCATTTTTCTGTGCAGAAAATTTTGTGTCCTGAATACAATATGCTATTTTCTATGCAGAAAATGTGGTTTCCTATGTAAATCATCTACGTGGAAATTTTGTTCAGAATATGTCCCCACTTGCAGCATTTTCTGTGCAGGAAACAGCTTTTTCTGTTCAGGAAGTAGTATTTCTGCATCAAAATACCATTTCCTTGGCAAAAAATTCTGTTTCCTGTACAGAAATTGCTGCTTTCTGGAAAAAAAAAATCTGTAAAATTTGCACAGAGTAAGTCGTGCAAAGAATTTTGTCAGTTCAAGATTCTCCTCACCAGGGTGGAACAGGATGTAGTTATTTTCCATAAGGCAAATATATCTGACTGCTTTTATAGGCAAACAGAGAAGTAAATTTTCTTATATAGACTTACCGTTTATATCCTTGCTGTGAGAAAGCCATTGTGCAGGTTTTTTAAAGAACAATTGCATTACAAGACTCATTCTGTCTAAACTGTCACATTGATATCATCCATCCATCCATCCATCCATCCATCCATCCATCCATCCATCTATCTATCTATCTATCTATCTATCTATCTATCTATCTATCTATCTATCTATCTCAGAAAACAGCATGTTTTGCACGGAAAGCAAGTTTTCCCACAAGAAAGACAATGGCCACAATTCTATATTGTGGTCTGTGTTGAGGAACTTTGCATGTGTTTAGCTACATAGCAGAGGTGCTACAGAACCCTCTTGGTGAACTGAGAAGCTGTGTATCGGGGTGCGAGCAAGAGTGTCCTGATAACACATCAGGCTTTACTGATGTGCATTGGCACTCCGTAGCTGACGTCCCATTGCACATTGGGGGTGCATCAACCCTGACACACAACAGTCACTTCGCTGGATCCTGTACACTGCGACAGCCCCTTGCTGAATTCAGTCATTGCAAAACTGCTTAGTTCTTTTCCTACCACTTCACACTAGTTTGCACTGCCAGCTAATAATATTTGCGTTATGGCTCCTTCTCAATTTATCCTGGTTCCAGCTCTTGTCGCAGTGGGAGAGAAGGCCTTCCTTCCCTCTTGTTTACACCCTTCACAAATATTTGCTGATGCCTCTGTCCCTCATTAGTCCTCATTTAGCTGAGTAGTACATATTTAGCTCTCTTAATGTGGCCTCATCCATCACTCCCTCTAGTCCCCTAATGATTGCCCTAGGCTCTCCCGGTCTCCATTTATCTTGCCTTGCAGTTACATCTGTCTGGGTAAGATTGGATTATCTCTGGCTAAGCCTCGTACACCTATAAGCTCATGAAATGCTTTGTTGGACTGGTCCCCTCCTTCAGTGAGGTGATTATTGTCTGAGGGTAGGGGAGGAATCATTCAAAGGTACAAGAGAACCATAGCAGGGGACATTTGAGCAGTGTTGGAAGGGGAAGCACAAACACATTAAGGCTTCAGTGGATTTATGAGCTTTTGGTGGAAGCCAGCTAGGAAGGTAAGGAGCCAAGAAACCAGAAAGCTGACCTGTACTGAGCATGGAACAAGGCAGCTGCTCTTCAAGTTTGGAACTCTCAAGGCCTGACAGAATGCAAAATTTTTATCTAAACCATGCAGCTTGGCCAAGTTCCCAAACTCTTGTGTGGAATGTTAGGGGAAATTTAGGTTGAGGAGCTCAGCCATGTAGGCCTCCATATCTAATAGGTACCAGATTGAGGAAAACTGATCGTGTCTACCTGGGCCAGCTCTCAGGCCTCTTCCTGAATGAGTTCCCTTTCTCCAAGGGGATCTGCTCCATCTTTCTAAAAGTCACTGCTGTGCCCTCCCTTTACCCTCACGATAGCCAGACCAAGTCGCCTGTATCCGCAGTGCACTGTCCCTTTTCCTCAAGGAGCTGTGTAAAGGATGGGGGCTGAGGATGAGCCTAGTATGTTGGGAGTACTCAGGGGCCCAACCAAAAAACCTGGTGATTATGAGAAACATTTGCATCAACAGAGCTCAGGAATATGGGAAAATGTCCTTCTTCACAATGCAGCCTTCCAACCTGACTATATACATACTGCTATGGGACAAGTTCTCTTTTACATTCAAGTATATTGCGTTCAAGCCTAAAGCAGTTCCATCTCAGATTTTATTCATTCCTTTCTTCCTTTTTTATTTTAGTTTGTTTGCTTCTGTTCATTTATTTATAACTTGCTTCTCATCTCCCAAAGGAAACGCGACAGCAGCTGACAGTCTCCCCCGCGATAATGCAACGCTGTCAAACAGCAACCTCCAGTGCAACCAGGATACATGGCAGAAGTGCTCAAAAAGAAATTAAATGGCTACCTCAAATCCTGATTGAAACCATACCATCAGGTGGCTGTTCCTAGCAAAACTTGGAACAAATTCCTCTGAAGATGCCAGCCACAGATGCAGGCAAAACGTCAGGAGCAAATACTAATAGAGCACAACCTCAAAGCCTGGAAAACTCACAACAACCTATGGATTCCAGCTGTGAAAGCCTTCGACTTTACATCAAATCTAAGAGCTGTTTGGTTCTGCTATGTAGAGCAGTCCCCCCTTACCCACGGTTTCCCTTTCTTCTGTTTCAGTTAACCATGGTCAACTGTGGTAGAAAATATTAAATGGAAAATTTCTTCCCATTCACCCAGAGTATACAGTGAATCCTCCATATCAGTGGGGGTTCCATTGCAGGAAACCCCCCGAATAGGAAACAATATGAATGCTCACATTCCAAACTGCACCAATAGCAATAATACATCAAAACTCATGTTACATATACCAGCCTGAGAACTGAGGTTTGCAAGGTATGGGACCTTGTTAGGTGAATTTACTTTGAAATAAGTCCCTCTTTGTCAACAGAACCCAGCGAATTCTGCATAAGAATGAAGGCCCAAATCTTCTCATGGTGCTTGTCATACTTTGTATTAAGACTTTACTGAGGTCAATGCCAAATCCTCCCCCCATGGCTGATGAGCAAATGTAGGCTTTGTGAACTTTGATTTCCAATTTGAAGAGTTCCACCCAACCTCTGTCTTTTGATTAGCCAAACTAACTGAACTAGTTGTACTGATTAGAGTGGACAGTAGGGTTCATTACACAAATAAATCCTAGCCAGATTCAATGCAGTCCAATATCGTCATTGATATTCTTAGAGGCAGAGACTGAAATGTGAGTTTTAGTTAATGACTCGGTATTAATGGCTTGGGAGCATCTTGCTGCTCAACTCCAAACAGCTGGAGGAAAGCAAGATGCAAGAGTGGATTGACTAGGCCTGAGATACTTGGGAGCTATTTCACTTCAGCCCCAGGACTGAGGAGACAATACTGTGTATTTATGCCAGTGTAAGCCTTGCCAAGAAAATCTTCTGATAGAGTCCCCATAAACTGGAGTCAGCTTGAAGACAGATAACAAGAACAACATCAGAAGCCACCAATGGGATTCCAGCCTTTGTATTCTGACCTGATCTTTCTTGCTCTTTTCTCCCTCCCATTTCTAGCAACTGGTCCTGGTGGTTCTGGGTTGAGGAAAAGCTCTGCATTTTGAACCGAGTGCTTAGAAGTCTGGTGTGGCATTGATAATCTCTTTACCTGTGGATCTATGTGTGTATATATGCATGTGTAGTGTGGGCAGGTGAATGTATGTGTATAGAAGGGCATTGATGGTTTTTGGCTATGACCAAGGCTTTCATTGGCTGGCCTGTAATGGATTTAAAAGAACAGAAGGTCATTTTGGAATACAACTGTTTGGTTGTTTATAGATACTACCTGTTCAGAGAATCATGTGTTTCTCTATCCACACATTATGCTGTGTGGTATTTCCTGCTTCTAGGAACCGAGGCACTGTGAATAACATGAGAACTTTGCCTGATCACTGCCTTTATTAATGGCTCCCTGAAGCATCTCAAGAGTCACTGGAAAAAATAAATAAACACATGCTAATGCAATTAAATACAAAAACATTAGTTAATGTAGCGTTATGGAGCAGAGCCAAGCTCCCATTCCTCAGGAGATGCCAATAAGAACATGTTGAAAGTCACTCCAAATGCCTTTGCAGATCAGCACAGGAGGATGTGCACCTGCTCACCTGAACCCTCAAGGGGACACTGAAGAGTACGTTTTGGAAAAGGTATGAAAGCTCTGTGGCACAGTGCTTATTCTGGATGCAGAAGATCACAGGCTCAGCCCCCAGCATCCAATGGAGGAGCTTTCCAAACACTTTCCAAACAGCCTCCCATCTGGAGAACAACAGAAGAGGAATGACGTCATGTGATAAGTCCCAACCAAAGATGCTATTATCTTGCTTCAATTGTGATTTACCTGCTTCATGTGATAAAGCCCTAGGTTTTATCAGGTTCCGGGCCCATCAATCCAGATTCCTCTCCTGCTGATTCCTACAATCAAAAAGCAGCTTCAAGTCTGTCCAGACCTTTGCTGACTTCATCCCAGAGGCCCACAACATCACAAAGATCCACCCCGTGACACCCCAAGGACCCTCTCCCCTTGGTCTAGGGTTTTGGCTCAGGAATCTCTGGGACTGGGAGGCTGCTGCTTTGTGCACAGTTGGCCAAATGGTGCTGATGAAAATTACCCTGCAACAAAGACATCTGGTGTTCTTCCCTCCTCCTGCTCTGTTCCTGTGTTGGCGATGGGCACACAAACAAGCAGCTGCATCTGGTGCAGGCAAAAGCAGGCATTTCCATTAATGCAAAGATTAGACTAATCTTTTTGTAACCCAGAGCCTGACAAGTGTTTGAGCGCCTGTTGGTAGACATTCCTTTCCATGGTGGGATTGGCACTTACAGAGCCCAGTGATCTCAGGGGATGTCTGGCTCATGGCAGCAGGTCCCACAGCCTGGGGGCAAGTGCGCATCCTTGTTCCAAGCCATTGAAGAGAAGATGGGAAAGGCTTTGCTGTCGCCAAATCCCTTGTAATGACATGATTAAAGCTTCCATTGTGTCTTCTGCAAAAGCACCCAAACAGCTGCGTGTGGAAGAAGCCGACACGCATGGCCGTCTGCTCAAAGCCACCAACATCTGCTGGGGAGAGTGTGGGGCGGGAGGAAGAGGGAGAGAAGACAAGACTCACATGGCTAATTACTCGCCTCCTGAATTAACAAATGATGCAGAAATCAGACTCACAAAATGAGACAAAGTGGTGAAGAAGCCATACTCCAGCAATATTGTGTGTGTGTGTGTGTGTCTCATTGTTTCTTAGGGCTGGTAGAAGAATAGTGTTGTAGAGTTGGAAAGGACCACAGGGCAGGTGAGGTCTTGAGATGCTGCTGCATCCAAGACATACAAGGCTGGTCTGCTTGAGGTCATTGACCATCACTAGATTCATCTTTGAGGGCATTTGCATTGGTGGTACCCAAGTGAAATCCCTTTGTTTATGTCTGAACTTGGCTTGTGGCATACTTCAAAGTCCTTCTCCTCATCTAGAATTCCTCTGTGGTCTGGAGACTTAGGGTACCTGAAAAACCATCTGTTCCTATTTCTACCTGCTTAATCACTGAGATCATCACAGAAACTGCTTCACAAATTTAGCAGAAGGTCAGCAAAGATCATCTTGTTTGCTGGGACTCTAGGTGCTTAGTTAAGTTCATTTGGATTTTCACTTGTTGTTATTTTGATTTGACTGTTAAATGCTGGAGTTAAACCCTTTTAATATTCTTCCAGTGATCTGTTTTAGCCTGTGCCATCTACACCGTGTTTTCCCTCCTGCACCTATGGCATTATTCTCTTTTTGGCTGTTTTAATGGCATGCTGTTTGATGGTTTCTTTAGGAGAAATGAAGGATAGAAAGGCCTTAACCATGCGGGTGACAACACTGGTCCTTCAGGTACTGTTGGACTACAATTGCCATCACTTTGGTGACTAGGTCATTGCCAAGGTCAAATTAAGGTTGCTTGGTGTAGATCTTGTGTTGAATGGCAGATTTATGCGATTGACCCAAGCTGCCAAATGTGAAACAACATGTACATCTCAATGCACATACACATCCATGTACAATGGACACCCATGCTCCATGGTGCCACTTGCACAACTCTGCTTTCATAACCTTGAACTGAATGCAGACATTCCATATTGGGGGGGGGGAGTCCAGCCACATTCAGAGTAGAATTCACTCATGTGCAAGACACCCACAGCATTCTGGCCACAGCTGGGATTGCAGTCTGCATGAGTCCTCCCTGTCCTCCCAACATTTGCCTGTTATGTCAGTCACATTCCAATGAAATTCCTGAAGCATCTCTTTGCATGTGTCTTCCCATACACCTGCTGTAGGAAGTAGGTTCCCTTCTACCTCCTCTTCCAAGGAAGGCAGTCAGTTAATTAGTTGTGCTTAATTCCCTTCAGCTTGTTACCATAATTAATGCCCAACTTTCTGAAGTCTAATTAAACTAGGATTGTTGGGTGCTCAGCAGCTAAAATGTCCTATTAGATAAAGCTAATGCAACTGTCTCCAAACACTAAATGAGGTCTTTCTTTAAAGGATAGATAAATGCGTCCTTAAAGAAATTATGCCTGTTGAAATGTGGCAGAAATAATGACAATATCATTAGAAAGTGTCATTGGTGGAGCGGATGGAGCGCTCACGCTGTGGCTTAATGGCTCATTATGGAGGCTGGAATATCTGTGGACTTCACTGACGGGCCATGCAGAGCACCTGAGTGGGGAACAGTTCTGAACTCTTCTCTACAACATCTCTGCTTCGGTCCATGACTAGCTGCTGTAGATAACAAGCCTCTTAGGCAACCAGCAACATGTTGTATTAGTTCAACCTGCTGGACAATTATTATATGAAAAAAATAAGGTCTGAATAAAAGAGTACAAAGGAATACTTGGGTAGAGGAAGGAGCCAGAGGCAGCTGGAAAGACTAACAAAAAGAAGGAGTAATCAAAAACAGACCCCAACCTGGATGAAACACAGAGGGATCAATCAAAGTTCCCAAGGAACTGGTCTATGGCCTAAAGTGGTGAGGAGACAGAGTGGAATACCAAGGATCATGAGAAAGGGAGGGATACCTGCCTCCTACACTCATCGGTGAGGTGGGGTCACATTTGGAGATCAAATGAGGTGGGATGGAAGCTTATCAGAAGACACCAAGCAGAAGCAAGGAAGGCATTAAAGAGGAGGTGCGGAAGAAATGACGGTAGAGCCAGTATAGCATAATGATTTGAGTGCTGCACTAGGATTCAGTGAGACCAGTGTTGGAATCTCTGTTTGGCCATGGATTTAAAGTCTAGGATCCTCTTTGTGTCTGATTTATATGTAAGTTTCCCAACAGAAAAGGTTGGACTTTTTGTTGGATGCAGAGCATCAGTATTCAGTTCAAGGTTGTGGAAGTGGAGTTGGATATATAGATGTGTACTGTTCAGCCATGCACATTGTGCATGGATGCAGGCATGCATTCAGCTGCACATTTGGTGCATTGGTTCAGTTGCTGTTCAACCCGTGGATGATGCAGCACAACCAATGTGTAATTCCATATGGCAAAATGTACATTAGGCAAACCCTCTCTCTTGCCAAGCATCTCCAGAGGGCTACAGCCATTGTGCCTTCAGAGGTGTATTGTGTATCAATGGGCATTGTGCATAGATGCACTGGTCCCTTCTGTTGCAGATTTGGTTCCTTGGCTCAGTTGCCATTCAACGCGATAGCATAATTAAAACTCACATGCTGAAATTTAGAGAGCCTGTGTTGTATGGTGGTTTGAGTGTTGGACTAGGACTCTGGGACACCATGGTTCAAATGCCTGCTTGGCCATGGAATTTGGACAAGCCAAACATTTTCAGCCTCAGAGGGAAGCCTTGGAGGCAAACTCACCTGAATTAATCTTGCAAAATAGACCACGTGATAGCTTTGCCTCCATAAAATTGGGAATGATTTGAAGATGCACAACAACAGCAATGCTGACATTTATGCCATGCAAACCCTTGGTCTTGCCAAGTGTCTCCAAAGGACTATGGTCCTTGTGCCTTCAAGACAAGCTTTGTGAATTGATCCACATTACATATGGATGCACAAATGCATTCAGTGGCACATTTAGTGGCTTGGTTCAGTGGCTGTTCAGCAGAACAGCAGAATTAAGATCAAACTCTGCATTCCAACATTTATGCTTCGCAGCCTTGATATAGGATCTCAGCCCCGCCTTGCCAAATAGCTCCAGAGGGCTATTGCCTTTGTGTCAGCTGCTGCAATGAGAATATCAAAGAGTCTGACACATCTTGATAAAGAGTAACAGAAGTAATACAGCATAATCTTTGGTAGATCAGAGCTGGAAGGGGTATTCTTGGCCCTCTGATAGGAGTTGAGAACTGAAATATCTTTGGGGGGGGGGAAGAGGCAGATGTCCCACATTCCAGGATTAGTGATTCCACAAAATCCTGCTCTCAGATGCATGAAGCATTGCCCTCAGCTGGCAGGTGTACACAAAGACACAGGCAGTGTCTGGGTGTGTGATGGGATGGAGTGGAGTGGATTGGGATCAAATGGTGGCAAAACGGGAACCCCTGCCCCCAGATTCTCCAAGAACTGAAGCCAGCCTATGGGCACAATAATCACAGTGACCATTCCTCACATGGTAACAGGTGGCAGCACCATGGTCTTAGAGCCAGCATGTTGTGGTGGTTGGGGTGTTACACTGGGACTCTGGGAGACAAGGATTCAAATCCCTGGCTATGGAAACCCACTGGATGACCTTGGTTAGATCACACTCTCCCAGCTGCAGATGAAAGTGAGGGCAAACCTCTTCTGAATAAATCCAGTGGAGAAAATCCCATGATAGGATCACCTTAGGGTTGCCTTAAGTTGGGAACTGAAGGTACACAACAACAACAACAACAGCCAGGATTTCAGCATTGCTAAATAAAGGGACACTTGTCATGGTGCAGGAAAGCTTGGTCCATACCGAAATTGAAACAAAGACAATAAAATTTCATCATAAGTCTGAGTTTGGCTCTTTCATATTGGATGATTTCTTTGAAATCCCTCTCCAGCTTTCTTCCTCCTCCTGCCCCCAGTATGTAGGACGCCTGGGGTCCTCTCTAAGTGAGGAAGGGCTGTAAATAACAGGATGACAGCAAGAAATGGCACATTGAGAGTCTGCTTTTCTAGTGGCAAAGAACATTGGGTTAGTCTCCTGGAGGCAGGGAAGAGGGTGATGCTGTGAATTAATTAAAACATCTGCCTCCCATGGAGCTATAAGCTGAGCTATTGGGTTGACTTGGGTCTTGGTAGGGGGTAGATGAGATATACTGCTATGAGTAATTCAGTCAGGCATCATGATCTCTCCTTTCAGAAGGATATAGGCAAGTTTGGAGCAAATTCAGAGAAGGGCAATGATGACAATAAGAGCTATGGAGAACAGAACATATCAGGACAGGTGGAAGGAGCTGGGCCTGTTCAGCTTGGTGAAGAGAAGGTTGAGGGATGACATGATCTCACTCTTTAAATACCACCAGGGCTGCCCCAAAGAGGAGGTGGCAGGGCTTGTTCTCTGCTGCCACAGAGGGCAGAACTAGGTCTTATGGTTTGAGGTTACAGGACAGTAGATTTTGACTGAATAGTATAAGGAACTTCTTGACAGTAAGAGGAGTTCAGCAATGGAACCAATTGCCTAGAGAGGTGGTGGGGGCTCCTTTTCTGGATGTCTTCAGAAAGATGTCCCTAACTCTATGATTCCATGATTCTACAGTTCTATGGCCTGCTTCTTGCAGGGCTGTGAAAGGTTCCTTTTGGGGGGATTACATTTCCCAGGATTGTCCAGCTGGCACGGTCATGGCCATGGTGGTGGGGCAGTTCTAGGCATTGTAGTCCAGAAGACTAACTTTTTCAAGTTCTATCTCCTTGTCGGAACACATGCCAGCCTATATCCTATTGGACCCAGTTGTCCCGACGGAAGGGATACCTATGGAACCCATAGCTGAGTGGTAACTCAATACATAGGTAAATCTGATGGACTGAAATGAGTCACATTTGCCCACTCCTGCCATAATGGAATTAATCTATAAGTGTGGCCCTTGGGAAGTGGATTGGAAAGTGGGGGAAAGGGAAATTGCAGTGGAAAAACCCATTGATCTCCTTCTCTCTGCTATCAGGAGAAGAAATAAGAGACGATTAGTAGGAAATTGCAGCCATCTCTTGTTCTGATTGTTCAAATAGGAGAGTTCCCCAACAAGAATAATCCTTGGGATAATCCTAGCGGAGATGCAATAAACCAAATGATGTTTATATGCAGTAGAAGAAAAAGACCTCTTTCTGTGGTTGTGCACACTTGGAGAGTTTTGCAGGGGAAGTGTTCTTACATCTTGTTGCTGTTGCTGTGCTGTGCCTTCTAGGCATTTTTGGCCATTTTTGTCTGACACGGCACTTCTGCATCTAGCTCACATTGTGGAAGCAGTGTCATGCATGCAGTGCCATAGTGTGTGGAGAGGCTCAGGCAGATGCACATGAATGTGGGAGAATGAGATGGACAGGAAGGTCAGGGCACCAGCCCTGTTGAAAGGCTGCTGGCTTTTCCTCTTTCCTCCCTATCTTCTTTTCGTTTTGTGTCACCTATTTTTAAATTGTCATTCTGTAGCCAGGGGTTGTTTTATTTGTATATATTACATGTAAGACCAAAAGGTGTTGTATGCATGCATGCATGAATGAATATGATAAGAAAAAAGTCCCTCCTGTTATACAAATCCCGTGTTAATTGCATAACATAATACAGAGAAAGGCCTCAGTTCTATATTGTGATCTACATAAGTATGTTAACACATACTTAGCTACATAGCAGAGATGCTATGGAACTCCACTAGTGAATTGCAGAGATGCCTACCAGGGCACTGGCAAGAGTGTCCCGATGCATACGAACACTCCTTAGCTGTTATCCTGATGGGCATTGTCAGTTGCTAGCCATTGTCCAGATGGGCAGCAGCAGCACCTGTGAAGTGTTGATTGCACATTGGCCTACATTTGCGTTGGCACATGTTGTGCATTGGTCCTGACATGATCCCTCCCAAGGTACGACTTATGGTCACTTCACTGGCTCCCCTAAGCAGTAACATCACAGCAGCCCCTTGCTGAATATGGGTATTGCAAACACGCTCAGTTCTATTTCCTGCCAGTGGAAGGAAGACAGAAGTCCCCAAGTGAATTCCAGCCAACATTTTAAGAGGCCCTGGCTATTCCAGCTACTGGTCTGAACGTAACCCTTTTGTCTTTGTGACCAAAGAAGCATGAATTCCCCATCAAAAAGTCTTCACAGCCATTTTAATCCAGCGGAGTGTTTGACCATCAGTAACATTCCATCATGCATATTTTACATTCCCCGATTATTTTTGAACATTGTGTCCTTGTAGAAGCCAGCAGATTCATAAAAGACATTTAAATTTTTTATGTTCAATTTATTTTAAATTTCCTCCTCTATGGGTCCGTAAATCTGATGTGGCAAAATAAAAGGCGCCCGTCTTGTTGGATAGAAAGGATTGCATGCTCTGTTCCCTTGCCCCTTGGTCATTTGGAAAGGATTCAACAAAGCCAAAAGGATTAGGGGGCAAACAACGTCTGTAAGGTAAAGAAACGCAGTGCAAACAAATGAGGTAAACACACATAGCGAAAAACACGTCCCTGCTTTTAATGAGGCATCGCTAGCCAGCTTTGATCTGCTCCTGAAATGCAACACTGGAAATGGTGATTAAATGCATTTTTAACATGAGTGTACATGAAACATCATGTGCTTTTATATATTTCAGAAGGATAAATTGGAAGGAAGGGGGTGGAGGGCCCAGATGGGAATGTCATAGAAGTGAAACCAGAGCTGAAATACTAATGAGGCAACAGCCTTTATATGCCTCCTGGATAGGGTTGCCATATTCCAGCTTCCTAAATCTGGGTAGACTAGATCCCTGTCTTCATCACCCTCCTTCTTTTCAGCATTTTATAATGTGTGTAGAGCAAGAAAGAGGAGGCTTCCTGATGAAGATGTTCAGGCTGAACAGAGTGAGTATCTTCATTGCGTAGAGGGCGGTGGAGAAAGGAGTGTGGAAAAGGCACAACTGAGCCCTCCAGAGGGATGACTGAGTGTCCATCCACCCAGAAGAGGGTTATTGTGCAACCTAGAATGCCCCCGGAGAGTGGTGGTGCCCAAAGAGGCGGGGCAGAACTGTCATGCTCAGAAGAAGTGGTTAGCTCTGCAGCAGAGGACTCCTTGGGTGTAGAGGACTCCTCCTTTGGATGACTCCCTCTAGAAGCCTTTGATCCACTGTAGCTGGACCATGGTGGGGTTCTAGTAGCTCCTGCATAAATCATTATCAGCTGTTTTGCTCCATTGGTGTCTGATCCTGGACTGTTTTCAAATGTGAGTTGTATCCCCAGCACTTGTTTTTTTTGGACTTCTGCCAAGACTGTTTGTTCTGTTTTCCAGAGTCTGACTTTGGATTCACTTTGCCTGGTCTGCCTGGTGCCTTCGTGAGGCTTCCCCATCATGGGCTTCCAATCGCTTGACTGTGATACTGGGAACTGCTTGCTGTGATACTAGAGAACAAGTTCTCCTATGAGGCAGGACAAATCTGAGCCTCACCTTGCCCATTTAGGGAAACGGTCACCCAAGATGGTCTTTCTCTTTGCCTGTCTTTCTTTCTTTCTGAAATTAATTCTCAGCCAAGCTGGATTGAAATTGTGTCATGCGGTGTTTATCATTAAGACAATTATTTTAGGCTGCCCTACTTTCTCTGCATCCCTTTAATAACACGGACCACCTCATTAGACTGGTAACATGGGCCCTGGCAGAGGGGAGCTAATTGCCAGCAGCCTCCTTAAGAAATAAAGCAGCCTCATCGTTTGTCACCTCACGTTTTTTCATTACAGCTGAGGAGTCGGAGAAGATGTTCCCTGATTAGTCTGTTGAATTATGAATTAGGCTTTTGGTCCCTTTGCTGCTGTTTCCTCCATGTCATCGCCGGCGCTTTATTTCCCTATCTGCTTATAAAACCAGGAACTTGATCCTGCAATAAACACTTCAGACGCCTTTAAAAAAAATCTGGAGGCTAATTAATTGTGTTGCATTCCCCTCCCCCCAAAACACATCCTGCCACTAGGTCTCGCAGCAAATTTGCAATGCTAATTGCTCACCTGCACCCTTTGCTCACACTCGGTTTGGTGCCCAGGCAAGCCTCCTATGGACCAGCTGGAAAATAAAATCAAATCACATCAAATATATATATATGTATGTATGTATGTATGTATATATCCCAGTTCAAATACACTATATGCCATAGACATATTTGAGTCTTCTGATATGCAAATGTAGCCCATAGAAAGCATATGCGTTCATGGAGGTATGGCCATCAAAGACTCAATGGGAGTCTGGTAAATGCACCTGTTTCACACACAAAGGGATTCATTCATATGCTGTTTGGTTCCAGCAACATCCTACCACATTTTCTGTGTGGGAATATTTTTCCCTTTAATTTCCAGGGGGCTAGCCAGCTGCCTTAGGCTGTTGCAACAAAAAGCAACAGAGTCTGGTGGCACTTTAAAGGCAAATAAATCACAGAATGGTAGAATCATAGTATTGGAAGGGGCCCTATAGGCCTCTGAGTCCAACCTCTGCCCCCAGTGCAGGGACTTCAGTTGGAGCATTTCCCAGCAGGTAACCTCCCAGCATCTTTTTGAAGACATCCAGAGAAAGAGACCCACCCCTACCTCTCTAGGCAAATGGTTTCATTGCCAAACTGCTCTTACCATCAAGGCATTCCTTTTGATGTTGAATAGAAATCTGTCTTCCTTTAACTTCAAACCATTAGACCTGGCCCAACCGCCTCTGGGGCAGCAGTGAACAAACCTGTCCCCTCATCTCCATGATGGCCCTTTAGACACTTAAAGTATTTAAAGAAACAGCTCCTTCAACTCCTTCTCATATGTTTTGTTCTTCATACAGCTTATTATCCTTGTTGCCCTTCTCTGAACTCATTCCAACTTGTCTATATACTTCTTAAAATGAGGTACCCAGAACTGAACACAGTAATCCAGATGAGGCCTGACTAGGATGGAATAAAGTGAAACTATTCCTTCCCTTGACTTGGAAACTATGCAGGTTAAAATATTATTTGCCTTCTTTGCTGCAGTGTCGCACTGCTGAGTCAGATTCAACTTAGGATCAACAATAATCCAAGGTCCTTTTCCCATGTACTGTTGCTAAGCCAGGTATCCCCTATCCTATACTTGTGCGGTTGATAACACCTAAGTAGCACACCAGCCCTGATTTCCTACCTTGTTATCACGGGGTACAACAGCTACAACTGGTGGATAATACACGAAGAGAAGTCCATTTCTCTTTCCTTGGCCCAACTCAGATATACAAGGCTTCAGAACCCAAGCAGGGAGAAGATGAGTCTCAGTGAGGAACCAGTGCATTCCAGCAACTCCCCACCCCCATTTGTGCTATAACAAGTATCCGGGTGGGCACAATTATGCCCCTCAGCAGCGATTTGTCAATATTTTTGTAATAGAGGGGGGCCTGGTGGAGGAAGCCAATGTTCAGCCCTATGAATACCTAGTGGGTCATCTCTGCACATTTTTCTAGAACAGAAAGAGATGTGGTGTCACTTCTGGCTGGAGGTTTTTAGCAAGTTTTCAGCAGGTTTTCTAAAGAGTTGTTGTCATGTCTGACTTGGAGGAGGCCTCCTCAGAGGAGGAAAGGGAAGAAGAATGGCAAGAGAATGGGCTCTACTTGGCACTGGCAGAGGCTGATAGTCCTGTCATGGCACCAGCAGAAGAAGAACCTCATCCCTTCCAGGCAGCAGCAACTGGTCAGGAGGAGAAGGCAAAGGCAGAGGCACTTTGCCCTGTTGAGGGATGCAAATTAAAGCACCAGGAGCAAAAGGTCAGACAGGGCCCTGTGCCACTTTAAATAGAGGACATTGAACTCTGGTCTCCCAGAATCCTAGTCCAACACTCTGACCACTATACCATGCTGCCTCCTCAGTTAATGACTGAAGACCTGTTTAAATCAACATGTTTGCTGCCATTGAAAAGAGAACTCAGAGGGGGCCTGCTGTAAATCCCCTGGTGTGACAGCAAGTTAGTGTTTAACAGTGGCAATCCACTTTTTTTCAGCCAGGAAAAACCTGCTTTGGAGGGGGCTGAGGGCCACAAAAACAGCACTGGGAGCCATATACAGGCCTGGGGCCACACTTTGCCCACCCCGTATCAAAAGTGCAGAGGTTTCTCTCAAGCATTCACAAATGAATGCTGTGTGGAATTGACAGCCCGTGTTCCAGGAAGAACTCCAGCCAGCATGGGCAACTAGGAATTGGACCTCTGGGCCTTTTCAGATGACAAAAGGGGATGTGTTTTTTTTACCCCTACCTTTCATTTAGTACAAAGTCTTGATCTAACCCTTGTAGCTTGAGAAAACACTGCATCCTTTCTATTTCTCCGAACAGGGAGAAGTTCCAGAGACTGTACTACAAGAGTGTCATCTTTGTCTGGGCAAGACAGCATTTTTATGCTATTGACTTCCTCAATGACCTACAAGCTGACTGTGGATCAGATCAACAGGAATCCAGAGATACAGCTGGAGTCTCTTGCAAAGCATAACTGGTTTTCCCAGAGATCAAGGAAAACTCCTTCACAGCTTCCCCAGCTATCTGAGATATTGCAGAACAGGGAAGATGACTGCCCTTGGTCCAGGGGTCAAATTTTATAACAGACTATGTTTACCAGATACTTGCAGACTTGTATGTGCTAGTTGCATGATGCACAATACACATGCCCATTGATGTGCAATGCAAGTATCCACTGATGTGCGATGCAAATGCTCACAGATGTACAACGAGCAACCTCATGCCCTGTGCTGCTTGTGCAACTCTACTTCTACAACCTTGCACTGGAGGTGGACAAAAATGCCCAATCGCTTCTGTACACATGTCTAAGACACCAGCAGGATTCCAGCCAATACCTATCTAACACTGGGTATCAATTCTTTTCTAATTATGCTGCATCAAAGGGGAGCTTTATGGCCTGTTAACTGTTATGTTTCCATTCTGTACCGGGTGTCATTATATGTCAACAAGGAAGAGAGAGAGAGAGACAGAGAGAGAGTTGAATTATTTCTTAGAAAAGCAATGGCTCTCTGGATGCTTAGAAGGAAAACAATTACCAATCAAGTCAGTGGCAAAAGGATTTCCAGCCTTGTAGCACCGGTCACATTTCTGGCCCATAACACACATTGCACAGCCAGGGAGAGAGTCCATCCAAAGCCTATCCATCAACCAAATAATCTGCAAGAAAGAATTTGCTGGGAGTGATAGGATGAAACTGAGTAAAGGGAATTTTAGAGCAAATGGCAAGGAATGGTTCCCCAGAGACCTTCTCTGCCTTGGCAAGGTTTTCTGCTGGAAAATAGTAGATGAGCTGCAGCCAAAATGAGTGAGTTGAGGAGTGAGATGTACACACCTGGAATGGAAGCAGAAGGAAACGCAACAGATTTAGGCACTAAAAAAATAAACTGGGGTCTCTTTGGATCCCAATCGAGGGAAGACATCTCAGCTACTTTCACACAATGACCTTTACACCAGGAATTTGGCCTGTGATTGATTTCCTTACACAGTCTTTATTTTGGAGGGGGCAAAGACACAAGCCAGTGTTGGCTCAGGCTGCCTTGACATGGGAAGGGAGAGGCACCGAATGAAACTCTGCATCAGGGCTGCATGGTGTAAATCTTTGCACGAGCTGGTATGTATTGATCGTACTGTACAAGCCTTGTGTTGAATGTCATTATCATGCCACCGAATGCATGGCTGGATGTGCAACCAAATTCATGTTTGTCCCTTGGTGGATGTAGCAGTCAGCGATGGCTTGTGTATAGTTATGAATGGGCCACTGGACACAGACTGAACAATTGGATAACCTCAGGCACAGTGCTTTTCCTGTTCAACTGCCAGTTGTCTAGGGTCCAGCAGGAAGTGTAAAGAAAAACTGAGTGATATCTATGTATGTGTGAGTGAGAAGACTTGTTTCTTTTCTTCCTCTTCCCCTCCCGCCTTTTCATCCTTTTCCTCTTCTCTTTCTTCTTCCTCCTTTCCTCCCTCTTTTTCCTGCTTCTGTTGCCATCTGTTTTCCAATGGCACTGCTCCCCCAAGTGATTTAGAAGGCCATAAGTGGAGTGGTAAAACTAGGGTGTATGTGGCTCTGCATTCCTTTGCCTTTGATTCTTGGCAGAGTGGTGCCAGGGACTGAATATCAGAGGTAGCTAAATCCTAGCTGGACCTTGCTTCAATTCGGTGAGGCAGGATTTGAGATGTTACTTCAATATTTCTAGGGAATTACTATTTGCCTGTCTTGTGTCACAGTTCCTTGGTATGCGATTACTTCCTTGTGTTCAGAAATCTTTCTCTCTAGGCCCAGCTGAAGGTGGGGGGTGCTTAATCTCTGGGTTCATTTGGAGCAAATTGCTCCAGGTGGTAAATACAGTAATAAAGAGTGCCCCATTTTATATATTTACAGACTGGAGTCCTTTCCAAATGGAATGCCGCTGTTGATGGAGTCTGTGGTTTGTTACTCCACTATCTAAATTACTGGCTATTACTGCAACCAGCAATTGCTGGGTGTTTGCTGATTTCAACTTCTTTATCAAAGTCCACCACTGCTGGAGAAAGGCGACAGGTTGAGATATGTGGAGCTGATTGAAGGCAACATGGGATGTTGCCAGACTGGGGCAGCGTTCGTCCCTCTTTCTCTGCTGAGATATTATTCTTCCAATTTTGACTTTTGTGGATAATGCGTTTCCAAATCTCTATGTGAGTGTCACATGTGTGTGCTTCCTTATCATTCCCCAGGCTTGAGCCTTTTCTCTTGAGTTTCTCATCCTTCAGTCATTGAAGTCATATGAATTCCTCTGTGCACCTTCCCTCCCTAGTACACTTGTTTCTGACTTTCTTTTTATGCATCCTCCAATTTAGGCAACTGGCCAACATAATCTCCTTCTGTTTATGCTAGATGGGGGGGGGCGCAAAAAACAAGTAGTGTTGATGTGTGGTTTCACTTCCCATCCAGTTGGGGCACATTAATGTTCCCCTGAGGGTTCCAAGTTAATGGTGGGGGCCTCCTCCCCCTGCACTAGTACTCAACCATTTTGATTACTTCATCGTAGGCTGCAAGAAACCTGGAAGGAAGAAGAAGGATCACCACAGAATGAGAAACACTAATGGGTGTGCCGAGGGACCATTAGGAGCAGAAGCGAAGCTGAAAAGTAGCCCTTCGGTGGTGGCGCCTATCCAAATGCTCTCTGACAATGCCAGGGGATGAGTGGGTCTAGCCGACCCCCACCACAATGGCCCATGGTGGAGAGCATCACTCCTTCTAATAGTAAACATAGATGGTTGAGTTAAGACTGTAGCCAAAATGAAGCCACGGTGAAAGAAGTGGTAGCAGTACACTTGAGACCATCCCAGACACCCATTACTCCAGGTGGTGCCAAAAACACAATGATGTGCCAACACTGGGGGAAGGAGGCAATGGCCCTGACTTTTCCTCAGTTGCCTACCTCTGTTCTAAACCCTGATTTGTTTTCCTTGTTCATGCTGGGGTGAATCAGAAGCTAACGCAGTGTGAAACAGAATCTTCAACTGTTCTAAAGGCCAGGAATGTTTCAGTTCCTCTCTGTTTAATAGCCCTTTTTGGCAGCTTAAATTCAATTTTAGTCCTACATTTCATTTGTTTTTAATTCATTGTTACCTGCTCCAAGCCCCTGTCATGCTTTGGGCTAGAAATTAAAAACTATAAACAAGCTGCGCACCACACTGCCCAACAAGTCTGTAATCAGTCAGTTAAATTCTTCCCCTACCCTGCTAAAGTGCCTGGTGAGGAGCTGTTCATGAATAATATCTGTTGGGTGAGAAAGCTGGTAAATGGGTGCAGAAAAGACTCATTCACACACCTACGCATCCTAGAAGCCCACATAAGAAACACTAGAAGATAGTGGTGGCTGGATGGCCAGCTATTGGAAGTGCTTTGATGGGTACAGTGTGCCTGCTTACATGGTTCTGTTTCAGGAACTCCCCTGTAAAACAAACAAACAAACAAAAAAATGTGAGTGTTGCATCCCATTATAGTCAATGGATGCAAAAGGTGTGCACCTACATTAGTTGAGGTGTATGTCTATTGCATCCATTGACTATGATGGGATGTGACCCTTTGCATGACCTTGCATTCATGCATGTGAAGGTTGTGCCAGAAGAGGGCACATTGTATTCTTGGATGGCAGAATGAGGCTAGACTAAATGGCTCTTGGGGTCTCTTCCGACTCTAGGACTCTATAAAACAAGTGAGTTTTCTAAAGCTACGGTGTTCACTTCAGCCTTTATACCCATTTACAGACCTTTATTGAACATGAAAACAGTTAGGAAAACTGCTCAGGAAAAGAATACAGGTATCAGGAAAGGGCCCTACCAGAGTGTCCCCTGGTCACCACAAGCCCCATTGAGCAAATTTCTGCAGGTTCTTGGAGGATATTAAAACTGTCCATCTTTTGAACAGATGCCCCATCGCAACCATGCTCTGGGAAAACAGTAAGCGTTGGGACTATGGAAGAACTGGAATCGTTGTTTCTCCATTTCCTTTTTATAGCTGTCCAGGGAACAAAAAGCATGGGTTATAAATCCTGCCTGCGTGACTGAGATTGCTGGTGGAGAAAACCAACAAGAATTACTGGGTGGCTCAGGTGTCTCACGGCTGGCAAAGTGACACCAAATTGGAAGGGAATGGTGATGTATGGGCAGGCAGCAAAGGCACACCGGCCCGATTGCAAAAGGAGCCGTGGGTTATGCCACCCTTTTGCTAACAATGTATCACTCCCCAAATTGGATTTTAAAGGCAATCAGGTGCAAGCAGCAAATCACTCCTTGTCCCCCTTTGGACATACATGCCTCTGGCCAGTTGGCTAGAAGGGAAACAGCTGGGTTGGATGGCCCGACGCAAAAGCAAGAAGAGAGCTCCTGAACCTTTAGTAGCTGTGTAGAGGAAAGGATTTCAGCAAGAGTAGAATACACTGATTTTCAACCTACCTTGCTCTTAAGAATGGGATGCAAGGCAGCTTGTGGCATATTGTGACAGTAAATTATATATACCAGCTGATGAGATGGAGCATGACTTTGTGCTCACAGAGTTAGGTGGCAGCTTTACAATCAAATGTATGACTGCAGTTCGTGGACGGTGTGGGTTGAAAATCAGTATAGTCTACTCCTGCCAGTACCTTTTCAGCCAGGAAGTGGCTCAACTGTAGGGTTTCTGGAGCAAATCCATCCAAGAACTGAGAAGACAAGTAACAGGGAACCAGACAGAGAGTCGTGATGCTCATCAGGCACTGATACAGCTTGGAATGCAATGCATATTGGTCACTACCAGAGGTAGTGTGCAACAGATGCCGTTACATGGTAACATCACAGCAGCCCCTTGGTAAATACAGCTGAACCTGGTTCATCTCTGACAGCAGCTGTAGATCAGGAACAGGAGGAGGAAGAATTGTGACAGGGATCGTGTTTCTGTTTGTTGCACTGGAGATCAGTGGAAGGATGGGGGGTGGGAACGTCCATCTGCTGCATCCCTATTGACAGGAGAATAGATCTTTGTTGCTCACAGCAGGTTCTGCCTGATTAGTGAGGACTGGTGAGGAAGTCAGGCCAGAAGATGCTACTTAATGGGCTGCAAAGTATACTTGATTAAATCACTGATCTAGGATCTCATCCTTCATATTTAAGATGGAAAGAATTTACAGTCTCAAAATCTGGATGAGGGATAAAGGGAAACTTGCAGTTTTTTCTGTCCCTACTGGCACTACCTATTGATTGAATGCAGGGCTTGAGATAACCCACTCCCTGAATTCATTCTCATATGGAAGGGTTCCTCAACAGGTGAAACAAAGGAGAAGGTTAGAAAACTCTTGTGGTGGATGTGTTCTAGCAAACAGAGTGTTGACTTCCCCCGCTCCCTTCACGCCCAGGTTGCAGTGGGAACTTTTTCAAGGTTCAGCTGTTGTTGTTGATGCTGACAATAACCTTGTGCCCAAGGAGGAAAGTCCCATAAAATGTCATCCCCGTCTCTGCATCCTCAACAGAGACAGTCATCTCTTTTCAGCTGCTCTGTCATCTTGAGTAATGGTTGGGGGCTGCGGCAGCATGATTGAATGCAGGTCAGAGATGAGATCCTCTTTCTTTCCGCTATAGATTCCAAACTTCAGCACCAAGAGGCTGAAAGACAAACGGGAAGCACCAGCTTCCATTTTTTTCCCCTGACTCTTTTGACATTTTGGGGACGTGGCATCACTCAAGCTCCTGCACAACAGATATGGGAAATTTTGGTTCTGTAGGAACCAGCAGAAAGCCTTTGCTTGGGAGGGATTCCTGTGTGCAGCACAGCTGGGGAGACAGACAGGTGGCAGGCCCCCCTCCAAGGGAGAGCTTTTTCCAACCATAGAAGTGGAACAGCAGTGGTTAGAGGAAATAAGGATGGTGATTAAAGCTAGAGGGAAGGAGGATTCTTAAGGGGATGAGCCCATAGTGCTAGGCTGAGGGTGAGTGTGTGACATATACTGAAGCTGTCATATAAATAGAGGTAACCTCCAAGAGCATGTGACTTTTACATTGGCTGAAAAGGGAAGCAAATGTAGTTGAAAGAGTGATAGTTTCCACATAGGAAGGGTGAGACTCCCATGTTGACCCTTCGGTTGATCTATCCCAATTGCATAGTTTCAAAATGGCTTGCAGACCAAGCAGTCTTTCCAGGAAGAGTGGTTGTATTTCCCTCCCAGGTCCAGCTGACTCTCTGATACAAAATGATGCTCTCACTCAATGTGTTCCTGTACATTTGCAAAATACGGGGGGCGCGGGGGGGGGAGAACCACCCAAGCAAATGCAATAGACACAGCCCTTCCTTTGCACTCCACCTCGCTTTGACACCATGTTCAGAGAATGGATGCGAATTGGGCTCCCACGTGTAATGAATGTGCCACCTTATCAGAAGACTTCCAACTAATTTCCTTAATAGGCTCTGTACCTGTCTAACTAGCATAAATTCTATTTATGCACGAGGATGGCTTTGCTGTTCAATTATGTTCCAGGTAATAAGACAAGTCCCCCACAGCTCCTTTGGCCCCACCTGGTCCCATTGCAGAGTGAGATTAGGGGCAAGGAGATATATGAGTTGGACTTTGTCCCTGGAGTCAGTAATTGCTTGTCAAGTTAAACGCAGCGGGCGTGAGACAGAGAATATTGTTTGCAGGGGTCTCTCACTTACTGCAACCATTCACTAGCCTGTGTGCGTGTGTGTGCATAGAGACTCATTCTTCCTCTTGGGAAGGTTCTGGTATGTAATCAACAAGATCTTAATGTTTATGAGAATCATATAAGGCCATTCATAGAGCAGCCAGTGTGGTGTAGTGATTTGGACTAGGACTCTGGCCCTGGGTACAGAGCATACAATCAATGGGTTAGTCCTTGCTCATCCTTGCTTATAGATCCAGATGACTATTATTTAAATACAGAGCCTGAAAACTGAAGAAGAATTACGCACTCAGGGTCCAAACCGAGTCAAAGAAGAGAGAGGGAAAGGGGTGGATTGGCATGGTGGACCTATACTTCCTCTCCCTCACCCATCTCTTTTCTTGGGTGTGGGGGGGGGCATCAGGAGGCGGTTTGTGGTGCTGAGACTTAGCTGGCCAGGCAGCAGCTGGTGAAGGAGGAGGAGGAAGACTAGAAGCAGGTTTTTTAAGGTCTGCATGGCCTGATCAGAGCTGCTGAGAGGGAAGGTTCCCCTGGAAAAGAAATGTGTGAGGTGGGGGAGCAGGGGTTGGAGAAACTTGAAAATAATCACATCTATGAATGTCAAACCGCAAATGTGGAAGGCTGACTGTACGAATCTAGAGAGGTTTATTTAGGAGATGCAAGTCCAATCTAGAATATTTTAGACTTGTAAACACCCAGTAGAATCTGGGATTCTCAAGGTGGATCCACCCGTTTGAGCCTTGAGCTGATCTTCTGTTTACATGTTGGCCTTGATTGTCAGCAGCTTACTTTTCTCCCATCATGTACCCCAAGGGTGTGTGAACAGCTCTGATGAGACCCAAACCTACCTAGTGTCAGCACATTGGCTGCCTGAGAAGCCCTGAGGCCATGACTTGTACTGGTCAGACATGGGCTTAGGTTTGTTGGCTCCATTCCCAATAACTGAGAGTACAGGGAGGCTTGTGTGCTACGGAAGAGGCATGAGACCTTCAGGAAGGGGAAGAGCAGGTGTCTCAGATGATAATAAGAGTAAAACTTCCTGAATCAGTAACATTTGGGACTTGCTGACTCCACGCTTTGCATTAAGGGAGCAATATAATTGTCAGACCTAATGAATACTGAGGAAATGCCAAGCAGGCCTTCCATAAATTTCAGAGACAAGGTACAAGGGAGGAAGGTACTTTCCCCACAGGTTGTGATAAGAATCCTGGAGGGTGTAAGCTGGCATGGAGAATTGGCTTTGCCAGAGTGTCTGGTAAGGGTCCAAATCCACGCTAGGCTGTGGAAGCCCACGGGGTGAACTTGGGCAAGTCATGCACTCTCAGCCTCAGAGGAAGGCAATGGCAAATCCTTTCTGAGCAAATCTGGCCAAGAAAGCCCTTTGATAGGTATGCTTTAAGGCTGCCAGCAGTCAGAATCAACTTGAAGGCACACAACAACAGCAACAAACAAACTTGCTCCTCACTTAGTTATCTGGTTCTCGTACAGTGCCACCTTACTAGTGAGTTGTGACATTGTGCAACTGAATGCGCAGTGCGCATCTGCATGAACAATGCTCAAGGTGTACAAGCAGGTGCAATAGCACTGCATGCACAACTCTGCTTCCACATTTTTGAACTGAATGCAGATATTTGATGTTGGGGAAAAAATGTCCAGCCACTTCTACAAGGAAATGTACACATCCAGAAGACAGCAACAGGATTCTGGCCAAGGGGTGGTAATGATCCCAAAAAAGGAGAGGATTGTTTTGGAAATGTTCACCAATATCCTATGTTGCATATTTAGTTGCAAATGCATAACCGAGTAGTGTATCCTGGTCTGACCCAGCAAGCCCACTTTAAGAGCCAACAGCTACACTGAGTTAAGGAGTTCTGTTCAACTGCTGGTTGCCGTGTGAAGGATAATGTTTCCAGCCCTGTTCTGGCAGTGAGCAAGGCTGGGATGAGGAATTGCAACAGGGATTCTGCTTCTGATTGTTGCAGCCTTGCTTGTTTGTGGGAGGGGGTTGGAAGTGTCATCCTCCTTGCAGCCTGATTGATTGGCAGCTGAACAGGCCTCTCTTTGTCAAATCTGTCAACTGGCTCTTAAGGTCAGCTGGGGGGGGTCTTTACACTTGGGGCAATAAGTGCCTCAACTGTGACCAATAGCATTAACTCTAGATTAAAAACCTGTAACTGCAATGTGGAATGCCAGCATATACTGTAGAAAATAATCATCAGGAAGGATGAGGGATTTTCATTCCGTTCTCATTCCCCTTGTGCATGGCTGCCAGAAGTCACCTCTGGTCTGCTGGGCCGTAAGATGGGTCCTGGTTTGAAGGCATTGTTCTGTGCTTAGAAAAGCGTGTAGCAGTAGGCATGCTTTCATAATCTTTGGAAGAAATTTGGCCCTCCTCACCAGTCGGTGAGCTGAGTTATGACACACATTTCCTTCTGCATAAGACACTTTCCTTTTGCTTTCTGAAGCTTCCCTGGCACTCTGAGATTAAGACTCAGTGACTGGAGTAATTTATGTATTTATTATGCCCATTGGCACTTCTGTTACACTAAAGCATCTGCCTCCCCCCCACATTTAACGTTGGCCTCTCAGCCCAGTGAGAAACAGTCTCATCTATCTTTAAAGAAGACAGGCTTGTTTCTCCCCCTCCTTTTTTTTGAAAGTGGCAGGTACGGTACCTATGCTATGGCTGGCATGATATCATTTTAGAATCTTAAATATTTTAACAATTCCCCCACCTGGGGAAATCTTTCCACCATATGAAAAGGAGGAGGTACCAACAGCCTTATAGGATCACCCAGCCCCACCCCAAGTCTTTAGCGTTCATTCTTCCTCCATAATTCCTACGCTGCAGAGAAGACTTTCATTAATGAGCAACCACAGTGTTTAGAGATTACTTTCATTGGGATGACGTTGTGCTTGTCAGGCCCCAAATGGAGGGATGACAACCCAGCCTTAGATCTGGGGGAAACATGAATGAGCTGCCAAGACAGAAATGTAGAGAAGATGGAGCTGATTGGCTCCAGGGAGGGTTTGGCTAGCAAAAGCTGTCTGTAGAAAGAAGCAGGACTGGGGTGAAACTGTACAGATGGTAAAGGTTAATGAGGAAGCGGTGCCATTGAGAACATTCACTGGTGGCCTTGGGCAAGTCACACTCTCTCAGCCTGCGAGGAAGGCAATGATGGGAAAACTTCTCTGAAAACCCTGGATAAAAAACCTCAGGAGAGTTTTTATTTTCTTCTTCTTCTTGAAGGCACATAACAAGAGACAGTGTGGTTGAGTGGTATAATGGTTGGAGCTTTTGATGAGGAATTCAGATGTTGCAAAATGTTTCAATTCAATTTTGCACACACATAAGGCCATTTATGAAGTTGTAAGCCCCAAGCAGAGTGCCAGCCTAGATCTCCCATAAGATCTCCCATCGCTGTTGTCTCAGGAAGCTCAACTTGTGTCCAAACTCTCTGAGCTAAACTTGCATCAGGATAGGGGAGCAATCAATTGAGTTTTGCCTAATGCTGCCTGCTTTTGCCAGTAGTTTGCAAGATCCAGCCCTCTCTGCTTTGGCAATTTCAGGCCACCTCTGTCTGTGCTATACTTGCTGAGATCCACCTAAATGTTCACTTTCCAACATCCGCGGTGATTGATATGCAACGGCACGAAGGGAACCAAGAAACCTGACTCCTTCCTATGGGCTCCTTCTCCCTGGTGTGATGGAAAGGGTTAGGTGCTGGCTGACAGCAGCCCCATGCAAAGCGCTTTGAAAATGTCACCCTCCTCCAGGTAAGGTCACTGGACGGAAAGGTGAATTCATCTTCTGAGGAGCGGGAGAGCAAGGGGCTCCATCTCCAACAAGGAAGACATGTGTGTGCATCAGGTAGGGTTCAAAGGGCAAGCATCAAGGGAATTTCTCCTGTCTTTAGCAACCTGCTCTTGTATTTTTAACTGCATCTTTTCCCCCTGTCTATTGTTGTAGCTGCCTGGAGTCTCATCGCTTAAATCCTAGGAAGGGCTTTTGCCTAGGTGGATTTATGCTTGTGGGAATTAGAACTGGGTGGTTCTGTAAAGCCCACATCCCATAAAGGGCAGCTGCTACGTTACTAGATGGGGGAGCTGGCAAAGTGACCAATAAACAATGAGATGCACATGTGGGGACTGATGCACATCAGTCCTGTTGTGTGTTGGGACACCAACTGGGGAGCGTCAATGTGCATCAGGGCACTCTTGCTGCTGTCTCATTGCACATCTTTGCAATTCAGTAACGGTTTTTTAGTGCCTCTGCTACATAGTAAAGTATACGCAAAGTTACGTAATGTACTCTGTGACAGAGGATTCTGGCCAAAATAGCTATTGAGTGTCCATTCGCTCATTCAAAAGACTACATACAATCCTGATATTTAGATGGTGTTGAAAGAGGTCTTTCTTTCTTTCTTTCTTTCTTTCTTTCTTTCTTTCTTTCTTTCTTTCTTTCTTTCTTTCTTTCTTTCTTTCTTTCTTTTTTCAAAGGAGAAGTCAATACAGAGTTGTAAATACTTTTACACACATCACTAGCCCAGCAATGTTCTTTTTATTACTTTGGCCACCCCTGGAAAATACCTGAAGAAAAAGTTGTAAAGCCTCATCAAAGTGTATAAAAATTGCTTTAAAAACTCCCAGCTAATCTGGGATTGCAAAGACTTTTTAAAATTATTATTTTAATGTTTAATAGAAATCAATCAATTAATTAATCAATCTTAATTTTGCAAAAGATATATGTTTGGGGATTGCTTTTAGCTTGGCTTTGCAGATACTTGAAGAAGGATTAAGTGTGGAAACGAGGCAGTTTGTTTGAAGACATGGGACTTCTGGGGGTCTCCCAAGAACGTTCTCTCTCCTCTGGGGTGAAACGAGGAGCCCTCTGTCTGTCTGCCTTTCAGCTCAGATGCCTGCCATCACTTGGGAGAATGCAGGAGCTGACATCTCGGAGACAGAAGGAGGTTAAAGGCCCATGCCTGGGCTTTGCGCTGTCTGCTCCTTTGGATTTCTCCATGCCATTTCTCTTTGGCGTGCCCCTATTAAGCTGCACACGCTGTTTGTTCAGTATGTGACCTGCTCTCTCAAGCAGCTGAAGAAATTCACTCCTGTGAAGAAAGAGGTTGTTTTTAGAAACCAAGGTTAGCGGGGTATGCGAGAGAATCTTTATGAAAGAGCGAGGGGGTCATCTTTCATGTAGTCAGGAGTACCCATCCCATAATACGATATGTTGAGGCCAAAATTAAAAACAAGGGGTCCTGGGCAAGAACAGGAGTGGGCAACTAAGCTGGGAGAGAAGCCCAGTTTTTGCCTTCAGTGGCTCACATGGACTCATTCTGGCCTACCCAGAAGTGATATGACACATCACTTCCAGGTTTTGTTTCGGCCAAAATCAACCATTTTGGAAGGCTAGAGAGGGTTGGTGGTAGGGTGATGATGTTGGCTTGTAAAGCCTAAATGGATTGGGATCTTGATACTTGAGGGAATGCCTCTCCTTATGGAGACCTGCCTGGGAATTGTGGTCTGTTGGCAAACCAATGGATTCACACCACACGAAAAGAGATTCCACCTAAACATTAGGGAGAACTTCTGGACTGCAAGAGCAGTTGGACAGTGGAATGGACTGCCTCAGGGAGGAGGAGGAGTGGCCTCTCCACCTTTGCAGGTCTTTCAACAGAGGTTGGATGGGCATCTCTGGGGAGTCTTTTAGTTGTGTTTTCTTGTACAGCAGAGGGTTGGACTGGATGGCCCTTGGGGTCTCTTTCAGTGCTAAGATTCTCTGGATCAAAGGAAACTTTGACCTGAAGCTGCAAAAGATCCATCTTTCCTCCTGGCTGAGGGAAGAAGGAAAAAGATCAATCTCTGGCCCACTGAATAATGGAAGGAGGATATGAACACAAGGTCAAACATTAAAAGCCCATCATTTGCTCTTAAGGAGGACATACTGCCTGGGAATTGGAGCTCCTGCTTGTCATCTACCACTTGGAGAGATAAAAGAGCTACGCCAGTGGCCGTTGCAAGCATGACTGGGGTCTCAAGGCAGGTGTAGAAGGAAAGCCTTGGTCATAACAAGCAGGGACGCGAGACTTTATGGACTGTGAAGGAGCTTGCATCTTTATTGAGGCTTCATCAAGTGTTAAAAAAAAGGGGGCAGAAATCCACCCTAAGAAGAACATCATTTTCTTGCAAGGAAATGCTGGTTTCCATTGTGGTGGTAGTAGTGGTAGTAGGAACTACAACATCAATAATTTATATCCTGCTTTTCATCCAAAATTGGGACTTGAAGTGGCTTCCAATTAAAAAGAACAATATAGTTCAAAACACAGAAAGTGAACATTAAGACAGAATCATTCTCTTGACAGTATTCAAACAGCTCCCCCATCAAGTTAACAGAATAAAATGCAATAAAAAAGATAAAAAAACCCCGCTTAAAAACACTTCCGCTAAAACCATACAGGAGTCCCTAGTCCTTTCTTTAAAAACTTTCTGTTTTAAACCGGGAGGGTGGGGTGGGGGGACAAAGTGGCCAGACTCCAAACTGCTGAAAAGAGGAGAAGGAGGGTGAGAAGGGCAGCATCGTGACCAGGAGGCTGGCAGGGGATGAGGGGCTCTGCAGTCCCTGCTGCCATCTCTCTGTCTTAAGGTTTCTGAACATTTCCAATGGATTCCTTTTAAAAACAAAAATGTGTGCCTTCAAGTTGCTTCTGACTTATGGTGACCCAAGGCAGTTGGAGACTTCTGTCTTTGTAGAGGGCCAGCATGGTGTAGTGGTTTGAGCATAGGGATTTGGACTACGACCATGGAGACCAGGGTTCGATTCCCCTTTGCTCGGCCATGGGAACCCACTGGATGACCGTGGGGGCATCGCACACTCTCAGTCTCAGAAAACCCCAGGATAGGTTCACCTTGGGGTCACCATAAGTCAGAAACAACTTGAAGGCACACAACAACAACAAGTGGACTTATGGGGTCAGGAATTAGAATTGGGCAGTTCTGTAATGTCTGTATCCAATAGGGGAGATGCATTCACAGAAGCAGTCACAGTGAGTGGCAAACCCTGATGAAAAAGGAGGATGTCCTTGCACATGAACAAGGACATGAAACAAACTACGTGGCTCAGGTTCAGCCATGTGTTCTTAGTTCCTCTGTGATATTTACATCCTCTTTTGGCAGTATGTTTGTACTGGGGCCAGTGTGTGTGTGTGTGTGTGTGTGTGCACGCACATGGCAGGTCAATGCTGGTAAAAATGATGAA
Source organism: Iguana delicatissima (assembly GCA_948472985.1). Classification (NCBI taxonomy): domain Eukaryota; kingdom Metazoa; phylum Chordata; class Lepidosauria; order Squamata; family Iguanidae; genus Iguana; species Iguana delicatissima. The sequence continues at coordinate 760,701 of CAOKZL010000816.1, read as the reverse complement.
CATTCCTGGGTACCTTTAGGGATCACCAGGTAGAAGGAGCCAAAGAGGAGTTTATTAGAGTGCCACTAATTTCCCCTGGGAATCAGTCTGGGTCAGCCTGGACGGGGCTTGCCAATTTTGGAGAGAATTAATGGATTTCTTGCTTTCATTCCCCAGGCTGGAAATAGTGCCTCGCTCCGAGTTCTCTGGCCCTGCCATGATAGATTCCTAATCACCGCGCTTGGCTTTAAATAAGGCACACAGCCCTTCAGCCTAGCACAGTGATTTTCAAACTTTCTTATCTCCAGGGAACATTTCTTCATAGGCTACTCTAAAAAGAAACCCAGAGTGCCTACCTTAGATTCCCATGGGTAGCACAGGATTCTGGGATATACCCCCCTGAAAGTGCTGATTTTGACCTATCAAGCCCCCTATGGCTCAGGTCCAGGTTATTTGAAAGATTATATTTCCCTGTATGACAGTCAGCATGGAGTAGTGCTTTGAGCATTGGACTATGACCTTGGAGATCAGTTGTCGATTCCCCACTCAACCAAGGAAACCCACTGGGTGACCTTGGGAACGTCACACACTCTCAGCCCCAGAAAACCCCATGATAGGTTCACCTTAGGGTTGCCATAAGTCAGAAATTATTTAAAGGCACACAACAACAACAGCAACAACAACAGTATCTCCATATGAGTCTGCCTGTGTTTTGAGATCTGCTGGGGAGGTCCTTCTCTCTGTCCCCCCCCCCACAGGTACATCTGGGAGACAGGGCCTTCTCAGTGGCTGCTTCCAGGCTCTCTGGAGCTCCCTTCCCAGAGAGGTACGACTGGCACCCTGTGTATTTCCCTTTCTCAGACAAGTGAGGACCTTTCTGTTTTGACAGGACTTTGAGAACTACTTGTAGAAGCCCCATCCAATCTAAACAATGTTCTAGACTTTCTACCTGCTATTTTTGTTGTGCTGGGTTTTTAAAAAATGCTTTTAACTGGTTTGATTTTTTTTTAGATAGTTTCTTTTTAGATAGTGTCCTTTTTTAACCTTTGCATTTTGTGAATTTAGATAACGGATGCTGTTCGATTTAACAATGGCCAAGGGTACTAACATCTTGGATGCCTGTTTAGAGATGTATGGTTTCTCAGCAGATGAGACAGCATTTCTAAATCGATAAATGGCTGAGTTATGTTCCTTAAGAGGGCCATGTTTCTCTGTGTGTTGATTATAGAGAAGCCTGCTAGAGAGATTCAGAGATAAAGTCTCAGACCTGATGAAGTTGCAACATCTGACTTGCCATATAATTTAATGTAATACATCTTTGATGCCATACATACAATGCAATGTAATGTGATGAATGCAAAGTGCCCATTGACATGTCTGTGTTTTTCTCTAAGGGGAATGCATATTCTTGGATATCTATGGTTTGGCATATCATAAATAGCTTAAAAACTTACCAGAGAGCCTGCTCATTTCCCATATGAATATCCTGATATTCCAATACTTAAGAATGCCTAAGTGGAGTTTGATGTTAACTTTGCCAGTCTGGATTTCACTACCATCACATCAAGTTGGATCTCTAGGCAGCCAGAAGGCGATAATGAGACCCCAGACAGAGTTCAAATTAGCTGACAAATGGCAAAGGACCACCAAGCCCTCAGTCCAAAAAGAGAGAGGCGAGGAACCAGGATTGTTTCATGGAGGAATAGCTCAGTGGAAGAAAATGAGCAAAACTGGGGCAGTGTCAGGTGCTGTCATTATTCTGAGGTCTCTAAGTACGACTTGCTTCTTTTCCAGGAATAATTTTTATTCTTACCATTCCTTCTGAGCCACAAACCATTATTATCTTCATGTACGGACAATTAGCACTCGGTTTCCTTTTTTGCTTTGTCCTGCACTTTTTCATACCCACATTGTTCCCAATAAAAGGATTTATGATGAAGCACTGACTTTCTCAGTGCGGAAAATGCCGGCCTTGACAAAAGGGGATAATCAAGAGTGTGAGTCTGCCTGAGATCATTATTATTAATCATTGCTAGAGCACTGTTGGGGTACCAAATAACTCCACAATCTTTATCTCATTCATTCTGAAACCAGCTCTGGGCAACAGTAATTAGTTAAGCATCAATAATGGCAGGGTGGCAAAAGTATGGTCCGTGGGCTGCCTATGCCCCACGGTGGAGGGAGGGAATGGTTCCAGTTTACTTCTGTAACTATGTTGCAAAAACACAATGAAACCCTATTAGTGAATTGCAGCCATGAGGAACACACAGCCATGCCTGACTCCAGCTTGAACTAACTATGGCCATTCTGCATAGGGCAAAAATGTCCAGCCACCAGAAAGTATACACGTGTAACATATCAACAAGATTCTGTCCATATTTTGCACAGGTAGACTGCCTCTGATCCCGGAGATTCCACCAGCAGCCATTCATAGCTTTTTACCATATTCAGTTTGTTTCAGTCTCTTTGAGGGTTTTCTAATTGAAAGCAACAAAACAGGTAGCTTCATCTTCCGTAATCGGTGTAATTTGTGAGGAGGGGGCTGGGTGGAAGATGTACCTTTGATTCTGCATATCAGACAAAGATAGCTTGGTAACAGTTATGCTCTGGTAATCTCCAGATTAGGCTACTGTAATGTATTAATGCATGGGCTGTCCTTGAAGACTGTTTGAAAATGACAGTTGATGTAAAATATAGCTAACCAGGACCAGTTCGATGAAAGGATAGGAACAAATCATCAGTATTTAAACAGCTGGGACCAAGTTCCAATATTATGAGAGACACAGGGGGAGAAAAATCTTCTCTTCTCATGTTCTGCACCATCCATCATTTTATAAATCCCTTTTCATATCAGCACTTAGTCATCATTCTGTCTAATAGCGAACTTGAATGGTTGAGTACCTATCAGCTTGGAAGTGAAAAGGGGCCAGCCAAAAATAAGGCAAGGGATTCTACATACTCAGGAATTTCTGTAGTTATACAGAAATAGATCATCCTGCAAATTAGAAGAAATCATTTTTGTTTAACTGAACCACATTTGGCCTGACAAGCACCTGGGAGCTTCTAGGCTCCACATAATGGCAAGGTATTGGAAGGGGGAGAAACTGGAAGTGGGTGGGTGTGTAGCTACTTAGTCCTCCAACAGCTTAGAATAGAAAAGATTCTTGGAAGAGTTCATTAGGATGATGTGTGCGTGTGTTTGTGTGTGTAAGGCTGTGAGCTCTGTTTGGGGCTAATAACGGAATCTAGGCACAAAATGCAGATTTTTTTTTTAAATAATTCACAAAAAATGTGACGTGTTTTGCAAAAGATACCATAATCAGAAACCTCAGGGTGTCCCTGATGGAAGTGGTTGGACATTTTTGTCTGATATGGAACATTTGCTTTCAGTTTAAGGTTGCATTGATGTGCGTGCATCTTTGGTTGCCCATCCTATTGTGCATTGGGTGTCTTGGTTCAGTGGTGCCATTCAACATAAAGGGTTGCATAGCCTAATTAATGCATAACTCCACATGTGCTGTATCAAGTCAGGGAGGCTGTTTTTTTTTATGTTTTATGTTTTTCACTGAAATCTTCAGAGAAAAACAGTGCATTCTTTCCATGCTCCATGCATCTTTCCTGCAGACTTAACTTCTCCTTTTGCTTCTGCATTGTTCTGTGTCACTGAAATAATTTAGGACTGCGTCTGCATCCCAGAAAGCAGGAGGATCTGGAATAAGTGGCACCCTTTTCTGCTGATGCTGAAGAATTGGTTGCATTGAAGGAATAAAAAGTGATGGATTGACTATATCAAACAATCAGATAATATTTGCTTAACCATGTAATATGTGCATAATTTTAGCTGGCTTTGTGGAGAAACTGCATAATTCAGCATTCCCAGGTGATGTAATTTATGTGTTTGGCTCATACTACATCATTTAGGTGAGTTGTGTGGGGCAGATTGCATTGGAAACCCCTCATGGTCAAATTTCAGGCACATGCCTGGAAAGTAACTTGAAAAGTAACTAGTTATAAGACCCACAGCCCAGCACCAGGTTCTCCTTGCAGTTTTCTTGGCACCACTTTTGACTCTTAGTTCCAAGCTCCCCACACCCAGCCTTTATTTCTGTGGCTCCAGGGAATGGCCAATCCAACTGGCCTAAGAACAGATTAGACGCAAGCATGAATCACTGCCTGTCTGCCTTGGTTGTGAGCACAGTCAGCTCCACTGAAGTATGAAAACTGCTACTTTTTTTTTTGGAAATTGGGATGGGGGTGAGGTTCTCAGCAAAATCCCCAGCCCTGAGGAGGGCTAGGAGAATAATAAAAAAATAATAATCAAAATGTTTTCGTTGATCTGATGCCTTTAATGTGAAGATATCAAAGCATTTTGCAGACATTATGGGATTAATGTTGGGATTTTCGCCCCAGGCAGAAAAAAATCAAGATCTTCTCCATCTATTCCAGCTTGGGTTCCCCAGAATGCTGTAGAAGTGTTTATATACAGTTAGAATTGATGTTTGTGTTTTCAAGATTGGGAAATGGAAAAAAGGAAGCCAGATCAGGCACTACCAGTTAGGGGAACACCTCCTCACAGCTGGGCTGATCAAATCCAGAAATCTTACACAGTTCTTGGATTCCTTGCAATGCAAACTCCTCCTGTGTTTACTTGGAAGCAGGTTCTGAGAATCATCGAATTATAGATTTGAAAGCGGTCCCAAAGGCCATCTAGTCCAACCTCCTGCCATGCAGGAATAAACAACTAAAGCACTCCTAAAAAAGATGCCCATTCAACCTCTGTTGGAAGACCTCCAAAGTTTCCAAGGTAGTATATTCCAATCTTCAACAGCTCTTAGATTTAAAAAAAGTTTTTCCTAATGTTTAGGTGGAATCTCTCTCTCTCTCTTTTGTAATTTGAATCCATTGATTTGTATTCTAGTCCCTAGAGCAGCAGAAACTGATGTACAGAGGTCTGCTGCTTCTACTGCAGGCTGTAGAAGTCTTTATTTCCTGGTCATAGACTTCCCACAGGCAACTGGTTGACCAATGTCTGAAGAGGGTGCTAGACTAGATCGGCTTTCAGTTTGATCCAATATGGCTGCCCTTATTCATTTATTCTTTGGTATCCAGCTTCTTTTTAGCAGTCCTGGGTATCCATAGAACTCTTCACCAGCACCACATTTCTAATGAGTTGGTTTTCTTCCTATCAGCTTTCTTCACTGTCCAGCTTTCACAACCATACATAGAAATTAGTTCACATCTACTCTGAAAAAAGAAAAAAAAGTCCAGCATTACACAAGTACCTTCTGGTTACTGCCCCAGAGGTCAATTTGTTGTTTTCTTTTTCTGTTCCTACTTGGCTGGCAAGTATTCCCCTCTTCAACTTTACCTTGGATCAATCCATAGATAATACAACCAGCTCCCTATATGGTGGCTAGTAAATCACGGCTGAAGCCTGAAAAGAGCACATCATCTCTTTCCCCTCCCTCTGTCCCATCTTCCTGTCACCCGAACCGCTTTCCTTCAGGAGTGTGGGGGAATTTATGATAAACATAACCTTGGCTCCCTCCACCCTGTATTTCTTCTCTTCCTGGGTATTTATCAGATATGCCTTTCACCTCTATTAAAGCAGGGAGATGAGCAGAGCAGATTTATTCATGCAAAAGGGCATTGCAAGGAGCTTATAAAACTTTGCCGGGTGCCTCTTGCTCATCTAGAGGGAGGCTTGGAACAATGCTCTTTCTTCTGAAGGCCCAGACCAGTGGAAAAGGGCTCATCGAAAGCTATGGGGCAAAGGGAGGAGGCCTGCCGAGTAATCTTCTTTCATGCTGTTGTGAAGCTCTTACATGGTTGTGCTTAAGTAACGATCCTACAGGAGCTCGGAAAAGTTGTGCTTTGGACTGCAACTCCCAGAACCCCCTGGCAACCAAAGGAAAAGGAAGATGTAGGGCTGAGGAAGAAGGTCCGTATCTCGCCTTCCATTATGTGGTTGTGCTTTGCCACTTCAGCTGGATCAAACCTTCTCTTATGTGGTTGTACTGACCCTGTGACCCTGTAAGAGTGTTCAAAAGTTAAGTGTTGGACTGTGGCTCCCAGAATCCCCCAGATAGCTTGGATTCTTAGAACTGTAGAACCAAACATAAATTTGCAAGCTCTAGACCTTCTGTACCCTGACTTTGTGTGCGTAAACCATCAAAATACATGGAATCATTACTCTGTGTGAATGAATTCCATGACACGGGCTCCCATACTATAGAAACCACTCTCTTATTTTAATAATCTATAGAGGAAGCTCTAAGAATACAAAAACAAAAAACAAAAACAAAACAACCCAACCCAAACCCAACCCAACCATATGTGCTATTGGAGCAGATGAAAACTCTGCCCAATCCAGCCCTCTTGTCTCTAAGCTTGGCCTTTCCCTACCATTCCTTATCAAGAAGTATAGTGCCTCTGCGCATTGATGTTTCACTTAGTCATTGGTCAATAATCCCTGTGGATTTTTCTTTTTCTTCCCCGGTTTTACTCACTGAAACTTTAGAACACACGCTGTAAGTAAGAAGGCTGTAAGTAAGACAAGGAGGACTTCTCCCTCTGGCCTGCTTTCTCATTCCTTGGGCCTGACTCATGTGCTACACTAACGTTCAGACTCACCAAGATGGATTGAAAGCTTAATCACCTTGGCTTCTCCAGTGGAGACTGCTTAAACTCCATTTTATCACCGTGCTTCAATGTCACATTATAGAGAATTAGTTTTTAATGGCTCCTAAATTATCCCCTTCTAGGTCTGGAAACACAGAAGTAATAATGACTCCTTTTTGTTCTGTAGGGGGTTCTTGGCTTTATTAGCTTTGCCCAGGCAGCTGCTCTGACAGGCGAGAGACCTGCCTGGCATGTCGAACTGCCACAAAGGGAGAATGAAACTGCAGAGGAGCTCCTGGGGGGAAAATAAGGACACAAGGGGGATGAGGTGATGGGATTTGAGCAGTGACCACTTCTGGCTTCCATGCCAGAGGAGCAATGAATCCATTCTGAATTTTTGCTTGAACTTCGAAGGAATTGTCCCAGTCTCTCAGATAGCCCCTTTGAAATCAAGTCACCTGAGCAAGGCATTGGTAACAGGGTGGTCACCATAAGTCAAAGTCAACTTGATGGCAATTAACAACAGCAAAATGTCTGCTGGCAGAGATAGGCTATGTTAGCATTACCCAGCCCCCATAAAGAACAGCAGCACCGTGCAACACACAATGGTGAATGAGCTCCATTGCCCATTCACATTGCACAATATACCATTTATGCATCTCCAATGTCACAGCATGCACAATGCTGCTTCTTCTGCTGTTGGTGGAATAGGATGGTAGCACAACATCAGATAATTTGCCCTGCATTGTAGCACAGCTTATGCATGTGCATGTCACTGAGAGCATGTCAGCCCAGATTCTTCAGAAGGCAGAGTGAAAATGTAAAGGAGAATGTATGAGTTTCATATAGGCATTCCCACCTGGGTAAAAGAAGGACTGCTCTTATGAGCAAGACATCCTAAACACAGGGTTTATAAGTTTAATAAGGGAGAATACTACCTTGTAGGCTTCTTGTGAGCAGATGCAAAGGCTTGTTCTAACCTTGGGCTTGCCGTCAGGTTGTAGAAAAAAAAAGTGGTGGGTCACACACTCATTTTTGCACAAGTCAAAACCTGGATTGGGCAGAGCACGAAAGGATGAGCAGCACAACTGTGGAGATTACATGTCAAACGGTTCTCTTAAATGGGTTAGAAGCCCTTTGAGTTGTTAAGCCAGGAGGCCCCAGCTTTGAGGACTAAATGAAAAAGACAGAGGAGAGAAATTGGATAATCCACACCAGATGTTTGGGATTCTTTGTTGTTGCCTTCTTTGCTTCTGCCAGCCTGCCCACTCAAGAGGGAGAAAACCCTGAATCCCTTGGCGCTAGAGGATTGTCGGCGCTGCATTTTTAAAGGCAGCATCTGGAGCCCTTGATGGCATGACAGCAGGCTCAAAGGCTTGGCTGTTGCTATGCTGGGCAGAAGCATGGTAGGGCTGGAATCCTTTCTGCAAACAATTATCCTCCCCATAGACCAAGATGCTTATCTGCTTAGACTAGGGAGAGTGGGGTTCAAAACAGAAGCCTTGCCATCTAAGGAACTGTCCAGCCATCCCAGTTCATGGAGCTCTTTCAAGGCCCAATGGAGAACAGTTATATACAATACTCCTTCTCCATGACTGGTGAGTAGGAACTATGAAATCTCTGGATTGGCCAGTTCATCTGCAAGCATGTCCTGTGCCTTGTCATGAGGAACAGGGGCAGTCAGGTGAAGATGGGGCACTGTCCACCCAACACTCCACTGAACCAGTAAAGGGGTACGAGGAACACTGAGACCTTGGGTATCAAATTCAATATAGTTGGTTCAGCCTGTGATAATGTTTGGCATGGCCTGCAGTGACAATCAGCCTGTTCTACTAGCGCCAGTGGGAATCATTCACTTCAGCAATGCAGCAGGATCTGCTAAGGGTGTGTGTGTGTGTGTGTGGATGAAAGGAAGAATGCAACAAAGGGGGACCTTTTCATTTCATTTGGCTGTACACCTTTTCTACCCAGGGTGCAGTATTGGCTTGGAAACATGGAAGTGGTCCATGGGCATCCCCATAGGGTGAAGGTGATGTCATATATGACATAGATGGCAATGTCATATGGACTCAGGGCCAGCCCCTCGGATCTGGCAACCCTAGTATGTATGCTTGGCTGCTTCCAGGACCATGCTTACGCCGCTCTGAGAAAATGCAGCCGTTTGTGCTACAACTTCATCACTACCATAATGCCCCAACAGGATTCTGTCCCCCTTCTGTTCCTGGCTACTTGATGCCTCTTTGGCCCTTTTCGCACCTTACCTTGTTCTGGTGTTGTCGTGACGGGGTCATGTGAGAAGCCTCTTGTGAGAGGCACTTGCATCCCCTCCACTTCTCCTCCGCATCAGCTCCGTGCTGGCCAAAAGGAAGCATGAGCTCTCTGCTCTTTCCTTCTTTCCACAGCACAGCCTGGTATTTTCCCCGGCTGTGCTGGGGGAGGAAGCGTGATGGCTGTGCATCCAGAGCCCAAGTGGGGCATGGGAGGGACGTGCAATCTTGCATCGTTTTCAGTAATGAGCCAAAAGTGATATGATGCGCAATTGCCACCTACTGGCCTCGGGAGCATTGCGCAACTGCGAGGACATCATGTGGAACAGTCCTCGCAATTACGCAACACTCCCAAGGCCATTTCGCAACAGGACTGGTGTCCAAAAAGGGCCTTTGTGTTACTTACTGCTGGATTTGTTCAGCCACTTTTCAGGGTCAGGCTCTATGGGGGTGGGGAGGCTCAGTGAGAGTGAAAGAGTTAACATGAGGCCACAGTCTCACTTTGCTAATGCAATGATGATTACTCTGCCTTATGTATCCCCCTGGGGCAGTGGAGGAGGAGTGCTCTTCAGCAGTAATTGCAGATTGGTTTTGTTATAATTGAATTTCAATTGTAACACATGTTCTATTCCTTTTCCTCCCTCCCTCCCACCTTTTTTTTTGTCTCGCAGACCAAAAAATCAGCAGCTCAGGATCCAATCAACAGTATCATTTAAGCAGTCAACGAGATGAAAAGTTCCATGAGCTGGATTAGCTTTTGTAATTAAAGTGTGTGTCTCCCAGGGATGACACTCCTCCCTCCAACCCCACCGCTGGCCCGCTTTTCTTCCTTTGACACTTGGCTGTGAAAACCTGCTCATGGCCTTTGGTAATCTTGTGACTCCATGGGCAACCATGTCCTTGAGGAAAGGGAGTATCCCACCCAGCCTGGTTCAACTCAACAGGCCATGCTAATCCAGTCAATCTGATTCCTGATTGTGGACAACCATGCACAATCCAGACCTATTTTCTGGCCTGTTCCACCTTCCTAAAACACATGGAAGGAAAATGTGCGCACTCATGACTATGTCTGAAAACAGTTGCAGGGATTGTGCTGTCCAGGGATGGTATGAGGCACAGGAACACCTTTGTTGCAGGTCCCTTGGATGCCTTCCAGAAAGTCCTCCTGGAAAGACATGGGTAGCCCCAAATAAAGAATGAAGAGGCCTGCAGCAATGGCTTCAAAGTTCAGGAAAAGAGATTCCATCTCAACATTAGGAAGAACTTCCTGATGGTAAGAGTAGCTTGACAGTGGCATATGCTGCTGCTGCCTCCATAGAGTGTGGTGGCATCTCCTCCTTCTTTGGAGGTTTTTAAAAAGAGGCTGGATGGCTGTCTGTCCAAGGGAGGGCTTTGATGGTATCTTCCTGCATGGCAGAAGGAGATTGAACTGGATGGCCCTTGGGGTCCCTTCCAGCTCTAGGATCCTATGGTTCTGTTCCGTTCATCTTTTTCCGTTTGTTCTTCATCTAACAGTCATTAACTCTTGTAATTGGGAAGGAATATTTAAGTGAGGCCAAATGAAAAAATGGTGTGAGAGTTGAAGATCAAGGCGCAAAGAGTCCACTGGGAGACCATGAAGAGACTTATTGTCAGACCTGACCAAAGTTGACATTCAAAGACCTCTGGGATGAAGTTTAAAAATTCCCCTAGTCAAGCTGCCAAAGCAGCAGAGCTGTGTGGAGGACTTTCAAATGACACATAAAAATGAATAATAAGTTTGCAAATGAGATGCAGGTGCATTAAAAAATGTGATGGAAAAAGATGGGTTTCTCTCTCGCCACCCGGGGAGACACTTATCTCCTCTTGGAGCCCACTTGATTGAACCTCCTAGGTCTTGTTTTCCATACTTTGTCTGGAGGTGGGGCAAGTAGGGTTGATAAGAGAATTCCCCCCAGGATCAGCTTACACTTGCTCAGTGTTTATCAAAGGATTCTTTAGAAGCAAGGCACTATGCTTTTTCCTGTGGGTGCCTAACTCCTTACATTACGGCTTAAGGATGACTGTTTGGTGATTGGGTAAAATATATCTAGTGTGCTCCTGTGATTTGCCCAATGATGTCGTATGCTGTTGATGGGTGGATTCCCTCCTCCCTCCCCAGACATCTGTGAATGATATTGAAGTTTTGCTTCAGGGCCAGCTTGCTCAGTTTGGATACTGGACATCTTGACCAGAGAACTCCCCTGGTTACTTGCGTATGAACTGGACTGGCTTGACTCACCTGTAATTGCTTCCCCTGTTACAGCCTGCCTCTCCTGGCATGTCCAGTTTTTAGCCATAGGACAGCACGTACTTTTTCCAGTGCTGCCAAAAAAGGTATCTAATACCTCCACCTGTCATGGTTTTGACAGATTTTGCAATGGCTGGAGATGGCCTCCAGGCACAGCTCTAATCCTTTGGCTTCCTTGTGCCACCATTGGCTAGCTGCCTTTCCCCTCCCTCTTTTTTGCCCCCCTTCCTCTTCCTCCAGCAATTTTGTTCATAGAGTTGAAGTTGAAATTGACTTGATGGCAGTTGACAACAACAACCACTCTTGGTGTAAGTTCACTGGTGAAACTTAATGTTCCACCAGCCTCAATTAGGACAGAAGTAAGCAAGTCTGGTCTGCGGGCTGCATGCTGTTTTTGTGGCCTCCGGGGGGCCACCCCAGAGATCACAAATAATATTTTTAGGAAAAAATTTTTTTTACCCCCCCAATATTATTTATTTATTTATTTAGCTCCAGAATGCCATCAAATGCACTCTAGAGGAGTGTGGAGTTTATTTCCACTGTGTCTGGAGGCTTTCTAAATTCCCTAACGAGCAAAACAATCTTTACTAATTTTTTTAAAAAAACACTTCCTGCCCTGAAATGCTCCAAAATGTGCACGGGGGGAGTGGGGTGTATTTCCACATTTTGCAGATTCTTTGGGCTAATTTAGACACAAAAGAGGCTTTTTTCGAAACCCAAAACTTAGTGAAAATGTTCCTGTTCCACATAGAAGTGCTCAGGGGCAATTTTTTTTTTTTAAGGAGCAATCTCCTGAGGATTAAAGTGATCCCCTAGCTCTCTGCAGTTGCCCACTCCTGAAAGAGGACAACAGACTACAGAAAGTAAATCATTGCTTTTTGGAAACTGGCTTCCCTAAAAGCATCAAAAGTATGAGGGGCACTTATAACTCTAACTGTCACTAATTACTTTAAAATCACTCTGCAAGTACAGCCAACTAAAATTGCTAGACTGTAAATTTCATTCTGTGCCCGTCTGGTGATCACGAGTACTTTGGGGGGCACTGCAGGTTTTTGTGGCACCATGTGTGGGAAGTTCAAATTCCTAGCACAGTCTCCATGGGGCAAAGCAATGGTTCTGAGGTATTTCCTCATACAAAACACATCCAGGCTTAATAGCCTTGTTCTCCATAAAGGTTTGCAGCTCTGTTCTTAAGCGTAATTAAGTTTAACAATGTCTCATAATCTACCCTTGTGTTAAATTTTTTAATACTCATTTTTACTGTACCTAGTGGCTTTGTCTCTCTTCAATGCCACTGTTGTTGCCACCAGCCAACATCTCACCCAAGATGTAGCCAACTTTCCTTGGAAGCCTTCCTGCCAATCTGTTGTGTTAAAAATATGTTCTCTCTCCCCCTCTTTTTTTAAAATAGTGAAATAGCTTCCAGTGCTTGAACTCTGGACCTTTGTTAAGCTAGGAAAGACTTCAGCAACATTGCGAATGTGGCACAGCTGCTCTTTGGCAGTAGGTGCAGGTAAAGGAATAAAAGAGTAGGGAAAGATCATAGTATCACAGAATCAGTGTGGTGCAGTGGTTCAAATTTTGGACTAAGGACTTTGGAGACCAGGGTTCGATTCCCCACTTGGCCAGGGAAACTCACTGGGTGACTTTGGCTTCGTCACACACTTTCAGCCCCAGAAAACCCCATGATAGGGTCACCTTAGGGTTACCATAAGTCAGAAACAACTTGAATGCACACAACAACGACAACAACAATCATAGAATCATAGTGTAAGTCAGGGCCCCAAGGGCCATTATGTCTGACCCTCCCCGCTCAATACAGGATCTCCAGCTAAAGCATCCCCAACAGTTAGCTGTCCAGCTTCTTCTTGAAGATGTCAAGAGAAGGAGACCCCACCACCTCTCTGGTGGACTGTACTGGTTTGCTCTTTACTTTTTGCCAAGTCTTTCACTAGTGAAGGTGACCATGTACACTGACTGCTCATGGATCACTGGAGTGGGAACTTGCTTCAAAATGACCAGCCTCCACCTGATGCATGAGCTGACCTGGCCACGTTTGTGTGTTGCCTTGGCCTGTTCACTGTTTCATCCTGAAAAAAATGAAACCATGCAGAAGAAAACTTTTTGAGCATATGGGTCCCATAAAGCGAGACAGTTGTGGTGGAATTTAATTGCTGTGTGGGGAACCTGTTAAAAGCCGAAGCACCACTTAACTGGTTTCTCTCAGTGTGTGTGCACGCACACACCTTTATACACTAGTCCTAGACCCTTATCAGGTGATGATGGCAACTTTAGTGCACGGCAATAATTAATGGCAGAAATACTTGGGAAATGACGATCTGTTTCACAGTCATATATTTTGGGCCTTTCCCACCGTCTACCTACTCCCAGTATCTATATATTACTAAGAACATTTGCATGGCTATTAAGAGTCCATCTGTTCTTGCTGTCTCTTGCCTGGATTGTAACCATAATCCTTTTAGTGGCCTCCCCTTTGTCTCCATAGCAATGGCAGAAAAGAGGGGCAGCCGACTCAGGGCTTCTGCCTATTGATGAAGCCCAGAGCGAAGAGGAACATTATAATCATGTTAGGACGGAGCTAATGGTGATCCCAAAGACAATCCACGGCCTTTCAAAGGTCAGATGAATGGTCTGGGAGGAGGGGGCCTTTGTGGGCCCACCTGGGCTACCATCTTGTTTCCACCAAAGGCCAGCTCATGAGAAGAACACAACAATGATGGGATCTATGTGGCTTCTTCCCCTACCTCCACCCTGTGGCCATTTTGGCAACCTATGGACCTCTGAATGAAAGACTGAAAAAGAAATTCCAGCTAGGGAATGTACAGTGCATTTGGACAAATCGCAAATTCTGAGCAGAATGAAGGTGTTTAGGGATGTATCCAACAGTGGCATGGAAACCACCAGCTGCCAATAGTTACAGCTGAAGGAGACCAAGTCCTCTGAATTGCTCTAAAGTGAGCCTGGACTTTCCTGAAAGTGATTCTGAGGGGCCCAGAAACCATGGGTTGAGGAATGTTCTTGAAGCCCCCAAATTCACTTACATTTTGGTTAGTAAATCTTGTAGGGAACTTGCAGCCTCTTTCTCCAGTGGGATACACGGCCAACAGCTCTAATGGAACAGCAGGGAATTAAAAGCAAACTCCTGCACACATGCTACAGACATGGAGATAAAAGCTGGCAGAGGCTGGGAAACAAGAACTTAGGAGGCAGTTGAGTGTGCATAGTGGAGGTGGGCAGTTGATGAGACTGTCAGTGCTCTAGATATAGTCCTAGCTTTTTTGAGAGGTTTATCTTTAGGTCTGATTGCAGGCCTGGGTTCCTGGATGTTTGGACGAGAAGCTGGGGCAGGGAGCACAGCAAGACCACTGATCAGATGAACGTCTGGGCCTGGATTCTTGTGGGTGACCTACATAAGATTATGTGTGCCTGTGTATTTTTTGGAAATTGTGCAAGGAGCAGGTCACTAGCTCATAGAATCACAGAGTTGGAAGGAACTACAAAGACCATCTTGTTCAACTCCCTGCCATACAGGAATACACAGCTAAAATGTTCCCATGAGAGGCCCATCCACCAAAGATGGAGAGTCCATTGAACTCCAAAGCAATCTATTCAACTGTTGAACAGCTACAGCTCTGACAGTCAAGAAGTTCTTCCTAATGTTTAGGTGGAATCTCTTTTCTTGTAATTTGAATCCATTGGTTTGTGCTCTCTGGAACAGCAGAAAACACACTCCTCTCCCAAGGCAGCTGTTAAGCCCTGGGGGCATTGCCATGACCATTTATTTGAGATATACTAGAGGATGACTAACATCTAGGCTGCAAAGAATGAATCTCTTCACTTCCAGCCTGCACTGTCTTACATCCCCTTTCCTGCCCTTCTCACCTCCTGTACGATTAACAAGGACTTAAATTGGTCTGCGCACATTATCAGTTGGCAAATCTCTGTAGCATTAATGAATGTGCCAGGGGAGAGACTATATTGATTGGCTTCCAAATGTATCTTTTATTTGATAACTCTACTGGGTAGCTGACCTAGATAGTTTCCTAGGAGAACAGTAGGACTCAACCTACCCAATGGCCATCTTCTTCTCTTTTTGTTGACGGGGGTGTAACTCTGTTTTTCTGGTAGGGTGACTAGTGGTTCAATTAAAGACAAGAGCTGCAATGAGAATATTGGCATTTTCATTTTAAAAAAATGAAAGAACATTGGGACGCTAGTGTCAAGAGAAGAATCCTTGCAGACACACTGTGCTTTGGAAATGGTAAATTTGGAAAGACTGACATTTCATTCAGTGCCGCCGCCAGGAGTCAGTTTGGCATTTCAAAAGACATCTTTGTTGCTTGGGTCCCTCTCTTTATTTTCTCCTTTGGGACAAGTTTGCCCTTACTTTTCTCATTGTTGTACTCCAGGGTTTGGGAAGTAAAAGAGAATACTATCCTGTAGCCTCATCACGTCGTGTTTGCACACATGAACACTCCAAACCTTCCCCATTCAGTTGCACCTTTCCCCCCTTTTGACCAAGTTGTATCGATAATCACCACAGATGATTTACATAACTTTAAAGTTGATGATGAAGTCATTGAAATAGTGAAAACAATGCTACAACGTGGAAGGCAGTAGGAGGAGATCACATTACCCAGGGATATACTCAGTCAAGGAAAGCACTGAGACTGCAAGACCTGAGCTGGGCAGCAGATGACTGGGGCTCTTGGTGTTCTCTCATTTGCAAGGTTGCGGGAAATTGAAGTTGACTTGACAGCAAGGCACAACCACCAGTTGAATTCTGATTGAAGGCAAAAGGGTTGCATTTGAGATGGCTGAAGTTTACAGGTCAAATCTCTGCAATCCAAAGTCAATACTACTGAATCCCAATGGAGCTTATGCCTAGATAATTATACCATGGATTACAGTGATCTTGGCCCTGAGAAGCCAATAGAAAAAAGGTGTCAAGTTGGAATATGCAGTTTTAAGACTGTTTATATTTGATTCTGGGGCTTTCTTATAGAGAGGTCCCCTTTACCTTTCAAATGTCATCATATCCCATAGCAATAATGCAACGTGGCAAAAAGGAAGAATTTCACCATGACAAGCACATTGACATGTTGGCAGCTCTGTGGTATTTCATCAAGTCTCCAGTAGCAAAACTCATTTCTCCTTCACTGGCTGTATTCCAGCTCCAGGGTTGCTACTCCTCACCAGACAGTCAAAAGGAGATCTCTGGGTCTCAGAGCTCACCAAGTCATCAACTGTGATGAGCCACATTGGCCTTCACTGAAAAATCCCCAACCTTTAGCTATCTGACTGGAGGAAGAAAGGTCTGAAAAAGGTCATAGCCATGCTTTGTATTTTTTATAATCCTTTGTTTGTTTCCTTACATCTTTTCTTACAGATCAAATTTTATACACGGTCTGATTCCCAAATTCCTTCTTTCCTTCATTCCTGAAAATGAAAACAATCAAAATAGATATTAGACAATCCTTGCTATAAATGTGAAATTTCAAGAAATGTTGCATCATGATAATGTCTCCAAACACGGAGCAAAAGTGAGTGGCAGCTGGTAGCTCTTGTGTCAGTGGGACAGTGAATCCATTCTGGGTTTTGAATGGCATTAAGGGAGCTGTACAATGTGCTGAACCCAACTGGGGAATGGAGCTCAGCATCCTGGCAGACTCCTTGAACATCTGAGCTGGAATGGATTCACAACCCCATTGACATGTAAGACACAAGCTGCCAATAGCTAAAGTCAAGCCATGTTTAGAATAAGGTGTAGAAAAGTCTCTCTTTGGGGTGACAGCTCCCAGAATCCCCAGCTAGTATGCTGCCATCTGCTAAGTCTGGTGTAGAAGTGCCAGACAAGACACACAGTGTGTGAGTGGATGCCGGTATCCCCGAACCCTTCCTGGAGTGATCAAACACAGGCAGATTTCAGAGTGGATCAGGAAACACTTTTGGATGATAAGAGTTGTCCTACAAAGGGTGGAGACCTGTCTCTCAGGAGAGTGTTAGCTGTGGATTCCTGCATGCTGGGGAGCTGGATTTTATGGCCCTGGTACTCCCTTCAGATGCCATGATTTTGTATTACCTTCTGGTTGAAGAGCAAAGTACAATGAAGGGCTCTTTTTAAACATAGGCTACACAGTGCTTGCCTTCTGCTCCATGCATTCTTTGGAGAACCAGCCACAAGTGACTAGTTAGGTTGAGTAGTTCAGAAGGAAGCTCATCATGTTCAAAAGTTTTGGCTTCAGCAAAGTTTTGCACACTTTTCAGCAATAATGGAAAGGATTATGACCACCCTTAATGTGCATTAGCAGGGTGGTTTCTACAGGAGACAACTGAACAACATAAAGAACTGTCTCCATGAGCTTTGAGGCCATATTTTAAACTCACAGTCCTCCATCACTCAGATGAAGTTGGAAGATCATATTCCTTATTTTTGCAAAGAGCTGAAACAACATATATATTTCTATAAAGCCCCTGGATAGTACGGATCTTTTAACATATTTTTCCCATTATACTCTTTAAAGATGCAGTGATTTTTTTCCTCCCACCAGAAGTTTAAATCATCCATGTGCCATAAATGTAAAACAACCAAGTCAATTGTTTTGCAGTGCTGCTTTCAATGCATTATGACACCAATAACTCAGAGCAGAGTGAAATTTTCCTTCTCAGTAAATTCACTTTCCTGGGTATCGCTTGTTCTACTCCCATGCAAAGTAAGCACATTTCTGCCAGCGAAGGCAAGCCGTAAACCCCCTCCAAACCCAACCCAACCCAACCCAACCCAAAACCCCACTTTCCAAATAGTATGTTCTTTTACAGCTAGCCAGAGTGGATCACTTCCCTGGCAGTAAGGCTGTGAATCCATCAGGGTGATCCTCTGAACTTTAAAGGCACTGGCTGAGCTGCTGAGGAGTACCTTTAAAGTCTGAACCAAAACCGGGAACAGATTCATGGACATGGAGACCACCAGACACCACTGGATTGGGGCCAGTAAATTAAGAAATAGGAAGCCTTCTCACTGGTTGCTCCTAGTGTATCTGGAAGAGTTTGTTTCTTCTTCAAGTACAGGAAGGACAGAAGGACTGTGGCAACAATAGAGAAGCAGGGCAACTGTTGGCCAGTCCTGCAGGAGAATAAATGGGTTTGACTGGGTGTTTTAGGATGTGAAAGACCATCATATCCCTCTATATGAACTTGCCAGAGTTTTAAGATCCTCAGGAGAGAGTTTCAGTCCCATGGCTGTCACTGTCCTATCTTGTGAGGACAGGAGAGAAAGCCTTCTTGGTGGTTGCTCCCATGCTGTGGAGTTCCTTTCCATAAGAGGCCAGGCTGGCCCCTCTCCCCTCTCCTTTCACCAGCAGGCAAAGACCTTCTTGTTCAAGCAGGCTTTTAACGCACAACTGAGCAAAGCAAGGCATCTTATGACCCAGGACCATCAAGTTCTACTCTAGTTCTTTGATAATTGACTGATGGATTTAAGACCATCGTGGTTTTTATTACTTTTTTTTTTTTACATCATGTTGTGAGCTTGGGCTTCAGTATTCAGAGAAAGACAGGATAGCAAGAAAATAGATGATTAAATAAATTAATAAGGTCTTAGCAAGCACATCTGGCTGAAATATGAGCAAACAAATTACGGCCTGCAGGTTGCATATGTCCCGTAAAATATTTTTGCACCTGGGCTGCCCCACTTGCCAATGACTAATGTTCTTCTTCTGTGATTTCTTGTGGGCTCCAATTTGTATATTGCTGATAAATATGGTGGGAGGGTGTGAAGGAGCAGCAAATAAAACAGTTAATTGGTTTGTGAAACATTGACTGAGTTTGAATAACCAGCCCATATTCAGTTTGACTAAAGCAGCAGCTGGCTAATCCCATGCTTGCAGCCTGGATTAGGTGCTAAAGTCCTCCACTCAAGAGTGATCATGAGAGTCCTTGAAACCTCTTCTGTTTGTCCACAGCATTCCAGTTGGAGTTTTTCTCCTTTCTTTCTCTCTCCCTCCTCCTCATGCCCTACTTCCTCATGGCTCTTCTTCTCCACAAACTGTCTTTGCTGCCTAGGATTCCTGGTCTCAATCTGCTTGGTTACCCTTCAAAGACTAGACCCACTGAATCAATGGGATTGACATAAGTGTTGATTTACCATTCAGTAATTGAATCAATGGGTCTAATTGGGGCTACCAGCCTTGAAGGTCTTGCCTTGAGGTTGTGTAGTGTAAACGGTGAGCACTTACATGTGTACATGACACCCAGAAGATTCCAGTCTGTGAATATGAACTTCTGGCTAGTGGTTCCTTAACTTCTTTCTCACTTTTGCAACAACATTGTTTGCTTTGTTGTGATTTCTCCACAGCATCCCATCTTTTTCCTCAAAGATGTTCAAGGTCATCCTCATCTTCAGCAAGAGGTTGGCCTGCATGGCTGAGTTTTGCCCACTGCTTCTAGCAGCATCTTTTCTAAGGATTTCTATTTCATCTCCAGTGCCTTTGTGATGGCTGGGAGATTTCTCCAATTCCAGCTCTTCTCTTTCCTTCAAGAGGTCTTGAAGGCTCTAACTCAATGCTTCACTTTTGCAATTACAGTCATAGCAGGTAGCTCCTAGGCACTCATCTTCAGGTCTTGGAGAGTTTAATGGTATCTAATGTCTTCAAGTGTTGAGATTTCATTCTCTAGCTGCCATACTGTGGTTTCAATCTGTCATTGTTCAGAGCAAATTTGGGCCAGTACTGTTTTGAGGCATGTTAGCCCATATTTTTCTTATGTTCCATCCTGAGGTACCTGGTGCTGATGCCATCTCCCTTTCCCAGTTTTTCATGCCTGGTCTGGACTGCCTCATTTTCTTGCTGAAGAGGAGTAAGGAGTTCACCACCCTGCTTCTGCAGATCAGCAATACTTTGCCTTAAAATAGCCTTCC
This sequence comes from Iguana delicatissima, assembly GCA_948472985.1. NCBI lineage: Eukaryota > Metazoa > Chordata > Lepidosauria > Squamata > Iguanidae > Iguana > Iguana delicatissima. The sequence continues at coordinate 740,630 of CAOKZL010000816.1, read as the reverse complement.
CTGGTCTGTAGGTATCTTTTAAGTTCACCACTCACATGGGCTTTGGTGGCTGCTTCAGGATGCATTAAGCTGTCAGCTGAACTGTATGTTGCCATTGAGCCTGAGTAGTTGTTTCCAAAGATTATAGTCTCTGCAACCATTTGAAGTGAGAAGGCAGCTTTTTTAAAAAAAGAAATCCCTCTTCCTTTTCCTCACTTGCAATTTCAGAGTCTTCTGGGAAATAAACTTCCATGACCTGGGTAGTTTTTCTCTGCCCAATTTTGTTTCCATAGTAAGGAGTTAACAGGTTTAGGGGTACCAGGGGTGGGAAACTACAGCTTGCTGGCCCACATAGCCCCCAGTTCCTTTTTCCAGAGCCCCAGTGCCATGTACAGTGATGGCACTACATAATAGATGATGATGATGATGCTATATACAAACACTCCAACTTCCCCAAACTTCCTCCAAATATTGGCCATTATGCCAAAATCTGTCTGCCCAGAACAGAAGTATAAACTATAAGTAGACTTCCAGTTGTGCCCACATCTTATTTTTGGTGAATTTTGGGGACAAATGTGAAAGTGTGGCTGACTGCACATTGCAGAGTTAAATGACATCCTCCTCCCATCCCTGCCAAAGTCTTCTTTTGACTGGTCTTCTACAATTTCATCTTAGCCCTGTGGTTTCTATTCAACGTTCTGCAGCTAAGATTATCTTTTTGACCCACTGTTTTGATCCTATTATCCCACTTTCTCTATCTTTTCATTGGTTGTCTCTTCCTTTTAGGACTCAGTACATGCTTCTTGTTGTAACTTTCAAAGTCCTCTATGACCTAGCTCCCCCTATCTTTCTGTCCTCATTTCTTTTTACCAGTGTGCTTGGGATCTGCGCTCTAGAAACACCAGGCCTCTCACTCAACCAAGGGTTTCCTCTTCCTTGGCTCGGCTTCATTCTTTTTCACTTGCTGCTTCAGACTCCTGGAGTTGCCTCCTAGAACATCTGCAAACTTCTCCTTCCTACCTTGTTTTTAAATCTCTCTTTACAACTTGTTTTCCTAAGCTTTTGGAGTTTTAGTTTAATATTGTTTTGTAATTGTGTATTTAGATTGTATGTATTCATTGGTTTGCTTTATATTATACTGCACTGAGTTTTGTACTTCTTATCTGGATAATTTATTTTACAGATGTATGGTATTAGTTTTATATTTGCATTACTCCTTTCTTCCCCTGTGTGTCTCTGTGTGTGTGTGTGTGTGTTAGAGACTGTATGCTTTTGCCAGGACTGGGTGGGTTTTTTGTTGTTGTTTTACTTTGTAAATCTCCATGTATGATGGCTGATGGCACTAAATAAATAAATAATATTGGAATGATCACATTCGGTTGGAATATGGGAGAGAAATGCTCTACTAGTATTTACTAGTATTCTGAACTAAAAGTCTGAACCGGCTAAGTACAAAGTTGCATCTAAATGCACCTTCATTTTTATCACCAGGTTTTGAGCTGATCGTGTTTTAACTTTATCAGCTGCCATGGGTCCCACGTTGGGACAAAAGCAGCACATAAATGGAATTGACCAATAAATAATCAATTCCTTTTTTAAAAAAATGGAAAGGAAGGCTCAGCTGTCTGCAGTGTTCCATTTGATCCTCAGTTTGTGCAAAGTTGGCCGTCCTTCCGTTGAAGGCACTTTCTGGATCTGAAACAAGCTTCAAAGCAGTGTGAGTTCTTTGATTTGCTGAGTGGAACAAAGAGTGTTTAAGCTGGGCAGAGTTCTCACAAGGGAATCTTGTGTTTCATTTCAGGATATGTCCAACCTCGCTCACTCGCTCTCTGTCTCTCTCATACACATACACAGAGCACTGCTTACCTATGAATTTTCCATGCCCCTTGTGGGAGCCCTTTCATCTGTTAGCTGACTTCCATTTGCACAGCTCAAGAATGTAACGTTGAGATGGGGGCTGAACAAAGAGCTGACACATGTAAACACTTATAATGAGCCAAGCATGGACCTTAACAATGCTTGGTGGAACATGTTGAGGCACCCAATTAGGAAAAGCTGAAGGGGAAAGCAAGATTTATATTGTCCAAGCAGATGGATTTGAGTGTGTGCAATTTAAAAAAAAATAAAATAATGGACATGAACAAGTTGGCTCATTTCCAAACAAGGGCATGGATGGATTTTTCATAGTCCCATTTTGGGACCATGGGAGGTTGGAAAGGCCTGTGATGTAAGAATTAAGCATTATCCACTCCTTGTGTGTTTCAGCAAGACAGGCACTCTCATCCACTCTGCCTTCCATGGAGTTCTAAGGTATTTCAGGTGAGAAAGAGAGAAAATTGGGCACATTTTCCCACAAGGGTGTGCCAAAACCAAGCCTTGTAGGTGTAAAAAGTGTGCTTCTTTCCCATTCTCTTTCATGGGCACCTCTTTCATCACCACTGTCCATCATTTTTAAACATCACGCAATGGCTGGAATCGGTGTGCACATCTGATACATGTATCTGCTGCAGAAGCAGTTGGACATTTTTGTCTGATATAGAATAGCCACATTTAGATCAAGTTTGTAGAAGTAGAGCTGTGCATGCATTTGTGCCTGCAATCATGAATCCCAGCCTTTTGTTTTAATGGCCTGTACAGTTTAATGCTTTTAAAATGGCTTGACCCCATATTGTTTTAATTGTTCTGTTTTTAATTTATATTGTAAATCACTTTGAGTCCCATTTGGGAGAAAAGCAGGATATAAATCAAATAAATAAATAAAATAAATTAGAGGGGAGATGTTTTCTCAAGGCATTGAGGACAATACCTTTTCACACTGTTCACAAAGGTGAACTGTCATCTGGAGGATTTTAGACATTAAGGAGCCACTCAAAGAATGAGTGAAATCATTTCTCTGTAGATATGTGGGGCTTACACACAAATCCCTGGTGCATGAACAAGGTAGCATTCAACAGTAAGTGTGTGTGTGTGTCATTGATATGATCTTGGGGTATTTAAATCATTTATTATTTATTATTATTTATTCCAGGACCTTCAAGCCTTCAAAATGCTGTTGGACTGCAGGTCCTATCATCCCTTATCATTGGTGAGGATTTGCCACCCAGCAACATCAGGACAGCTACACATTTCCTAATCCTGATTTACAAGTTATAAAATATACAATCTGTTACATTTGGATTTAAAGACAGGATGATTCATCTGCTTTTCAAAACGGTTGATTCATAGACATACCTGTACAGTCACATAATACATTTGTTTAAGAAAGAGAAAGAATTGAATTATTTCGCTGCAATTTTACAGCAAGCTGTGAAAACAACCACCACCACCAAAGAGTAAGGAGAGTTTAAATCGTGATAAAGCTTAGAACTAAGAATGAAATGCTGACCATCCCCTTATTTTGGCTCAGCACTGCGATTTCATTTTCGTTTCAAGGTGGTAACAATCACACATATTTATAACATTCGAGACATTGAGTACCAGAAAAAATTGTGCAGAATTTTCCCTGGTCTATTCTTCCTCCTGGCAGGCGTTCCAATCCTGACTGTTGGGGAGTCCATTTTTTGACCTGGGAATCAATAATTACAAATGTTCTCTTTGTCCCTGCCAAGATTCTACATCAGCGTCGCATAACAGACATTGCCCTGTGCAGAGTTATGCTTTGAGTGTGCTCCACAACCAAATGCACCGCCAAATGGCACCACCTGTGCTATTGAGCTTCTACAACCTTCAAATGGCTACAGTTGTTCCATATTGGACAAAAACGTCCCCCACCAGTACATCCCTATTCCTTTCATTTCACAAACAATGTCATTTTCCTGGCAAGAATGGCTGCTTATCTTGTAATTCGGTTAGTTACAGAGATGGTTGGCAACTCCATACAATGAGGTATTGAAGGTCTCCTTTCTCTGCTCAACCCATCCTTTTGTTAGAGCCCATTGATAGCATGTCTTCTTCATGCTTAAAAGAAATCAGTTAGATTCGGGAAGCTAATTGGCCTAGTACCATGGTATTCCAGGCTCTCATAACAAAACGGTATGATCTGAGCATTTGCAAGTGTAATGCAAATTCCTTTTTGCATTGCATCCTAAAGGCCTGTGAAATCTGCTTGTACTGTTTTTCCTTTTTTTTTTTTTTTAATACATCTCACCAGATTAGTGCCTTATCAGTTGGCATTGCTATCATGTGAGTGGAGATAAGGTGCAGCTAATCCTTCTCTTCTACTCCCTGACACACAATATTGGCACTGAATGGGAAATCTAGAAGCAGAGATAAATTGTCCATCCTCGGGAGCTAGGGAATAGGAGGAGACCCCAAACGATGTTAGAATACATTCAGAAGTAATTCTGCTCCCTGCTCAAAGGGAAAACAGTTGTTCCTCCAGAAGGCAGCTATTGTGTGCTGGATATTGAGCTATTAGTTGTCAGAAAGGTGCTTATTTAAGCCAAACATATCAGCTCCATGCAGGAGCTGTTGTCAGTGAAAGCCAGAGTACAAATCACCCTCACTAGAGCCTGCAACACAGCCTCCATCATGTGCATCAGATAATGTGGACAATTGGGTAGGGAAACCAGAAAAGTGTAAGTGGTAATGGAAGAAGAGGGGCGAGGGAGGCCTCAGATTCAGCAGTCAAGATGGAAATAAGGCACTGGAGAAATAGGTGGCTCTGAGTGCACACATTTTGGTTGCCTTCCCTTGCCACTTGGGTGACCCTGGTAACAGTGTCACCACTGGTGGATCACATTAACAGGATTCTGACTTTTATCCCCCCTCTCTGGAGTGAGGCTACAACACAGAATTGGGAAGAAGAGTCTTACCTTGGTTGTTGCAGGCTCACTTACTTTGGTTGTTGCAAGTGGGAGGGGTGGTGGTGGAACCATCATCCCCCCGGGCCTTGATCAAAAGCAGAATGGACCTTCTTCTCTCAGTGTGGCTGATGTAGGTTTTTTCGGAGCAGTTATGATCAGTGCAATTCGGCCATGCTCATGACTACCCAGATACTGTGAACACACATGCATAACTCCTGGTTCCTCATCTGTGTGGTCCTGAATTGTGGCTGAGTTCTGTATTAGATTGCTGCATTGAGTTGCCTTGAGTTTCTCTTGTATTTTCTTTCTTTCTTTTTTTTACATGTGAAGTTTTGCTAATTGTGTTTTAAGTAGGAAAAAAGCTAATCAATGATGATAATGTAGATAAAGATGATCAATAATCTCCAGTGTTCTGCAACGTGTGTGAGCAAACACTGAAGACAGCTGCAGAAGGGTAGGCGTATTCATATCTTGCAGAAAAACAACTAGGGATAGGAAAGGAATTTGTTGGATTTACACAGCTCATATGTCCCAAGACAGGCAGTTGAACAGAATATATCTTTCATTCTTGCCTTGGCAATTGATTCATCTTGCCTTGGAAACCCATACGATGGCAAGTCTTGTGATGCCTTTTTTGGGGAGTGGGGTGGGAGATGAGCACAAAATTATGTATGTATTTCCCAAATGTGCATTTTTACAGTCCGCTTTCACTGTGAGCAGCAAATGAGCAGGGGTAAATTGCCTGAACATTACAGCACCAGCACTTACTTCCAATACCTGAAGAAGCAGCATCAAGTGGTCTTGCTCAAGCCAGTGGCAGAGAAGTCCCAGCTTCTGGGCAGCAGTGGCAAGATGAAAGACAGGGACAAAGGGAGGCAGAAGCAGCAGCTCTTAGCCCACCCTCCCTGCAAGGCTTAGACAGGCAAGGCTGGCAGAGATGAAACAGGGCAGGCAGTAGAGGGCGATAAGATGGAAGTTTTCAGCCCCAGCCCAGATCACCAAATGCCTGAAGGGAGAGCAGAGGGATAGAGGGATCAGAGGGATCTCACTATTTGGACCTCTGGTAAAACACGTTCTCATCACTGCCTGCTCCCTTCTCCTCTATCATTGAGTTTCATCAGTTGGATTGTTGGCAGAAGAAAACAGAAAGTACTTTTTCCTCAAGTAAGTTGTCATTTCATTGCATTTTCATGATCATATATCTTAGTTAAACTTTAATAGACTTAACTGATTGTTGATCTAGGGCAGTGGTTCTCAACCTGTGGGTCCCCAGATGTTTGTGAACTTCAGCTCCCAGAAGCCCTGAGCATTGACCATAGTGGCTGGGGCTTCTGGGAACTGAAGTCCACGAACATCTGGGGACCCACAGGTTGAGAACCACTGATCTAGGGCAAGGATAGGCAGCAGGTATGGGGGCCCACCTTTGTACCTCAGAAGCCTCTAGGGGCCATGTGGACTACCCAAAATGGCTGAAAGTCCACCTTGAGTCCTCAACATGGGTAATTTTTTAAAATGTGAAAACAGTACAGAGAGGTCTTGAACGTATTTATAAGATAAACTTTATGTCTGCCAGGCTGCACAACATTGCAGCATGGGGGATGCCTTTGCTACCCTCCAGGGCAGAGAGTGGATGGGAGAGGCCAGGATAAATTATAACATGGCACTGTGCACAAACGGAGAACTGTCACTTGCCTTATCCAAATGTTTCTTGTGCTTTCAGAAATTCTGTGGTTGTTTCACCCAATTTGCCTTCAGATTTTGGTTTTAGATGGAATGGGTAGATAAATCTAAAGTTACATTTTTTTAAAAAAAGACTATTACAAACTCTCACCAACACTCTACATCATCTACTTAGTTACAATTGTGTAAGTTGTGTCTCCTGGTTCACCTCCCCCTGCAAGCTTACCATCAGAGCCAGCAGCCCCATTGAGCAAAGCTGCCAACTGGACTGCAAAGTGGGTGGCATTTCAAGCCCCTTTCTGACAGTGAGCAAAGCTGCAACAAGGAATTGCCAGGGGGTCCTGCTTCTGATTGTCACAGCATTGCTTGCTAGCACAAGAGGTTTGGAAATGTCATTCTCCCCTTGCATCCTGATTGGCAGATGAACAGGGCTCCTTTGCTCTACGCGGCTGCTGGGTATTAAGGTGGGCTGGGGGGGCATTTACAGTCTTAGCAACAGTGCAACAATTGTGAGTAGATGGTGTTACTGAATATGGAGCAGTCAGAGATACATAACTCCAGGTTACAAATCTGTCACTGCAATACTTAATGCCAGCCCACTTTGGGAACAGACAGGGCTAGGATGATTCTTCACACCACAGGAAATGGGATCTTCATCATTTTGCTTCCAAATCTCTGGGGGAAAAATAACCCAGCTGCCTCCAGCCTGAGTTAAATTACCCAATGCTGAGTTCCAATTTTCAAAACAAAAATGGGCATTAAAAAGAAACTACCTGCAGAGAACCGGAGTTGTGGGCCTGGGGGTGGGGGAAGACTGTTTAGAAGAGCAATGTTATCTATAGAAAATGAATGTGGGGGGAGGGAGAGAAAAGGAAATAACTAAGTCTAGATAATTGATGACTTTGCTGAGCACACAAAATGAAATTCAAGTAGATGAAAAGAAAATGATACCATTATGTATTGCTGGATACTATTTCACAGATGGTAACTTTTTTATAATTAAATGTTATGATGAAGTATCGAACAGCTGAGATGGCATGTTTAATTTATACAGAAATGTGTTTGTGAAAATTTGAGGAGAGCTCCCAGCCATCAACCCCAAATTCTCATTTTTTTACCCCCTCAAAGTTCTGGGCATATTCCTATGTGCTAGAACAAACAAGTTTGTCTCAAACGCACACTTTAGTCAAAGATGAAAATTCCTGCACTGGCTGGTAGTTCCAGGCAGTATGGAATTGAATCCACTTTGGGTTTTAATCCAGACTTTAGCAGAGATGTCCAAGGAGCTAAACCCTACCCCCCTCCATTCCTTTGGTAACTTGGAGAGCTCCTTTAAAGTGCAGGCTGAAACCTGGAGTGGGGTCAACACCCTACTGACAAGGAAGTCACCAGAGGCCACTGGAAACTTCTACCATAGTGTGATGGTAGAATATGTGCTTTATACATAACAGGTTGCAGGCTAGAAAGGGTTCAAGAATCAGTGATGGGAAAGAATGTTGTCTGCCTCTGATCCAGGAGAATTTCTGTCCATCAGAGCTTGCAATAACAGGCCAGATAAACCAAAGATGTGACTTAGTACATCAGAGGTGCGCAACTCTGAGGGTTGAAGAGGACCCCCTATTGTAGCTGTGCTGTTTTGGTGGGCTTGATGTAGTAAGCGTGACCAGGCCCTCCATCAAACTTGATATGAACAGACAGAAACAGTGGTAAGAACAACCAAGTGGAAGTTTATTGAGAGACAAGAAAATAATACACTAACCCTCGAGCTAATAAATCATTTGCAGCTTCCCAAAGCCATAGCCATTCCTTCCCTCTGCCTGACTCCCCTGTCTCTACTCCATCTCTCTCTATCCCTCTGAAATCTGCTCCTTCTCTCTGTGTCAGTTTTCTCCCTATTGGCCTTCTGACAGAGAAAAGCCTCAGTGGCTGCCATGATATTGCAAAGTACAGGCATCCATTGCACAACGATGGAGTGGCTTATCTGCCATGGCCCAATATGCAATGAGCACTGATGCACACTGGGGCACTCCCCCATGTGCATTTAGACACTAGCTAGGAAATACCAGAGTGCACTAGGTGTGTCTGATGCACACTGGAAGTGCTCAGTGTCCATCAGAAGAGCATCAGTTGGAGACATCCTGTGAGGAGAGTTTGGCACAATTCCTGTGAGGGTCACTATCACTTCCAGAATCTAAAAGCAGTAGCCTAGAAGACAGGAGCTGTAATTCTTCAAAAAGGACCATTTCTAAGCTACACCATACTTTCTCAGTCTATTATGATCCCCCACCTATGAACATGGAGATTCTGTTTAATGTAGCTGTTAATCTTGAAGTTTAATCACATCGACACACTCTTGGCCTTGTCTCATACCTTTTCTAATCTGTGCTACACTTTCCATTTCATCTGAGCCTCTACTGCAGATACCCTATAAGCTCCCTGAAGGGATCTGACCTTCCTGTCCCTCCTTTTCAACTTTCTTTTAACCAATCCTCTCCATTGGGAGAAAGAATGTCTTCTGTAATGTAGCGCAACTGTGCTGAACTTTCTAGGCACTTTTCCACTCACACCGATGTTGAACCTGATTGGCTTGCAGCCATTGTTCCCTTGACATTTGGCCAACCCTCTAGCCAGATTCCAGCCATCTCTGAGAATTAAATCAAGGGTTGCCGCCCTTCTTTTCATGCTGAAGGCTGCAGTCCTATACCCATTTACCTGAGACCAAACCTCATGGAACTCAATGGGACTCCTGTCTGAGCAGGCAGGTAGGAAACTGCTTTGTACTACATTAGATCTGTAGCTCACCTAGCTCAAAATGGTCAATTTTGATTGGCAGAAACAACTATGGTTCTCCAGGGGTTCAGATAATTTTCTTTGTAAGCCCTGTGTATCCCTGGGATTTCCCAGTGGTTCCCCTGCCAAAGACTAACCAGGCCAGCCCCTCTTTGGGAGGCAGTTTGAGAGGCCACTGAAAATTCCAGTGCTCATGTCAGAGGTAGCTGGAGGCTCAGTGGAGAGGTGGGATCACCATAAGTCAATGGGCAACTTGAAGGCACAGACACAAGCACGGGAAATAGAGTGGCGTAGTGGTTGGAGCATTGGACTGTGACTCTGGAGAGCAGGGTTTGAATCCCTGCTTGGTCATGGAAACCTACTGAGCAACTTCGGGCAAGTCCCCCTTGCTGAGCCTCAGAGGATGGCAAGGACAACCCCCCTGAACAAATTTTGCCAAGAATACCTCATGGTAGGTTTGACTTAGAGTCAAAGACAACAAATGCACATGAGACAACAAATGCACATACAGAATGCCCACAGGATTCCAGCCCCTATATCACATTCATTCTGCCAGGCAAACCAACAGGTGCAAAGCCTGTGCCTTGCATTTCTTTCCTTCTGACCACTGGTGCCCAAAAAGGAAGACAGGAGAGAAGACCTCGGCGAATATGCAAGAAGCCACTGTGGTGTAGCAAGAGGTGTGACCATCTATTTATATTTTTTTCTTCCAACCAGAGCCAATTCTCCTAGGTACACAGAAGAGAAGAACAATGCTACGGAACAACAGTATGTCATTGCACTGTCCAAACACCTTGAAATTACCTCACATTTCCAGAGTCTATCATGTGAGAACCAGGGACGATATTATAAATTATGAAATGTTTGCTAGCTCCCCCTTCTTTTTGTTTGACTGGAGGCTGATTTTCTTCCAAAACACACAGCAGGTTAACAACCCCTGAAGAGTGTTAGTTTTATCTGATAACAGGTTTTGGTCCCCCCCACCCTGGACCAAATACCAACATGTTTAGATATGGGCTACATAGGGAATTAAATCAAACAGATTAACTGGATAAAGAAATGTCACAATCCTGCCTTCCTTGTAGGGTACAGGGAAAGACTTTGTCAGAGACACTTTATTACCATTTTCAGTCAAGTGGGACCTCTTGCAGCCATGCTCTAAGGATTATATCAGCCAGCTTTACTTGCTATTGCAAGTCCACAGACATAATCAGCAGAGCTGAAATCATCATCATCATCATCATCATCAAGCAGCCCTTATAGATCAGACCAAAAGTGCAGTGAGTCCAGGAAGCTGAGAAGCAGGGCTGGAAGAAAACAGTTTACTTATCTTAATCCATTTTTTCCTCTAAGATCAGCTACTCAGAGATATACAGTGCCCGGATATGGAAGCTCTATTTAGCTTTCATGGATAATAGGGGCCTGAACTCTGCTCTTAGACCCAGTCAAAGAAGACCTCTCAGGTATAATAATAATAGCAGGAATTCACTATTGTGGCCATGGTTGCATAATCTAGAGTTATGCATTTGTCAGTGCTTCATATTCAGAGTTCTTATCTATAGATAACTGTGACTTTATCACCACAATTGTAAAAGTCCCCTAATCCTTCTTTACCAGGCCTTAGCCACTGCAAGCAGCAGAGGTCTGTTCTTCTGTCAACCAAGGAGCAGTGAAAAAGCTTTTCCATTCCCCTCATGCCAGCAATTGTCAGTATGAGGAGCAATTGGGACAGAGATCCTGCTTCTGATTGTCACACCAAAGGTGGATGGTGGAATGGTGGTGGTGGAAGCTTCAGTCTACTGCAGTGGTTCTCAACCTGTGGGTCCCCAGATGTTTGTGGACTTCAGCTCCCAGAAGCCCCAGCCACTATGGTCAATGCTCAGGGCTTCTGGGAGCTGAAGTCCACAAACATCTGGGGACCCACAGGTTGAGAACCACTGGTCTACTGCATCCTGACTGACAGGACAACAGACCTCTGTCTCTCGCAGCAGCTGCTGCCTGGGAAAGCGGGATTGTGGGTGAATTCAGCCAGGAGACTACTTAGTATACTAGCTACACTAGCTCATCTAGAACCTCAGCTAATTGTTGCTGTCATCATCATCGTCATCGTCATCGTCACCACTAGCATCATATTTATATATATCCTGGCCTTTCTTCAGCCTAGGGACTCTAAGCATCTCACAAAACCTAAAACAGATCAAAGCTCCCATTACCAAATACATACAAAAGCAGGAATATTATGAAGCTATTGATAGGATTAAAAGCATATTGAAAGGAAAACAACAAACATAGAAAAAAACAATGAATACACTGATGTGGGGCAAAGGCAAAAATGAGAGAGAAGAGTTTGGTCACTATAAAAGCGCTTTCTCTGGGAAAAAGGTTTTCCTTGGTAACGACAAAAATACCACTCAGTTAATGCATCTTAATTAGAAAGTATGTTGCAGAGCTTCCAAAAAAAGCAAATCGATTTAAAATACAATAGTTTCCACATGCAAAATAAGTGGATAAACTAAATGACAGCAACTAGGAAGGTCATGCCTATTGTGCAAGTCAGCCTACTATAGTGATCAGAACATAAAGTCTAGTGCATGGTGATTTCTTTGCAAACCTGTGGAGAAACTGCCCATGTGAAATTCCTTCCGATCTCTGACTTTCGAAACCCAAGATTACTAAATTTGCTTTTCTCTGATGAAGCACTGAACATGTTGGTGGTATCAGCACCTGTACCAAAGCTGAGAATGAATTTTCACACCCAGCTGCAGCAGACAAAGCATACAAGTGTGGAAAGGCTTTCTTGTACAGGCACAATGTTTTAGTAGGTTCATGAAGTGTTAGCGTTGGGGTTCTGTCTAAAACTACGGCCAAGATCCGAAATCATAGTCTGTATGTTGTAAAGATGAATATGAAACTTAAGAAACTACTCAATTCGGTATTGCACACACTTAAGGCCGTGTGTGAACATGCAAGACCAGCCTTTTGTTTTCAGAGTTCATAACTGTATAGATTATTCTCTCACTTGGTCACCTCCCTCCCCCACCATTAAAAGATCTCTCTCACAGAGATGGTGGACCACTCCCTTGATCATGTCAGTTGCCCCTTCCTAACTGGATGATGTCCCCTTTTTAGAAACATACTTCCCTCCCTGAGGTCAGCAGAAACATTTGTAAGCATGCCAGAGGTTCAATGATTTAGGCCTGGAGCTTGTATTTCCACGGAGGACAATAAATCTGGATTAGGTTTGACCTTCTTTGAGTGATGAGAAAACAAAGAGCATCAATCAATGCAATAGGGTCTCCTTTCAGAGTCCGACAAAGCATCCAGGGTGAGAGATGTGGAAGATTAATGCATTTCAGACCCACCCATAGAAATCCACTATGAATTCTCCCCACGTAGACCCAGAGTAGAGTTTTCTTTGGAACGTTGAGTTTGTGCATTTGGGTTTGTGTGAACACTTGGAAATGAAGCTTCATCATTACAGCAAGGCATTGAACTTATTTTATACATTAAGCTTACTTATAGCAAGGTTGGGCAACTTGTAGCCCTCCAGATGTTGTTCGACTGGAATGTCCAGAATCCCTCACCGTTTGGTAGTTGGCTAGGCTTGCTGGGACTTGCAGTTCCATAATACCTGGAGTGTTGTAAGTTGGCCATATCTGATTCAGGCTAAGGGTTTTTTGTGTGTTTAACTCTTCAAAATCTGAGTTGGAATCTTAGACTATTCTCCTACAATAGTATTGCTACAGGATCAACAGTGTTTGTTTTATTTTCCCCAAAGGCTCCTCATCTTTACAACCAGTGTGAGGAATGTTGCACTTGGACTCTGGGAGACCAGGGTTCAAATCCCCACTCAGCCATGGAAACCCATTTTGTGACCCCGGCCAAGTCACACTCTCTCCACCTCAGAGGAAGGCAATGGAAAACCCCTTCTGAACAAATCTTGCCAACAAAATCCCATGATAGGTTCACCTTTTAGGGTCACCCTAACTCAGAAATGACTTGAAGGCATGCAAGAACAGCAGCCACTCCTCATCTTTAACACATTAGAGCAGGCAGCCTCAAGTATCTGCATCCCTCAGCCTTCATTGCTTGTCTGTGGAATGAAAGGGGGCAGCAGCAGCTGGTAACTTCCTTGTTACGTCTAATAAATCCATTCCTGGTTTTACTACAGACGGCAAAGGAGCTCTCCAAGGTTCTGAATCTATTTTGGAGATAGGGTTCAGCACCCTGGAGAGCTCCCTGAGAGTTGAATAAAACCTGAAGCTGGCGCGGCGGGGCGGGGCAAGGTAGGGTAGAGGGTAGCAAGGATGACTCATCTTGCTGGCTGAAGTCACAGAAGAGAGGGCAGGAAGTGTCATGGTGCTCTGATGACTTACTCCAGAGGAGATCTGATTAATTTCAGATTGCTAGGTTGACCAGGTCCCTACTTGCAGCATCTTTCCTTGGCTGCTCCTGAGAGCTGTTGCCAGGAGCTTTCACCTTTCTATTGATTCTAAATCTTTGCAGAAGTATTCACCAAGAGGTTATTATCCATTTTTGTCTGCCGATGAAAAGGTTTTTGTATCAGGCTAAGGAGGAAGGCAAATTTGTTTTTAAACAGGTATTGTGTGCCGGCAGGCTAGAAGAAATGCCACTTGTGATCCTCTGGGCTTTGAATGAAGTGGAATCTCTCTGTTTACCTCCTGTGGGGCTGCAAAGCAGAATGGATATGGAGAACACTTAGGCAGCTGGACAGATGCAGGGAAAACTATCCTTTTCTTTTCTTTTCTTTTCTTTTCTTTTCTTTTCTTTTCTTTTCTTTTCTTTTCTTTTCTTTTCTTCCAACCCTTGTTTTTAACACACTCGCAGTAATGCTGAAACCTCCCACCCACTATGTCAGTCCATCCCAGGTTTTAGCTCAAACGTCAAGATTGGCTTAAGGCAGTGGTTCTCAACCTGTGGGTCCCCAGATGTTCGTGGACTTCAGCTCCCAGAAGCCCTGAGCATTGACCATAGTGGCTGAGGCTTCTGGGAGCTGAAGTCCACGAACATCTGGGGACCCACAGGTTGAGAACCACTGGCTTAAGGGCTGAGCCTGTTTGAAGGACAGGTTTCAGCACCTTGGATAGCTCCTTTGGCTTAAAACCCAGAGGAGGCTCAGGGCACCCCTGAAATGTCAACCCCAGGTTGCTGCCCCCCACAGATCCGCTTGTGGAGTATTTTTTGGACAATGTGCAATGATAATGTACAGCTGATGGTGGCGTCAAGGGGAGTTGCACTCGTGGGACAATTGTGTGTGCAGTTGTGCATTAAAGTATACAGAGGAGCATATGTGAATGAGCATTATCTCTCCAGACTGCCTTGCTGCACTGGGCATTGGGTGCCCAGCCATGCTCACTGACCATTGATCTGCATAGTTTGTGCTTTATCGGTCATCAATACAGGAGTTGCATACTTTTACTCCCCTGGGGGATGTTTCCACTATGCTAAAGGGATGAAAGAGTTTGATCACTGAGTCAGTAAAGTTTTTCTAGCTACAGAGTTACTCTATAGGAAGCACACCATCCAGCAGATGCCTTTGAGTCAGCTTAAAGCCTAAGAACAGAAGCAGAAAAAGATGAGGTAAGCTGACTTTTGGAGGTCACGGCTTTGGATTATTTTTCACCTCCCCACCTATGCTCTGGGTGGACAAAGTCTCCCACTGTCAGCCTGGAGAGCTTCAGGAAACCAAAAATGCCTGTCCCATCTAAAATAGGACTGATGAGTGAAATGACATTAAAAGCAAATGTCCACTAAGCGGATAGGAAGCTTTGGGAATTAGGCATTTGTCTGATTTTGCCCTAAATCCCTTGTTTAATAAAGCAAAATCCTTCCACGTGCCCTGTTGGGGCAGATGGTTTTGTTCAACAGGAGAGGCCTCAGTGTGAAAAGGAGGAAGTTTCACTGTAGTCTGAATGCAGCATACTTGACGTCTGGGATTCCTAAACTTGGGTCCCTAGATGTTGTGGGACTTTCATTCCCAGAAGTCCTACTCTGCCTGGCCAATAGGCAGGACTTCTGGGAGATGCAGTGGCAGTGTTCCACCCAGTAAGCTTCAGGGGTCCATTCACACTACACAATAATAGTGCTGTGATCACACTTGAACTGCCCAGGTTCCATCCTATGGACTCCTGGAATTTGTAGATTGGCAAAGCTCTAGAGCTTCCTGGCTGAGGATTCTAAACACCAATGACAGTATTCCATAGGGCAGAACCGTGGGAGTTAAAGAGGGAACATAGCACTGTAATTTGGCAGCATGAACGTGCCCCAAGTGCAGAACACTATAGCCTGAAGCTGAAACATTGATAGGTGGGCAGACTGGCAGGCCAACTTTCCCCTTCCGCGGTGAATTTACAGCTTTGCATTTGGGGTGAAGAGAGGGCTAACGTTATCCTCATAAATAAAGAGCAAATCCCAAGCTTGCTGAATTAAAGGCTAAGCAGGGGGCTCCTCTAATCACTCCCAGTAGGACTGAGGAGGATCTGCCCTCATTTAGAGAGTGATTTTTCACATTAACTGACCGTAAATACCTGCTTTGGCCTAAGCCGTCTTTGCTTGGGGAATGTAGGCATGTGACCAGCCCTTCCGAGAATGAGTCTGGAGGAGGGTGCAGAGTGGACTTGGAGACCTCCTAATCTAACACTTGGTGTGAACTTTGTGCTCTTTTGAGTATCCCAGGAAGAACTTTATAATCACTCAGAAACAGCCTGATTTCCCCAGTTGCTCTTCTGTGATGACCATTTGCTCCATCCTCCTGGCAAAGTAAAAGGTTGTCTTAACACTGAGGAGCTATAGAAACACCAAAAGTTGTTCTAATCAGATTGGGCCAACTAGATCTGTATTGTCAACTCTGGCTGGCAGCCATGGCTCTCTAGGGCACAGGCAGTGGTGGGATGTGCTCTCAAAAAGCAGTGAATCAACTTTCAGTTTTAGGACTGCTTCCAGCTGATCTGTGTTGTGTGAGAGTCACCCAGGTGCTGGACCTTATTCCCAACACAGGTTTTATCATGGGAGATTCAATGCTGAATCTGTTCCCTAGTTTAGTCCCCACTACAACGGAACTATTTATTGTGACCAGCACCTTGAAGAGTGCCTTTAAAGTGTGACCTGAACCCTGTGCAGATACATTGCCCCACTGCAATGGAAGCCACCAACCACAACTGGTACAATGGCTTCAAACTTCAGGCTTCAAACTTCAGGAAAAGAGATTCCACCTAAACGTCAGGAAGCACCTCTTGGGGGTAAGGACACTTCAACAGTGGAATATCCTGCCACAGGGTATGATGGAATCCGCTTCTTTGGAGGCTTTTAAACAGAGGCTGGGTGGCCATCTGTCAAGAAAGCTTGGATTGTTTCTTTCTGCATGGCAGAGGGGGGTTGGACTGGCTGGCTCTTTGGGTCTCTTCCAACTTTACGATTCTATGATTGTATAGTACCACAAAAGTGGAATTTGAGGTTATTGGTTCAAGCCAGCAAGGAGCTATTCATAAGGATTCTCCAAATGTTAAGGGCTCCGG
This sequence comes from Iguana delicatissima, assembly GCA_948472985.1. Taxonomy (NCBI): domain Eukaryota; kingdom Metazoa; phylum Chordata; class Lepidosauria; order Squamata; family Iguanidae; genus Iguana; species Iguana delicatissima. The sequence goes on along the minus strand of CAOKZL010000816.1, from coordinate 723,841 downwards.
AAGCCCAGTTTGCTCCATGTTGGCATTCTTGGGCAACTTCCACTGGCTGGCCAGCAAAGCCAATGGTTGGGCCCAACTGGAGCTGCAGTTGAAAACCATCTGAAGGGTTGCATGTCCCCACTCCTTTCTTCAGCAGCGTGATGTGCCCTTTAGCGTTTTTATTCCCTCTCAGCTTCCATGCATTCTGTACGTATTCCATGCAACTTAGGCCCATGCATTCTGAAGGAAGCCTCCTCTCAACAGATTGTAGCTGGAATCCAAGCTGGCATCACCTTCCAATTTGAGGAATCAGTCATTTGCCACCCCAGTAGGCCAGGTTAATGGTGCTTCTCATGATTTTTTAATGGTGGCGGATCCTGCTGCTTCAGCAGTCTGGTGGGTGCTAGTAAACCACTCCTGCTGCCGGAGGAAGCCAAGAGAGGGTGGGGAGAGGCTCTTTTCTGCGTCTCGTTCAGTTTGGTAGGCTTGATTAAAGACGTAAATCAAAAGGTGCAGGCAAGGATCGATAGTGCTGACAAATGGAGAGTCTTCTGGAGACACTGCACTGTCCTGTGTCTGATTCATAAACATAAGCTGGATAAGGAACTCTTGGCGCAGGGAGAAAATTAAAGTCCTAGCTGATGCTGGTGGAGAGCAAAGTTCCACCAGTGTGCTTTTGCAGGAGGTCCAAGAAGGCAGTGTCTCCCAGATGGGGCAAAGGATGAGGGAGCTCTCCTGAGCACCTCCCTGCCAATCAATGGTCATTTGACCTGGGGAGAGGCTCTCCTGTCCCCCATCACCATCCAGCATCCATTGCCTAACCTGGCAGGAAAAACAATGCACAAGGCGGTACTGGATCTCTCCTTGTGTAACAAATACTTATGTTGATACAATCCCCGGTTAGTCTCCAAGAGGATTCCACTTATAGGCTGCTAGACCAGTCCATTGGAGGAAAAGTCCCCAAATTGTGGTGCAGTTCAAATGGACAAATCTATCTATTTCTGGTTTATGTTTTCAACCCTCCCCCAAGCCTCTGAAAATATGTATTTAAATCAGAGATGCCATGAAATGTTTGGGCCCAGCTTTGGGGCTGGAGTGAAAGCATCCTTAATGCTTGATATGATCTGGGGAAGGGTGAAATCCCAAAGATCCGTCTTCTTTTAAAAGGGTGTATATCTGTCTCCATGTTAAGTTGAAATTCAACTGGCAGGTGGCAAGGGCTTCTCTTGTCTTTCTCAGCTGGAAAAAGGGCTGTGTTACCACCTTGAAGGAGGCCATTGGTGTTCATTTCCTTCACAGAATTTCCCTGGGAATGACAGTGCTACATTCCATGCTACTGCTGTTCCCAGGGGTTATTCAGTGGAGGAGGTACCATCAGTGAGTGCACTGTGGATGCTGGGGCTGGGTTTTTCTTCAGTTAAGAAAGAATTCTATATAAGGTCCTGGAGCTGGAAGAGACCCCCCAGGCCACCCAGTCCAACCCCCTTCTGCCAAGGAGGCAGACACAATCCAAGCTCTCCCTTGGGCCCTCCAACCTCTCCTTAAAAACCTCCAAAGAAGGAGGAGACCCCATCACAGAGGAAGCAGGCGATTCCACTCTTGCTTCTCTTTTCATCTTTGTGAATGCATAATTGTTATTTGCCATCTAGCCAGCTTTGACTTGAAGGGGACCCTGTGAATGAGAGACTTCCACAAGCCCTAGTCATCCACAAGACTCAGGACTATGGCTTCCTTGATTGAGCCCAGTTGCACCATTGAACATAACATGCTTTGTCCTTCACTCTTCCCCAACAGCTGATTGAATGCCTTCTGACTTAGAAGTCTCACTTTCCAGCACTATGCCTTGCTTCACTTTGGATTGTCTTATCATAAGGTTTTCAAGGTAAAAGACACCCAAGAGTGGTTCATCATTGCCATTTCCAGTTCAGCATTAGCAAGCTAAAGCGCCCTTGCCTTTCTCTCTGAGAGATTCTCTACCAGTGCCACCTCTTCCTCTGTCTTCCACCCACACGGTCACTGTTTGGCACATTTCGTCTGCAATCCAACATCTCCTCAGGGTCACATAAATGTCTACCTGCAAAAAAATGCTATGTAAACACTCTGCAACCCCCGTGCAGGATAGTGACATTGTGGAGCAAATGGCATAATTTGCAATACACAATATATGATGGGTAACCACAATGCATGATATACCATGCACAACCACAACGCACAATGTGAAACAGCAACACACAATGTGCAAGGTGCAATGTACCATTGCCAGTTGCAAAGTCAAGGTGGATGAACATGCCGTCTGCACAGTCCCACTTCCCCTGCTTTCAGCAGAATAGGTCTATTGTGCAATGGGGACATTTTTGCCCCGAAGCATCGTGTAATTTCTGCATGCCAGTCCTATCTATCTATCTATCTATCTATCTATCTATCTATCTATCTATCTATCTACCTATCTATATCGTAGATATCCATCCAACACTAGTATAAATGGGATAGATTTTTGAACTTACAGTTAATGAACTGTGTTAAGGCTTTTCCATTAAGGTTCCAACCTCTGGTTGACATGATTATATGAGTGAACTGCAATTTTGCACTTTTTTTTCCTTTTGGACATTGACCAAGAGATCAAGAAACCTCCATCATTTCACTCATGTGCCCAGAACCTGACTATGTGGCTATGCTTGGCCAACTCGATACAAGGGGCCATCTCTCAGTAGCACTCAGGCGGTGATCCTTGGCAAGAGGGAAAGGGCATTACAAGCAAAGAAATGTCTTTTTGTCTTTTTGCTGGCAACACACTGGTCGGAAACCAAGATGTGATTTTGACATTTAAAAATGTGAGCTGAAACAAAACTCAGAAAAAAAGAACTGCCCAGGGATGTCTGAAATGGATTTGTCTGTACTGATATGAATTAATATTCATCCACTCTCTTTGGATTCTGGATTGTCTCATCATAGGGTTTGCAAGGTAAAAGACATTCAGGGGGAGTTTACTAATATCTTCTTCTCTGCTATATTAACAAAAGTTACCGAATGTGCTGCTGCCATTGTCTATAAGAAAGCCTTCACTGTAGAAAAGAGGATAATGCTCAATCAAGTGGAAAGGAATAGGAAAGGGAGAAGGCCATACTACAGACAGATTGACTCAGTCAAGGAAACCACAGCTTCTCTGAGTTTGTAAGACCTGAGAAGGCCAGCTTCTCAGAGGTCACTCCTTCAGAGGGTTGACATAAGTCAAAGCTAGCTTGATGCCACACAATAGCAACAACAACAACAGCTAGACAATTCAGGTGTTGTTGTCTACCCACCAAGAATTAATTCCACAAGAGCAACCTGAACCCAAGCCATACCACATCTCTACCAGTTAACAAAATGACCAGCTTTGCTAACTCCTGTGCGCCACACCAACCAACCAACCAACCAACCAACCAACCAACCAACCAACTAACCAACCAATTCATTTAGTTAGTCAAGCAGTGATTAAGCAAGTAATCTCACCTGTCTCTCAACAAGGGGCTCAACACCGTCTGAGAGAAAACCTTGTTAAAAGAGTATCATAAAACACCATTTAAAAACCAATCAAATAAACTATCCAATTAAAAGCAGCATTCATTTAACATCAATTTAAATTGATTAAATTTGGTTTAAAAACACTGAAAACATAACAATGAGGATACAAGGAAGCTCAAGTGATGAAGGATTTTAACTTGTAACCATATGTTCTGATTAAAAAGAAACCAAATGAAATTCTGACCCCTCTGAGCCAACCATTTTGAATTCATACTTCTGTTCCCAGCATGGAGAGGATCATGGCCAGAATCATTTTAGCACATAACAGTGATGTAAATACACTAGTGTAGGCTGTGGCCATATGAGGAAAACAGGTCATAGGTGCAGGGTCTGTGGAGGAAGGAAGCCACCAGAGAAACAGATTGCTTGGAGCCAGCAGCTAGTGGCTAGCATCCTGTTTGTGACAAGCACATATGTAAGTTGTGCTACATATGCATGGCAAATTATACACCATGCCACAATGGACACATTCTGCTGACAGCAGTGGAAGTGGAGTTAAGCCTCCAGCAACATTGCACTTTGCCTTTTGTGCATTGTGTGTTGTGGTTGCAGCTTGTGCAACCAGTCATTGTATATGTGCAAGAGCTGTGGGCATGCACAACAGCACCACATGTGCACTTACACTTCTGCCATCTTGATCTGAATGCAGACATTCCACCTTGGGCACCCCTTCTGTAGGAGACTTTATGCATGCATAAGACACTACCAGCACTCCAGCCTTTGTCAGAAAAACAGACAGGACAACCTAATTTAGCTCTGCAAACTCAATTGAATGCACCAGGGTTCAAAGTCAGATGTTTAAGAGCTAAGCATTCAAACAACTTCTGCCAGGATGGGTGAATCTACCAGTTTTGTTTTCTCCTACATTTAAGCCCTGGTGTTGTTTAACTCAAGTTCTTTTTCTTCCTCTGTTATGAACCAACTTGTGAATTTTGCACCTTTTTTCCTTTAAAGAAAGGAATAGAACAAACTCCTTGCCCTTCCCTCCCTATCACAGCCTTTAGTAAACCAACTCATGCTGTGAACTGCAAGAATCACGGATACACACACCAGTAATAACACTAATCATGTTCTACAGAACTGGTAGGATGGCATCTGCTTGGTATGTGTTTCTCACATTTGGAGCTACCAGCTGTTAACACACAACTATCCATCCACAACTAGACCTTGACTAGCTGTGTCTGGGGCAGGGAGTGCTTTTGTCTTCATGGTGTAGCAAATCTACCCTGTCTTTTAGTTGGAACATTAAAGGAGCAATCCAGTTTTGGAGACAGCATTTAGCACGTTGGATATCTCCTTTAAAGCATTCCATTAAAACCAGAATTGATCTATTGCCTCACTGACCCAGCGCCATCAACTGCCATGGATTTCAACTGGGATCAGAGAGAGTGGCAACGCTCCAAAGGCACTCTTTTTGCCCCTTTGCCCCAAAGACACAACTGAATGTGCATATCGAGGGGGATGGACTAAATGTCCCTTGGGGTCACTTTCTATCATTCTGTGGTTCTATGGATGAGCTCTGCAGTGTTCATTGGGCAAGTGTTCATTGTTCTGCAGTCATTGGGCAAGGGACCAGGGTCTTGCTTGGCCTGTTGGAGCTTCAGTTCAGGCACCCTGTTCCTGAAACTGATTTTCAGCCATCTAAGAAAGAAAACCACCATTCAGGTCTAGAGTTGGATTCAGCCACCTGCGGCCTATCCCTCAAAGACTCCTGAATCTTATAAATGAAGACAGTTATGCAAAACAAATAAGCATCGGGGCAGCAGTGGTAGGGCTTTGCACCTGAGGAACAAGGTACCGGGGCCTGCATTCCACCTTGATTTGTTTCTCTCTGGTTCCTCTTTTGGATGCCATCCCCTCCTTAAATCTGCTGAAGGAAGCCACCCATCAGTCCCAACCAGGTGTTCGGTGAAACTGTTTCTCTTTGTAGGAGGTGATTATTGTGACAAATGGAAGGGTGGCGCTGTGCATCTGAGCCACAGCACCCACTGGGAAGGGCGGGGGAAGGAAACATGTTTGGCTTTGCACCACTGAATCAAAGAAGGAGCAAAGTGCCGAGAGACTGGCTTTCTTTATATTGTTCAGCCAACCATGTCATGCAGATCATGAAAAGTGCTTTAATCTGCGATGTACAGGGCTTCCTGGGGGATTAGCTGCCGTCCCAATATGTTAATATAGCCAAAATGGATGATCCAATTAAGCTCTGCAAAACCAGGATTGGAACGGAAGACCCATATGTTGCTGTTCTCTTGCCTGTTTGCATATCAGCAGCCTAAACCACCCCAAGCAGCTTAGGACAGCCATTGGCTTTACCTGCTTCTTCACAGGCCTACTGGAACACCGGGGGCTATGGCTGGAATCCTGTCCATGGCTTCAGATGGCAAAAAGGCCATTGTCCAAGCAATTGTGACCTTGAGGATATTGCTCAAAGGCAAAACTCTAATTGTGTTGCACAAGTCCCATTTACTGACTGTGCAAATGGTACCAGGGTTTTGGATCTTGCACCAGGGTGATGCCAAAAAATCTGCAACTTTCAATACCTGCCAGATTTGTGTGCAGCTGTGGGATCTAGCACAACTCCACCATAGCTACACGGCAGTGGTATTGCACAATGCATGGGGGCTTGGATTCTGTGATGTAGATAAGCCAAGGAGACTCAAGTTTAAGGTGTCCTCAGAATTCACGACCCCACTCCCAGGTATTAAATAGGATTGTGAACTCTTCAGACTGTTTTGAGGGTTGGAAGACAAAACAGTTCAAATTACTTGAGCGGGGCCTCTCTAGAACATGACATCACAACATCCCCCATCCTAGGTGTGGTAGGAATCAATGCTTGTCTCATCCTTGCAGGCAGGAACAAGAAAGTGCCCAGTGGCAGAGAACCTGCAGTAAGGACACAGGGTGTCTGCCATCCTCACCATCTGCTGCCTGAGACAGACCCCTCACGAGAGGAGCAGCCCTGCCAGCTTGTGTGAGTGGGTTCTGATGAGTTTAGACAAGTTCTGAGATGTGTGAGGGATGCCAAGACATCTATATGATGGGATTGTTAAGGAGGCTACTGTTGGGTTTCAGCACAGAACCTTGGAGTCTCCAGAAAGGCACTGAGGTGCTTTGTTCTTCCCAGCATGATCCTATTTGCTGGTCTGATTAAAGAGAACATGCTGGTGAAAGAAGAAAGCCAGAGAGTATTCCCAGGGGATCTCTTTAGCTACAGCCCCCTTTTCTCCTGGTTACTAGAGTGCTGGGGCTTGCAGTAAATAGCTGCTGCTCGTAATCTGCCAAGCTCATTGCAGGTGGGATCAGTGGGAGACCAGTTCCTTGCCTGGCAGCATCATTTCAATACAGGCTTGTAAAAAAGGAGATTTGACTTCTCCATTGCCTCCATAGGATTGAGCTCAAACAGCTATTTTCCCCTTCTATCAGCCGTGGAGGAAAAGCTTGATGGTGTGCCAATGGAACAGAAAGCTGCATTTGCTGATTGTGTCCATCAGTTTGGGTATAGATGAAGGGTGGACAACTATGGGGAGGGGAGCAAGGACCAGTGTCCATCCTGTCCTCACCTGCTTGCAGAGCCCACCGGGGGTGAAACAACACCAGATTGCTTCCCCCACCCCCTGCCTTTATTGGCTCATTCTGTCCATTTTTCTTTTCTTGTGAGGGTGTCTTCAAAATGTTGGGAAAACCTAAGCAATTTTTTGAGGGTACGAGGACTACTGGGCCTGTGTGTGAGTGGCCCTCCAAGGCTCCTGGTCTGTGGGCTTGTGGTTCCTCACCTCTGGATTAAAAGAAAGGTACACAACCACAGTTTCATTTGCTTAGCTCAGAAATTTGGATAGCAGATGTGTAGATTGAGTATTGGCTAACTGTGTCTTTGGAGTTCGTGGCAAATATTCTACATCTGATTTGTCCAAAGAAGGAGAGGGGCTGGGAGACACTTTCTGTTAGTAGCTACTCTAACACCCTCCTGCCTTCATCTCACACTGTGCTTCCCACCTTTAAAGACCTGGCTGTCAAATTAAGGATCTTATCTTCAGTGAGTTCTCTGTGGCCAACAGTTGAGACTCACTTGGGTTGGTTTGCAGCTGAAGGAGAGCAAAGGGACAGAGCTCTCAAATCAATTAGTAGCTTGCAAGATCAGGTTGGAAGGTAATATTATTGTCATCTCCTGCCTAGGAGCCAGGCCAGTGCGAGGAAGTTGGGGCCAAGGATCGTACAGGATTACTTCAAGTCTTGGAGCTGGAAGCCATACCATCAATCTCATCTTTCCTAGAAGCCCTGAATCAATGGGGCATCGGAGAGAGCTGGATCTGAAGAGACAGACATTATGCTGACTGAGAGAAGTCTCAGTGGCCCCCGGTGACCCACACCTTAGGTACAACCTGCTGGAATTCCCACAATGCTCTGTATACGGGGCTATCCCCAACTAGCAGAGGCTGGTGACCCGAAGTTAGGGTGGTGAATCCACTTTATTTTTTGGCCTGAACCTTAAAGGGCTTATCCAAATGACTACACCTAATTTGGGGTAGAAACCATACCCATAGAAATTGTTCAAAGTTTATTAAAGTAGCTGCACTATACACAATTGTATCAGTTTGATACCACTTCAACTGCCTTTGCACCATCCTGTGGAATGACCTCTCCTTGCTGTTTGTGGGACTCTCACAAGATGGCTCTCTGAGCTCTCCTTGCTGTGTCAGGAGCCAATGTTTGTTCCCTGAACTGAGCAAGCTGCCCTGATAATGAAGATGTAGACACATTTCCAGTTGCTCAGCCCCGGCTAAGTGCAGCCAAATAATCACTCTAATTACTCTAATTACTTAAGAGATAGCTCTGTTTTCCCTAGGAACTTTTTAACACGGTGGTTTCAGCAAAGCAACCGCGTGGCTGAATCCTGCCTTCAAGTATCAGAGTGGCTGGCAAATGTGTTCCTGAATCACTGGCCCTTGCCTTGTGGGAGGTGAGGCATTGGCCACTTCCTGCCCTGCTTTGATCTGTTGAAGTCTGTGAGGAAATCTGGAGTCCTCAAGGACTGGGTGGGATTGGATGTGCATCTTGGATGTTTTTTATGCAGGAAGTTTGTTTTCAACACTCAAACCACTATTTTCTGTGCAATGACAAACAAAAAATCTCACGGACTTTTTTTTTTTTTTTACACCGAATAAATCTCAAAGTGGTGAAGATTCTTGCCTATCAAGAATTCTCCTCATCCAAGCTTCACAACACTCAAGAAATGTCTTTGTCGACCATCTTCCAACTTGTATTGAATATTCTTTGGATCACTGCAAAGGATTTGTCTGTACAGGTTGAGCACCTGGCAACTGAATTTTAGTGAAGAAAAGTGTCATGTATAATAGGCAGAAAGAGACAATCCATGGCTTTGGTGCAAAATGAAGGTTCATTGGCCAGACATTAACCAACTCTCCCAGACACAGTGATTCCCAGTGTCTGGGAGTTAAAAGACTGAAAGAGTTTGGCTTCTTGTGCTGAAACCCCAGACTTCTTTGACTATTACTCTACTCTTTTGTATCTTTTGTGTATAGCCCTGGACTGGCTTAGCTCCTCCTTTGTTGGTTACTCAAGCTGAGCGTTCGCTCTCCTGGGCCCCTTTCACCCTAAAGGTGTGTTTCGAGGTGGAGGATACCAAGCTGTCTCTTCCACCTGCAACTAACGCTTCGAAAGGGGATCATGATGCCAAGGAAGAGGATTTCTGTTAAGTCTGCATGCAGTCTCTGCTTCCTACACACAGTTGACTGAAAAACAAACCCTTCTCATTCCCAACTTAAGAATCTCTATGAATATGGAGAGGCTTCTCCTGCCTGAGCAGCCTTGCAGAGCTACTGCTCATGAATAAATTATCATTGTTTTGTGCAATTCTGTGCATCATGCTTACCCCTTGGAAGCATTCATAATTACCTTTGAAATATAATCATCTGTACTATGGGAACTGTTTGTGTTGCCAGCCGACTTTCCTCTTCCCATCACTCAACTCTGGAAATGCTCGGAACTTCTCTCTTTGCAGGCTGAAAACAAATTCTTCTTATTAGAGGTGAGTTGAAACTCCTTGAGTTTTGTGGAAATGTTTCCATGACAAAAGATAACAGCCAGTATTTTGTATACTTCACTAAGTAACCTCTCCTGACCTGACCACTCCACCACCACACTGGATGGAAATGCCATTCACCTATGCTCTGCTCAGTGGCAGAATGGACCTTCTTCTCCCCATACAGCTGATGCCCATTAAAGTAGGTTTGGGGGAGTTGCCATTGTGGCAATAGTGTCACAGTCAGGATTAAGTAGTGGTTGTGAATACAGAACTGTTGTGAATTGGTAAACCGGTGTAACAGTTCCATATTCACAATCCTCATTTCGGAACTAGTATTCATATCTGTAGTGGTGCTGCCTCAGGTTGATTAAGTTCAACTAATTATTGGATACAATGGTAACAGATGACTTTTGAAACTGGAAATTATGTGTCATTTGAATTAATGGGGCAATCTAGTAGGAATTAAATGTAGTGGCCTGCTCAGACAATACAAATGGGATGGATAATAAAACCAAAGTGCTGCTTTGCTTCACAGCATGATTTAAACGTGGGGTACAATCATAGGTGCTCTGTGAATAAAATAACTGCACTTATTGGCAGGCTAGATGAATCTGGAGCTGTGCATGCTAAATGCATGCACAGAGAGAAGTGGGGAGGGAGAGTTCTGAGTAGAACAAGAAAGGAGAAATGCTAAAAATATTAATCAGGTTGAGAAAGCAAATCAGACACTTCAAAACAACGAGAGCCAAGTGGAGAAAGGGATACCAGGATCCTGTTGGCTAGTCCCATTAGATCAGTGGTTCTCAACCTGTGGGTCCCCAGATGTTTGTGGACTTCAGCTCCCAGAAGCCCTGAGCATTGACCATAGTGGCTGGGGCTTCTGGGAGCTGAAGTCCACAAACATCTGGGGATCCACAGGTTGAGAACCACTGCATTAGATGGTTTAGACCAAGGGTGGGCAGAGTGTGACCCTGGGGCCATTTCTGTGGCCACCAAGACTCCCCTGAGGGCTGCTTCTGGCAAACTCCTTTTTCAAAATTTCTTTGCTCCCAAATGACCTCTGAAAGGTGTGGAGAACATTTCCACCACACCTGGAGGCCCTCTGGCCTTCCCAGGGGTAACCAAAAATGATTCCCCCCCATTTTTTGCCCAAAATGCCCTCTAGGGGCTGAGAAAGGCCCTAAATGTGGTGAGAATGCCGTCATGTCCCCATCATCATGTTTGGGGGTCTTTTGGGAGCAAAATAATTTTGATCCTTTTTTGCAGAAGCCAGGCCAGCATGTATGCAATGGGTGGGGGGATGCAGGCCTCCAAGGTCTCCTGGGGGTGAATGTGGCCCCAACTGCAGAACCAAACCGACCCAATCTTTTCCAGTCTGGACCTGTTCCAAATTAATCTCAGTGGGCACATTTGGATTTAGGATTTGGCCATTATTGGTCACACAGCCTTCATGTATATCCTACCTTTCCAAAAAGTTCAAGGTGGCTAGCAAAAGAAAAAGAAACAGAACGGAGATTTTTTAAAAAGAGAAAGAAATACAACACAACCAAGATACAATAAACACTAAAACATCATTACTTACAAGAAGCAGAACAGCAGAACTCGAAAGATAAAGCCATAAGAACAGCAGTAAAAATCCATCAACCAAAGTTCACTAAAATTACTAACAACCAAAGGTTTTCTGGAAAATGATGGCCCTTGAGCTATGTCAGAAACCATCAGGGAAGGGATGGGACCAGTCTCTCTCAGCAGGCAATTTTAATGTCCGGGTGCAGTAAACCACTCTCTCTCATCCTGACAAATTGTTATTCTGCTGCACAAAAGAAGGCCTCTGTCTTTATACCCAGGTTGGCCTGCAACCAAAGACAGCAGGCCTTTAAGTAGTTTATCCAAAACGTGTGTGTGTGTGTGTCTGCATGTGTGTCTTCAGGTTGCCTCTTGACTTACGGCAATCCCATGAATTTCACAGGGTTTCTTAGGCAAGGAGTCCTCAGAGGAGGTTTTTTCAGTTCCTTTGTCTGAAACAAAACCTCCAGCACTTGGGATTCATTGGCGGTCTCCCATCCAAGTGTTAACAAAGGCTGAACCTGCTTAGCTTCCAGCACCAGACAGGCTCTCCTGCCTTGAGGGTGTTTAGGCCCTGTGCTACATTCTGCATATATGTCCTTCAAGTCACCTGTGGACTTGTGGCGACGCCATGAATTTCACAGGGTTTTCTTAGGCAAGGAATCTTCAGAGGTGGTTTTGCCAGTTTCTTCCTCTGAAACAGAGCCTACAGCACCCGGGATTCATTGGCAGTCTCCCAGATCCCAAGCTAATCTTTCCCAGTCATTTCATGTAGTTGTTGAAAAAAGCTTGAGGGACAGAAAAAAAAACCTCTATAGGCCACAACAGACCAGCAGCCAAGGAGACCCAAACAATGTTTCAGTGGGATACCAGGGTTGATGGTACTGACAACTACAAGCTCCCACAGAACCAGCAAAGTTGTACTCCATCCACCCAAATGGCCAAGGGCTGTTTTCACTCCATCAGTTGCCCTCAGAACCAGGAAAACCGGAACTAGATCCAAGTAATCAGTATCATTAGAAGACCCCCTACTTTTCTTGATTCCCTGTCCAGCTTCTTCACCAGTTCGCTGCTGTTCCCTGCTGCTTTCCCATTGATTGATTTTATGCCATGTTTTAAATTGTCTGTTTATTCTCTTAGGTTTCTTCCCCCTCCCTCTTTTTTGGGGGTATCTTTTTATAAGAATTGCTTTAAGTATTGATCTTTTTTCCTACTGAAAGTTGACCAATAAATCCATATTACAGTAATATAACCCAATATCCCCTAAAATATGAAGCTTTCCAAGGGAGTCAGTTCAGCTATTAACGTTTAAACCCCCGGGCATTAGGCGAAATAGTCAAACTGATCTTCTAGGGTGGATTTGGTCTCCCATGGTTGTAATGATTCACTCATTGGTTATTTTTTTTAAGTAGGTTGTAGATGACTGTGTCTGGGAGTTCAATGAAGGAGAAGGAAACTGTGCCAGGGAATGAATGAATGAATGAGTGAATGGGCAAATGTATAAATTGGAAAAAAACCAGAATGAGTTAACCCACTCCGTTGTGGCCAGAATCCATTATTTCTGCTTCCATTGCTTTAGATGAATTACTGGAAGGACCCAGAGACCTGAATACAACCTCGATTTTGATGACGTTCTTGTGCTCTCTGCCTTTTCTTTTTTATACCATGGAGGATCCCAACCGCTGCTCTCTTGCTTACAGAGCAATTCAGGCTGGGGGTATATTTTTTCCACCCAGCCGAATTATTTATGAGAATTCTGAAAATGTAGATGTAATGTTTCCAGCTAATAGAACTCAAATCACTTGCGCTGCACCATTAGAGAACAAACCTTCCCAAGTAAATTATACACAGGCTGTAAATGGAAGGACTTGTAGTGTTTTTATGACCCTATAAAACTTTGGAAGTTTATTGCTATTGAACAAACAGGAGATCTGATCCTTGAGATTCAGCTGGGGAAACGGATGGCTTCCAAAGCATTTCAGTGATGTTCAGACCATTTACAGCAATGAATATGATGTGTATTTGGAACTGTTGCACAATGCTGACATTCTACACAAAGGTTGCACAGCACAATTGAGGCTTAACTCTACATGTAGAGGTTTACTCATTGCAAAATCAGTGCAGGATCTCCGTCTATGAAAGCTGTGTTGAAGCCAGTTTGGGTTTTATATGTCCTGTTTTAAAAACACGCCTCAAGTATTTGCCATCGGAGCATGAAGCCATTTGTGAAATTGTGTAAACTCTGATTTTTAAAAATAAACTTGTGGAGTAGCTGTAGAAAGACATAAGTCACATTAGGCTATGAAAGCTATGAAGAACTGAATGCAAAGCCTCAGTACACAGATGATGGGCAGAGTCAACACCAGCATGTGTGGTGGCTTTGCAGCATGCAGATGAATTTATAAAGTACCTTCCCCGATATTTTATGAAGCTTATCAAGCAAACAGAGGAAAAGGAGGGAGGGAAGTGTCTCGGGAAAAGGATAAGTTCTCAAGGGGGGTTGGGGTTAGAAACATCTTGGTCTACAGTGGCTATAGCAACAGAGATTAAAAATAATAGTACAACAACTAACCATTAATAGCACCTTGTGTCCACTGGAGAGCTGGTTTTTTTGGAAGAGGGAAACTTTGATTAAATGGAATAATTCAGGTTCTAGAGATGCTGCCTGGTTACAGAGCATTTCAGTCAGATAGAATGCATCTAGTTGTATGGGATTGCCTGAGAGATTCTGTCGCTACACACACATGTGCGCGCATGCACACACACACACATTAAAACAACACATCAATCACTGCTAAGTCACCCCTGCAAGTGCTCCAGATAGTTCCAGTGGAGTGCTGCCCATCTGCCCACCACCCTTTGCTTACCAGACACAAAGTGGTGACATTGGGAGTGTTTTTCCTTTGGAAATCAGTCCCCCAGCTTGAGCCAGTAGCATCTGGTGCCTTCTGTTAGAGCAGGGAGGTGAGTCTGCTCTGTGTTTTAGTCCAGACTTTAAAAGACCTCTCCAAGGCACTGGTCTTTCAAAGAGCTATCCAAGGAGCTAAAACCCACTAGGGAATAGAATGTTCATCTGCTCCTACAAGGCGTTCTGCAAGGTACTGAGCTCTATCTCTCAATAGCTTCAGTGTATTGGAGTCACTCCTTAAACTCAGACCAAAACTTGACAAGAAAGGCTCATAACTACAGGGACAAACCAGTCCAACTCTGGTTGAAGTGTAAAGAACCTTAAGTGCTGAGAGCCAGGGGCCCTGATATTTCCCATGAGCATTTGGGAGCACCTCGCCAAGGGACAGGCCAACATTTCAGGGCAACGTTTTGTATCTTGGTTTAAATTACAGCTATACTTGCTACATTTCTCTCTAGGCAAAGAAATCAGCATGTGTAAATCTCCTGCAAACCTATGTTCTCTCTGGAGAGGTTGGGGATGTATACACAGCCAACCTAGGGCAGGCAGATGCTTAACCTCTGATAGACCGCTCTTTTCTCCTGGCTGCAAAAGATCTAGGGAATCTGGGCATGTTGTTAACAAAGTCAACGTGAGCAAACACTTCTGTGTGTGTGTGTGTGTGTGTGTGTGTGTGTGTGTGTGTGTGTGTTACAAGAAGAGCTACATATTGATAAAGCCTGGAGCATCATGTTTGGATGCAGGGACATTGCAAGGGAGAGATTTATGGCAATAATAAAGGGCAGGTGCTTAAAAAAAAGTTCCCTGCAGCAGCGACTGACATTTGTGTTTCAAATGGAGCGTAACATGTGCCAAAGGAACTTGGGTGGCTCAGCTGGCTGGAAGCTCAGCACTCAAGATGGACAAATGTGTCAGTTTCTTTCTCTTGAATTTATTGTTGTTGTTGTTTTAAACAACCCCCAGCAATTTCCTTCACAAATAAGAAGAAATGTTCAAATGGTGGCAGTGGAAGCTGGTAGGCTCCATGTCAGTGAGGCAGTAAATCCACTGTGAGTTTTAGTTTCAGCTTTCAAGCAGTGATGTCTGTGATGCTCCTATCTCCCGAATAGGTTTAGCAACTTGAATTGCCTCCTTAAAATTTGGACTAAAATTTGAGCAGATCCATCTTCCTGAGCTAGAAACCGATCCAAAAGAAAAAAAAAATGAAACAATATTGTGCTCCATTTGCGTTAGCAAAATTCAACTGTAAAATTATTCCCATATGGAAAGGACAATACTGTTCCTGCTTGCCATGGAATTGTCAAAGATGAAGAGCCTGACAGGAAGGGAAAAAAAAGAGGTGGCTACTGCAGTTAAGCAGAACGCAGTTGTGTGAAAAGGAAATGGCATCCTGTTGGTGACTTACATGTGCAGAAGTTCCCCTATGAGAACAGCTGGACATCTTTGTCTGATAAGGAATGTCTGCATATGATTGAATGTTGTGCAAGCAGAAATGTGCATGTGGTGGCACTGGGCACGGATGCACATTGCACATGGATGCAAAATGTGCACAGATAGATATATTCATTGCACATAGATGCACAGGCACAATTGGTTGCGTACTTGGTTCAATTGCACAGTGCTTGCATTCAACAACAAGGCTTACGTAGCACAAGTAATGAATTAGTCCACCAGGGGAGATTTGCTGTTTGCAGCTCCTGAGCAAGATCTCATCTTGCATCTCATGCTGAACCACCACATTTGCTACATACCCAGAGCCAGCATTTCACCTACTTTGAGACAAAGGTCTCATGCTTCCAATGACTGGGCTGGTAGACACACACTCTTGAGAACTGCAGGCTGCTGATGGGCTCCATCGTCTTTCCCAGTGCCTGGCTCCCACAGCTTCTCCTGTCCTACTGTGGCATTCTGCCTTGCATCAACTCCCATCACATGTGTGGTGCTGACAAATGTTTATTAATGAGTAATTGCATGAAATATTCACAAGCTGGCAATATTGAATATTTTAGTAATATTTAGGCATGAATAATGCATGTCATGCAACGCTTACTATTTATTAAACACTGAATCTCATTCCTGCTCCTGTGAGGGGGCTGGATTGTGACCCCGTTCTCTGGCATTCTTTTGCATCTTTCTTTCTGTTTCCTGTTTGATCCATCAGCAAACCCTTCTCGTCATTATCCTCACCCCCAAAAAACTGTGCCAGAGAGTTTGTTCCAGAAGGGCAGTTATGCTAAGCTATGGTAAGCAAACCAAGCAAGAGTCCCAGGGTCCCAGAGGAACTGGGAGCGGAGGCTGAAGGCTGTACTGGCTGAGAGCTGGAGCTTGGGAAAGCTATTTTTGTGGACCGCAATGCCCAGAATCCCCCATTCAGCATATCCAGCTGGCACCTATGGTGCCTTGAGTGTTCTGACTCACTGGGGTATTCAAAGAATTTAGGTCATGGAATCAACTTTCCCAAGACCTGCCTAGTGAGAATCTGCCCACCTTTTTTTTCCAGGAGAGATCCTTTGGTTGGTTTTCTGAAGTTTGAAATGTGCGTGCATGCTTTCTTTCCTTGCAGTAAAAGCATTAAGGTAACACTGTGTGACATCTTTGACTCCTCCCCTTTTGTCTTTGGCTGTGCCCAATAAAACATGGCCCCCAAGAATGTATCTGAAACTAAATTTGACCCCTGGGCTGAAAGAAGTTCATTATCCAGCTCTATGCATTAACTGATCTAACAGAAACACAAACTATTATGTCAAAAATATACCACTTTTTTTTTTTTTTGGTGCAAGCAAAGCTTTTGCAAAGAACATCCTGGAATGGCAAAAAAAGCATTGCAAAATATGTAAAAACTCCCACAACATGTTGAGACACATCAAAACAAATCTGCACCCTCATTCCAGCTCCATCCTGTCTACAGTGAATGACCTTCTTGATAGGAGTTAAGTCGCCACCGCTGGAGGTGCCAGAGGCTGAATACCTGGGACCTTCTTTTCTGGGAAGCATGAGCTCTGCCACTGAGCTCTGTCCTGACTATTGACCACCAGAATTTGCTTTCTTTTAAGAAAGGTTATTGATCCCCTGCCCACCCCCACCCCCGCTCAGCTTGCCCTCCAAGATCTTAGGGGGAGAGAGTTTTGTTTCCCAGTCCTGCTATTTGAGATGGAGGTCCTTCCAATGCAGATGTGAGACCTGAATCTGGGACCTCATAAATGTACATAGGAAGCATATATGGGATAACACGTAGCCACAGGGTTCAAAAATAACTCATACAGAGATGTTTCATCTGCACGAACTTCTCCACTGGACGCCTCCTTCCCCTTCACAAGGAATGGAGAAGCCTTGCACAGCATACCTCTGCGGCCAAGTATTTACTATATGCAGAGGGCCCTTCCTCTGCCAACTCCACACATACCACTGAAGAAAAACAGTCGGGTCCCACGTTCTCCCTCTTGATGCCCATATCTTGCCTTTAGGTTGCTCTTCCTGATAATAAATAATTTAGCTGCTGCTGTGATTCAGATCTTTCTCTCTCTCTCTTTCTCTCACTCTTTTACTGATTTAATAAAAAGCAAAGACACATAAATCTGTTTTACAGGGAATTATTATTTTCCCCCCTTCAAGAAGTAATAGAGAGTCACAGCAGCTAGAGGAGGAATTAAAGCAACATTTCAAGTTCCTTGAGCCGTTGCCTTTAAGACACCCAGCAGTGGAGGGAATACACTGGGAGAATCATGTCCTGGAAGCTCCCTTATTGCTACCAGAAGGCACATTCCCCTCTTTTAAATTTAATAACTTAATTTGATGATTTGTTGCTTCATTTTCATTTTCATTTTTTTTTTTTTTTGTCTCCAAACTGGGGTGGCTTCCTATTAAATGCATAATTCAGGTCTCTCCAGACGTGCACGCTGGGCTCATTATATTCCAGTCAAATGAGGTGGAAAAAAAACCCCACAGAGTTGTTCCCCTGTGTGTGACTAAGCAGTGGGCTGTGAAAGAAGCACCTCCCATTCCAATGGGGATGACCCAAGCCATTTTGCTGCCAGAAATAGAGTAGCAGATTGCTCCCCACAGCCACCCCCTTTGACTAAAAACAATGTGAAGGTGAGGTTCCTGTAGGTTTCTCAAGATGCTCAATAAACACATTTCAGACTTGGAAAAGTTTCCGTTCATGCTACAACTCCCAGGATGGCTAGAAGAACATGAGCACCATTGTCCAAAACTGCAATGGCTCTGGCATTCTGCTTGGGACTTGTGTCTTCATAAACGGCCTTGCCTGTTCCCAAAACTGAATTGAGCAGTTTTGCAACATCCATATTCGTCGATGAGCTGCAGGGATGTTACATCGTATAGCCATTTGCGGCACAGTTAAGGAGTGAGTATGGGTTGGACTGGGCCCAGTATGGGTTGGACTGGGTGGCCCTTGAGGTCTCTTCCAACTCTGGGATTCTGGGATTCCACGGAGCAGGCTGGCCGACTGACTGTCAACAGGAGAAGGGATGGAAAAACAGTGGATGTGACGAAGTATCCTGTCTGGAGTCCCAAGCCATTTTTAGTGCCATTTCCCCTGGTTAGTCTAAATTTTAATGTGACCTTGTCAAGGATGCATTCCTGCATAGCTGTGGCAGTTGTGTGCATCCCCAAGTAAACAGGGAAGTGTTGTTGGGTTGTTGTTTTTTAAAGGGAAAACCAATCCTGAACATATCTCAGGACTGTTATTAAGACCATTTCTGCACTAGACTGTTATAGTGCTATGATTCCACTTTCAAAATCCTATGGTATCCTGGGGTTTGCAGTTTAGGGAGGGGCCTTTGAGGATTCCATAGGATGTTGAAAGTGGAATCATAGCACTATAACAGCATAGTGTGGAACTGACCTAAGACTGGGAAAAATGTAACAACAGCTAAATCAAGCTATTCCTACCAAAAAAGAAAAGAGGGAACCATGATGAGAAGGCAGTAGCAATGTGGGAGGGGGAAAGGTAGAACGTAGGGGTGTAAATCCTTGATTATTTCATTCTCACACACAAGGATGAATAATTGCTATAGATTTCTCCTGGCTACTCCATTTCTGGCAGGATATTTCTCCTCGTGTTTTCTTTGTGTTTGATCATACTGCAGTATTGTGGAGAAATTGCTGTGTGGAGAAAAACATGAGGGGTAGCATCCTGTTGGTGAGGTATTATGGAGGAAGTCAAACCTGTGCAACTGACTGGTGACGAGCCTTTGAAAACTGCATGGTTTTCAAAGACATTCCTTCAGTGGGAAGAAAATTGCTGAAGTTACTCAATGCTTCCTTCAAGAAGAAACTAACTGAAGAATTACATCCCCAGTTTAGTGATTGTTGCTCCAAATCTGGCAGCAAGGGGAGAGCTGGATATGTTGAATTCTTGTTTTTGGGGTGCAGAGTGCAACCTGAGCATTTCTCATTCAGCCTCTCATATCTGGCCAGAGTATTTCCAAAGAATTTTGTCCCCTCCTTAATGGGAAGTGTTGGGTATTTGCTAATGGCTCCAGTCTCACCAGGTTTCTGGAACAAGACCCAAGAATGGAAAGGCTCCAAAGAGGGTTGTTTATAGATGGGTTCAGAGTTGTCACAGCACGGTTTGAGCAAATTCCCCTTTAAAGGCAGGGCTGTGGTTTTTATCTCTGCAGTGCAGGAGGAATATGAATGTCCAGCCTCCATCTGCTGCACCCAGCAGGCGTTGGGAACTACATTATATCCATTCCAAACCTTTCTTGAGTCTTTACCATTTTGGTGGCTTTCATGCTAGAGATGAACTGAGCGGAGGATGCTTTGAGGCTGTCTGATCAGTGATTTGCAAAACCAGCCCGACGCCAGTGCAGAAAGCTCTCCCACTTACAGATGGGGGCTTGCGAAATCGGGGTTTTCAATTAGCCATTGTTTAGTGGAGTTGTTGCCGTCATGGCCAAATCTCCCCTTAACAAAAACACACCATGAAATCTCGCGATCCACTTCAATCCACTTAGCTCTTGATCAAATATAATCTCTTTCCTGAATATAATTAATCCAATTTTGTTGAAGAAGGATTAGCTGTGCTCTTCGCCTCCTTTTGATAGCAACACAATTGTTGCCTGCTATGCTCCTGTTGCTCAGCATTAAAGAGAAGTGATAGGCAAATCAGAATTCTTCTCAGGGCAAAAAAGAGAAAAGCCTCTCGTACCTCCTCTTAGAAGAGGCCTGTTGCCGTTTCTGTTGTGGTAGTCTACAGCTTATCTCAGCCTTGGCTGGCATTCTGCATAGGGACTTAAACATCTTTGGAAATGGCTTTATGCATGCCCAAAATTGCATTGGGTACTTTCACAATGATCGCGTTCACCTAGCGGCTTGCATGACATTACAACATATGGGCATCCGTTGTGCAATGGTGGCGTGACTAAGGCAACATGGCCTGGTGCTCAGTGGGCCCCGATGCACATTGGGATGCTTCCCAATGCGTATCCAGACCCTGGACTGCAACAGGAACCCCTGGTGCACATCAGAAAGCACAAGCTGCATCAGAAGTGAATGAGGCACATGGGATCCCTCTTGCCAGTGCCCAGGTATGTGTCTTCTCCATTCACTAAGAGGGCTCTGTTGTATCTCTGCAATGTAGCTATAGATGCATAAAGTTATGAAATGTAGACTGTGGTATACGATCTTGATCCATGTTGCTGGAATGAATATGGCTGAGATCTTGCACTGGGAAACACAGCATTAAGTTCTGTCCAAGTGGAACTATGCCCGCTCCACTGACAAAAGAGCCACCATCCACCACTGGGATGGGTGCATCCATTTTTTTGATGCTTCCAAGTGGCATTCTATTGGTTAGCTTGTGCAGAAGCAGTGCAATTTTTTTTTAAAAGGATGGGGGGTAGGGTTTGGGGGATTGGGGAGGGCTTCAATGATTACAAAAGGGGATTTCAGGGGCTGAACAAGGTCTGTGGACACTATCTTGCCCACCTCCGTTGCCCTTGGAAATCACAATGACCCATGTGGGCACAGATGGGCACCTTCCAGTGCTAAGTGAAGCTCTTCCCCCATCTTTCAATGCTGAGATCCTGCAGTGAGTTTTATCTGTTGTTTTAATGCTCTGAGGTTTATTGTCTGTTTTGTTTGTTCAGTAGCCTTGATGTAAGCTGTCCTGAGAATATTTTCACTGAAGGGTGGCATACAAATGTCCTGATAAAATAAATGAATATAAAAACGACATCAGCTCTTCTCTGAGCGTTTGGCCATTCTCCCCAAGGTAATCGGATCAGGCCTTTGATCTGTCAGAGCAATCAAAGCTTCCCCAAGAGGGCCTGCCTTTAATGCAACCACAAGCACAACAACAAGAAATCCAGAAGCATCAGCAAGATCATTCTGGAGTGACCTTTGTTCTATGGCAGGGGAGTGGGGCTGTCCTTTTATACAGTGAGTTCTCTCTATTATTCTTTACCTTTCTCCCTGGAAATGAAAACCTGAAGCAAACATGAGCTGGAATTCTACCTGGGGCTTAGGTCTTTTCAAATGGTCTGATGTGGGCATCAAGTTGCATTGGGTACTTTTGTGACATCCACCTTCACCTAGGGGCTGCTGTGATGTTATAACATCCAAGCATCCATTGTGCAAAGATGGGGTGAGTGCTGCACCATGGCCTGGTGCTCAATGGGCACCAATATGCATTAGGGTGCTCCCCAATGGACATGAGGATACTGGCTAGGAAGTATTGGAGCACAACAGGAGTGTCCCAGGAGCCCCCAAAGGGCCTGAAGTTCATTGGAGCCCCTTCACCCAGATCCACATCAGTAACAGGGTTTCATTGCTTGCTGCAACACAGCTTTGTATTCATAGGGTGACAAAATGTAGACTGTGATGTAGGATCTCAGGCAGGGCTTTCGGAAAGCAAATTCTAGAATCCCCCAGTCAACCACCCTCTATGGGAGATTCTGAGAGCTATCGTCCAATAGAGTCACTTTTCCAAACTCTGTTAGAAATCTTATGCTGATGAAGTCATAACAGCAGCAGCAGCAACAACAACAACATTTATCTATAACACCCTTTTCTCCAAAGGGCAGAACATCAACCTATGCAGTCAAAGACAAGGACACTATTATATAACCCTATGAATATACCTTAAATGAAACCCCCCCAAACCCCAGCATTCAATACCCAGCTCAGCAGCCTCAGGCACATCTCAGCAGCTTAATATGGTGAATCCAAGAGGAAGGTCTTCAATGCATTACAGAAATTGGTAAGATCCTCTTGCAGTGGTAGATCCAAAGGAAGGCAGTTCCACAGATGTGGGGCCAGATTTTGAAAGGCTCATATCTTTGACAGGGGTGTGCATATTGGTGGAACCGGTAACTGGAACTGAGTAAAAGGTGGGTTTGGGGGTTGGTGGTGGTGGAAGGGGAAACATGGTGTAGTTCTGCCTGATGCAATTTTATGCTCCATCTCCTTGATTTCACTCCATGCATTTTAGCACCAAGGAATTTTCCAGAATGTCATGGGTGTTCCCATTTTCTCAATGGGGTGGGGGAGTTCCAAGTATCAAGACACCCTTTTTCCCCTGGAGGATATGAAAATGAATGAGCATCCTTCACAGCCCTACTGCTAGACTGCTGGAGTTCCAAGGCTAAGGGAAAGATTTATTAGCTTTATCTGCTAACTGACTCCTGATACAGCTTGTGAACTCACCGAGAGTCGTATTTATCAGTCGGAAGAGGGGGAGGGGAACCAAGCGCAAGACAAATACACAAGCCACCGGCCTCCCCCCACCTATGACAGATAATAATTCAATGGACTGGGCAAGCCTATGGAGACTGGCATTTCTCATTTCATTGCTGTGTTTGCAAAGGACTCAGCCCTCCCCTTGTTCTCATTTAATTTTTCTGTTTGTCAAGCTTTAGCCATTCATTGTTGGCTTCGGATCTGATAAAGCGGAGCTAAAGCAACATGAGACCCGTGGGTGTGGATTTTTCCCTCTCTCCCTTCCGTCCTTTCCCTGTCAAGTGGAGCCAAAGTAAGGAGAAGCGCTACCGGCAAAGGACTCTTTCTATCCAGAGGTCAAATATTGACTGGGGGAGAGTAAGAAGAGGCTACTGTTGCTGCTATGTGAGCAGCTTTGCTGATGCCCAGGCTGAACCATGCAGGGAGGTCTGTCTGTGAAAGGGTTTGATTCCCCGTTCGGCCATAGAAACCCACTGGGTGAGCTTGGGCATGTCACACACTCTCAGCCCCAGAAAACCCCCTGATAGGTTTGCCTTAGGGTTGCCATAAGTCAGAAATGACTTGAAGGTACACAACAACAACAACAACAACAACAACCTCTATGAGGACTGGAGGGGGGTCCTCTTCTGTAACCCACCACTGGGGAAAATACACTGTGACAGGACATTGGGGCAGGGGCTTTCTCTCCCATGGCACCCTGGTTATGACATACCTTTCCCTTTGGGGTGCTGATTGGTACCAATGCTAGTGGCATTCTGGTGCCAAGTTGGAACATGGCTGTTTATTAAAACCTTGGGGACCAAATCAATTTGATCCAGCTCTGTGCAGGCAGGATGATTTTAAGTTGTCTTAAATGGTCGGAACTTGATTTTAATTGTCTTGTTTGAACTTGTCAAACTGTTTCATATGCTTTTAATCTATTTATAGTCTTTCCTACTGTTTTATATTATTGGTTGATCTTATTGTATTGCATGAGTCATCTTCAGATTTCTCTCCAAAAGTTCTTTGAGGTTCAATCATTTTCATCTTTTGTCATGAGATTTCAGGGAGGGGAACCAGCAATTAATGGTTCAAGCTGGGAGGGATGCCTCACAAAGGGTGAATGGCAACTCCATATCAGGGTGAGAACTGCTCCAAGTTTTAACCTGAATTTTAAAGGCACAGTCCAGAGTGCTGAACTCTAGCCTCCAAAGTGGCTCAGCAACTTGGAGACCTCCCTTAAAGATCAGACTAATTCCCAAAGCAGATTTGCCATCACTTTGGCAAGGAAGTCACCAACTGCCAACGCCACTGCATCTCACCCTATTATGTTGGGGTGAAGCTTCCCCCAGCCGTGCTGTGTGTCCAGATGTGTACATTTTAGCTGTGTTCAAAAAGAAGAGTTGCATTGTAGTGGTGGAGTCAGAAAATCCAAACGATGAAACTTCACTCACCACAGTCACACTATTGAAATTATTACACTGTCGAAATTACACTATTAAAACACAGCTAAAATTCAGCTGCACCATGCCACACGTCATGGACAAGATGGCTTGGAGCAACCACAGCACAACTCCATAAGTAGGAAATTAATGCTCTGTCTTGTTGACAGATCTTGGCCAATTTTGAAAACTTGTCCTCTGCTCTACCCCTTCCCTGTCCATTCTATGGGGCCAACTCCACCTGAGTGGCCCTCAGTCCTACGCCCTGTCTCCTGAATGTACACTGTGATGCTGCCGGTGGAATCCTGTGGTTAGCCTGAACTAGAGTAAACCCACTGAATCTGTGACTGGATTGTGAATCCACATAGGTAAATCTAATTGATTCAACGGCTCTCCTCAAATTTTGACTAATAGTAGGATTTAGGCCTTTGTCTCCCTTCTCCTCATCAGCAAATCACTTTTCCCAACTGTTGCATGAAGGACACACAAACCAGTAGAAATGGACAATAACAATGATGCCCTTTGCATAAGCTTCATCTGTACAATAATTATATTTTTCATGTGTCAATTTCATGTGTCAATGCAGGACATGGGGAAGCCTGGCTTCCTTAGCTACTGCCAAGATGAATTTTGGATGACACTTCTGTTCAAGTTCCTTCCTGGCTTTCCAAAGAACCTCCTCCCCTGCCAGCCCCAGGGCGCTCAGCTGGCAAATGGCACTGACGCAGGATGAGACAGGGAGCCTTGTTGATGTTACAGTGACAGATGCCCGACAGGGATGGATTTGAAGGTCCTGTGAGATCAGGACAGGGAAAAAAGGCTGGCTTGCAGCAAAAAGAGAATCAAGCACAGGCTACCAGTACAAGGTCCCATGCAGGAAATGCCTCAGATCTGATGCCCAGGTTCCTGCCCAAGGTTACCCAGCGGGTTTCTGTGGCTGAGCAGGAATTTTAACTAAGAGTCCAACACCCAAACCACTATTCCACACTGGCTCTTTTCTTCCACATATTGTCAAGTGACAGCCTACTGGTGGAAGCTTTTGTTTCCCCATTTTGTTGTTTGTTTACCTTTCCAATGCAAATGGGGTGCATCCCAGAGTAGGGACAGAGCACCTTTCCACAGCTAAAGAGCAGATACATAATGGATGCAGCAGAAGGCCTGCATACGTGGAAGAACTCAATTACCTGGGCCCTGCCTGTGGGTTGTCGGAGATGAGATCTCTGGAGTGTATCCTCTGAGGAAACACCACAGGCAAGCTGTCATTCGATCTCCAGCCTGCCAATCTACTGTGGTGTACTCTGAATGCTATTAAAGAAAATGGATTAGATATATCTCCTACACATACACACACACACACACACACACACACACACACATTCTCAACTACAACACAAGGTTGAGTTTAAGTAAATAAACAAAGCTGTCTGTTATGTAATCCACTTTCACTCTGCAGCTGCCGCTGCTTCGGAGATGCAGATCCCAGGAAGACTTTGATGGCAGAAAGTAGGCCGCTCGGTACCTTGACAACCTCTTAAAGTGTGATTGGAATGAAAGCCTCACAGTCTCAGGACAAGACCCTGGGGATGGGCTTGAGAAGCCCTCAGAGAGTCTGAGAGCCTCTATAATGAGTGTTCAAACAAGTGAACGTATGCTGGCCCTCTTTCGCCCAGAATCTACATTGAGGTTGCGCAGCGCAAATCTCTGCATTCAGAATTATACCCTGAGCATTCTATGCAGCCCTTTGCATTGAATACCAACATTTGCTAACGGAATGCACACCCAAACTTGCGTGCACATCCACATGCTCTCCAATAGGCACAATGGCATCATATGAGAGGGACTACACAACTCTCCTGTTTCAACTTCTACACTGGCTGCCAGTTAAACAAAGTGCTGGCTAACACTTATAAAGCTCTATCCAGCTCAGGTTCAGGTTATTTGAGGGATTGTATTCTCCCCTGTGATCCTGCCCGGGCCCTGGAAGCCTCTGGAGATGCCCTTCATTCAGTCCCACCACCTTCCCAGGAACAACAAGTAGACTCACAAGACAGGGCTTTCTTGGTGGCTGCCTCTAGGCTCTGGAACTCAGTCATTGATATGTGTTGCACAATGTTGCTTTTCTGCGTGGGGGTTGCATATTGCTGGGGTAATGTCATCTCCGCATGCAAATATTTATGCTACACGGAGAGGATGTTGGATTGTAGCCATTGTGTGTGCTGCACATGCACGTTTGGTTATGCGTTCAGTTGTGTGCTTGGTGTCTTGGTTCAGAGATACCACACTGGCATTGAACATAAAGGTTGCATAGCACATAGTAAGTTTGCATGAGGAGATTTATGTTACACAACTCAAAGGTAGGATCATGGCCTAGATGAAGTTCTGGCTAGAGCAAACCCATTAAACCCATTGCATTTACCTCTACGTTGACTCCCCATTTGTCAGTTGAGTCAATTGTTCTACTCTGGCTCGGAATAATGAATGGGATTCCAATCCAAGCCAAGCGGCACAGGAAAATAAGACCATCAAGGACTGGGCACTACTGTGTTAGGTGACCACTGCCAAAAGAACAGGAGGCACTTTTTGATGTGCTCCTGAAAACAAGCACGGGATGAGACAATTCATTTTGGCTCAGTTTTAACATGCAGTTATTACTTTACCATCCACGGCTTACTGGGTCTTCAGAACACATTAAAACACACACAGAGAAAGTTACAAAATGGATGGGATCCTGTTTGCAGCTGGCACTTGAAAAGCTCTTTGTATGGAAAGCTGGGCTCATTTTGCTGTTTATCTTTGCCATCCAGCCCAATTCTCTTTATCTTGCTGTCAATGTATCACTGCTGTGTCTCCACAAGGAACTCGCTTCCCCTGTTATCTACACTGCCCATCGGAACTTTACTGATGCTCCTTGCAGCATTTTCCCCCTAATAATCCAGTGTGACTTTCGTAATCTCTCCATTTATTCTCCTGTCCCCAGAGTTCCTTTCCTCTCTTTCTCTCTCTCTCATTCTGTCCTCCAGTGCTGTAGCTGCCTGGTGTTTCATGCCTGTTTTGTCTCCAGGCCTTCTGGCTTTTTCACACCCGGCTTTCAATTTTCTCCATGCAGCATCCCCATCAACAAATCACATCTTCCTGCTTGATGTCATTCCACCATCCAGCTGGGTTCCTGCAGAGACCAATCTCTCCTTGATGCCTGAAGGGTTTTTTTTTCCCTGATATCTAGCGGTGAGGGTGGAAGGTGAGGGGCTGCATTGGGATCTCACTCTGTTCCAGGAATATCAGCGTGCAAAGCATTGTTTTTGTAGCAATGGAACTGTGCAAGCGGTTCTGCATTGGGTTTCTGTTCTGGAGTTAGAAGGAATGTCCACATCCAGGGCGCTGCACAGAGCTCTGCCCCAAGTCTCAATGACACCAGACAGGAAAAACACAGGGGTCGAAGGGAGTGGGGTTCTATCAAAGGGAGATGTCTCCCATTTCTCTCAGTAGTAGCCAGGTGAGGTGTGTCCTCCTGCCCTTAGTATTCCATTGTTGAATGGTGGCATAGAAGTAAATCTCATTGATTCAACAGGCCAGTTCTAGTTGGAACTAATAATAGTACCCAGACCAATAGGACTCAGGCATTCAGAGCCCTCCATCTCAGCAGTTTAGCAATGAAGCTGTGGGTTCCTAATTCCCTGGTTCCTCATTAGAGATTGTTCAGACAAGCTTAGCACCATCTCCTGCCCCTGGCTTGCCATTACAAGAGCGTGTGCTTCTCTGCACCCGCCCCATCCCAGGAATTCATTTGTTACTGCACACTTAGAATGGCAGGCAGTTACCTGCAAAACATCACATAATTTTGTGCTCCTATTGACATTACTGTTTAATTAAAGAGCACGTAAATGCACTCTGCACACATCTCCCCATCAGATAGAATTTATGGCCACCTCTGGGGAAAGAGGGTACATGACATGACATAGTATCAAAGGAGCAGAGCTGCGAGCTGCCATGCTTACATTTTCTCTGCACGTCAACATGGAAGCTGGGAGAGATTTGCAGTCTGCTCAGGCTTTATGTTAGGAGAATGGGGAACAACCAACCCAACAATAGAGGAGAGAAAGGACTGGTGTAGGAATCTCTGGACTTGGCAGATGTTCCAGTATAAATGGAGGGCAAATGGCAAGTGACATATGAGGAACAGGTACAAACTGGGAGCTAGCCCTCTCACTCTCAGATACAGAAATGTGTGGAAGTAGCCTGGCATCCTATAATGCATGTATATGGCACAAATCTGTATGTGTGGCATTCACATGGCATAAAGCTGCATGGGTGCTAAATGACTGGTTCCAAGGAGGTCACCCTTGGAGGCTGAGAGAGTGTGGCTTGCCCAAGATCACTCAGGTGGATTTCTGTGTTGGAATGGGGATTGGAACCTGGATCTCCCAGAGGCCCAGCCCAACACCATTGTTCTATACCAGTGGTTCTCAACCTGTGGGTCCCCAGATGTTTGTGGACTTCAGCTCCCAGAAGCCCCAGCCACTATGGTCAATGCTCAGGCCTTCTGGGAGCTGAAGTCCAAAAACATCTGGGGACCCACAGGTTGAGAACCACTGTTCTATACCTTCAAGATGGCAAGCATGGGGTTTTCTTGGAGGTGTCCCTTTGCCTTCCTCTGAGGCTGAGAGAGTGCGATTTGCCTGACGTCACCCAGTGGTTTCCCATGACTGAGCAGGAATTTAAACCCTTATCCCCAGGAGCCCTAGTCCTAGTCTCAGACCGTGGCACCACACACCGTGTAAGAGTTGCATAGCACAGTCAGTACATAGCTCTCTGCATGTGGAAATTTTTGCTATGCAGTCCAAATGTGGGTCTCAGCCATGGATTGCAGCCATGTTAATTTTTTTTTTAATTCCTGCTTGACTTGTAGGGTTTCTTGAATGTAAGAAAATGGGCAACGAGGCAGGGTGCACGAGTTTTCTGATAAGCTCTTGGGAGCACAAACACAAGGGTGAAACATGCATCTCTTTGATTGCCTTTAAAGGCTGGGAAGAAGACTCATTCAAGTCTGAATTGGTTAGGCTGGCTGCGTCAGCGATATGATGACTCATCACACCGGCACAATAGCAGACATGGAAAGGAGCATGGAGTCCCAGGTGGCTTCTGTTGCTGTAATCCCCTCCTGCTTTCAAAACTGGGATAAGGCACAGGCACAAAGCAGATGTTCTTAATGCTTATCCTTGTTGGAAGGTAATCAATACATTTGCTGCCCAGCTGGGGAAGAGTATTAATGTCATTAGCAGAATGTGAATAGGCTGCAGCCCTTCTGCGCTTAGATTTGACTGCTGATTTTTGGAAATTAATTTCTATTATTTCACTTCAACCAAAAAAAATGGCAAAATGGCAACCACAAATGTACCATATGCGTATATATTGTATAAATGTATATGTATATCCAATTTGTTAGTCACACCTATATTGAATCAATTGTTCAATGGCCAGTCAATACATAGGTGAAGACACTTGATTCAATGGATCTACTCTATTAGGGACTAAGTAAAATTTAGGCCATTTTATTCCTCGATGGAGATATATATATATATATATTTGTCTGTGTGTGTGTGTGTGTATGTATCAAGATATGGGCAAAGATCCTAAATCAGAGTTGTGCAGCATAAATCTTGGTATGGAGAGCTGCACATAGATCCTTATGACATAACTTCAAATACTTAAACCTGGTTATCACGTCTCCTCTTCACCTTCTCTTCTCCAGGTTAAACATCCCCAGCTCCCTGAGTCACTCCTCATAGGCCATGTTTCCAGGCCTTTTACCATTTTGGTCACTCTCCTCTGGACACCTTCCAGCTTGTCCATGTTCTTCTTCAACTGTGGTACCCAGAACTGGACACAGTTCTGACCAAAGCAGAATAGAGTGCTATTATTATTTCCTTCAGCCTAGAAACTCTACTTCTATTGATGCTGCCTAGAATCACAGTGGCTTTTTTAGCTGCTTCATCACCATTGCTGACTCATTATCAGTAATGTACAACCAAAGGTGTATGCACATTTGAAAGCACCATGTCACCACATGTACCACTGCAGTTCTGCAACCTTGAACTGAATGCAGACATTCTGCATAAGACAACAGAAGTTTTGGACTACAGCTCCCAGAATTCCTGACTATTCGCAACACTAGCTGAGGCTTCTGGGAGTCCAAAACATCTGGGGGACCAAAGTTTGGGAACCACTGACGTAGGAGAAAAATGTCCAACTGCTGGCATAATGGAATTTAGGCATGTGCAGCATACCAAGAGGTATCTGACCATAATTGGTTCTCCAACTGTATTTAAATATATTTTAGTTTCTTTTCTTGCAGGTGAAAAATCCTGGATACTTCAGTATCCAAAACATAAAGCATTGCTAAAATCAAGAAAAGAAGTATTGGGGAAAATCTTCCTATCAGGGTGGAACTCCACCAGGAGTCAACTTAGAAGGAACCTGGAAAGAAACCACTGCTGAAGACAACCTGGAAAATTGGGCTGCAACCAGTGATGGCTGGTACTTTCAACATCAGCACTGCTCCAGATTATAGCTTGAATCCTTCTCTACCCTTTCCATGAGGTGTCAAGCTTTCTAGCTCTGCATAACGGGTATGTGTGTTGTGCTCCATTAAAGTTCAGAGTAAAACCCAGAAATGGAGTCACCATCCTGCTGACACAGAAGTCACCTGCTGCCATGGTTTAAGAGGTAGAGGGTGTCTCAGGGATGGGGACAAGGGTTCTTGGGTAGAAATCTTTCTTTTTTAAAAAAATCCACTGTCATTCTGGTTTCTTGACCTTTCTCCTGCACTCACTAGGGTGGCTCAATAAATTTCACAAGCGCTGAGCCAGGAGAAAGGAAATGCCGGAGTTGAGAAATGCCTGCTCTGAGGCAGATGCATGTCCTTCTCCCTGCCCATTCACTTCCTCCATTTTTTTTCAGTCTTGTGTAGAGAAGCCCTTTGTTGTTTGTTCAGGGGACCACACTTGTCAGCACTCGGGACCTGGCTGGCTTTTGAGTGGTTTAAACTTTGTGTGAGTTTTGGCTCAACCAGGAATTTGCTGAGGATGATGAAAGACAAGTTTGCTTTTGAGAGGAGCATGTTCGTATTGGACAGGGAAGTGAGACAGACAAACATGCCTCCATTGAGATTCAACAACAAGGTGATGCAGTGTGACTTGACATTCAGATGGTTGCGCCACCCCAACTCCTTAGCATATGGCCATGTTGCACTATGGAATTGATGACTCATAGAATTTTTATAATCATAGAACCGTGGAACTGGAAGGGGCCCTATAGGCCATCTTGTCCACCTCCCTCTCCAACTCCAATTCAACCTTCTTTGGAGGTTTGCAAAGAGATGCTGGATGGCCATCTGTCAAAGGGAGTCCTTTGATGGTGTTTTCCTGCATGGCACAATGGGGTTGGATTGGATGGCCCCTGGGGTCTCTTCCAACGCCAGGGTTCTATGATTCCCTGAAACGATGTCTGCATTCTAACACAGAACCTGCTTTGGAAGCCAGCTCCATGGGCCCATGCTGAACTGAGCTCTTGCAGAGCAAATTGCATACCACATTCCTCTTCCCTCGCTGTGTCTTCAGCAATGTGTAATGAGAGCGGAGAAGTGTGGTGTCTCGAGCAATTATTCTTTGATGGAGAATTGGTTTGTGTTCAAAGTACCCAAGAGGGCTCTTGTGTTCCATCTGCAAAGTGCTGGATGATGCGATGTGTCTAGCAAAAGCGATGGCTTGAGTGGAGAATTAAAGCTCTGTTCAGAGTCTTCATCTATGGCCACAGAACGGGGAGGAATCTGAGCTGCGGGGGGAGGGCAGGGGGAAGAACCAGACAGTTCACAACCTCCAGCATACCCAGGCTTGTAACACAATCGGTATCAGGTAGGAGAGAGGAAGCCACACAGAATAACTGCTGCTCATCAGCATTAGACTTTGTGCAGTATTCCAGTGCTTGAATAATCAGATGGCATTGGTGGCCATTAGGTTAATGGACTAATAGAACCTTTTCCGGATTTGGGCGGGGAAAAATGTTAAATGCCACCCAGATTGCAAAATGTTGGATGGCATTTTTTTTTAAAAAAAACCCAACCTAATAAGTCTTTTCTTTCAAAATACAGACCCCATATTTTCACCAAATCAATACCCCTGGTAAGTGAGTATAGATCTTGTCTTTCTTGGGCAATAAAGACATGAAGAGCCATGGGAGGAGATGTAAAAGAAGGATTTTTGCTTTTTCTTGGATGATTTGGAAGAACAGCTGCAGCGAACAAGAAAGTAATTCAGTGCAGAAAGGCCACTTTATATATGGTTGGAGTCTAACACCACTTCATTGTAGCATAAACAGTTATATATGGAGGTATGCCACATCAGTACTATATAATCTCCATGCAGAATATTTACACTACACTGAAGGAATGTCGGATTGCAGCTTCTGTATGTCACACTTGTCCTTTGTATCCTACTACAGTTTGCTGGCTATAATCTTATCTGCAAAGCATGTCAAAACGCTTTGGAACGTGGCTCTAAATGTTTCGTATGTATTTCACCTAACTTGAAATCACTAGGAACTTAACATTTTCTATGCCTAAGCAAAGTGTTTTCTTCAACATGGCTCCGCCTCATTTAGTCCTCATGGTTACATCCTGATCTTCCTCTTTCAAAAGTTACTTTCAAAAATTAATTCGTTAGATTTATAGTCTAAGGTCCCACCAATAGGAATTTACCAATAGAATTAGAGGTTTTGAAAGAACTCAAAAAGTTAATTCAAGATATTCCTGGGGGAAAAAAACTTAATGCAGTATAAGGATGGAAAGAATATTACAAAACATTGAAAAAAAAATTGAGAAACTCTGATGAGAAGAATCCTGGAGTAACAACAATTTTCACAGTTCAGGACTTATTCTGTACAAAATTTGCATGTGGTTGTTTTGCACAAACCCAGCATTTGCTGCTTAGGAATTAGCATTTTCTGTGGGAAATATAATATTTCAGTCCAGAAATATTAATTCCTGAGCAGAAATGCTCTAATTTTGTGAGGCCACGTCATCATAACTACAGATGCATTTGGTAAGTTACACCAATATGAAGGAATTTGCACCTCATTAAGTTACAATTATAATATTAGTATATAATGTAGCTTAGTATAATATAACTTAATATATAACTAACTCATGGCTTCATTATTGGAGAAGGAGTGAGTCTTAGGTAACTTGCTGTTTGTAACTAGCTACTTTTAAACTAGGGATACCCGGGTGTATATACCATGAAGAAGTATGGTCACTGGGTTTTGTTCTGAAAACCCTGTTCATTACACTCATTTCATTTTAATTGGATTTTATTGATTCTTCTGGTCTTCATTTTGTAATTATGTATGTCACCCTGACAACTTTAGCCATAGGGCAGCTCACAAGTTGAAAAATGTTTTTAAAAAGTCTTCATTTTAATTGCTTTCATTTTAGCTGGATTTGTTTTCCTCACTTTTAATGGAGGTGCCATCCTGCATCTCCCATGTTTTCTGTTCAGATGACATTTCCAGTCATTGTTCTGCTCCCACCAGGCATTGCAGATGCCATATTTCGGGCAGATTGGACAACAATAAAAAGAATGGGAAAGAATGTGTTGACATTTGGCTCTTCATGTTACGTCTTGGCTTTGTTCTTTCTTTTAGTATGTGCATGAGAATGCATGGGGTGTGTGCATGTGTGTTCATTTTGCATTCCACTCCTTTTTCCAAAGGAATGTACATCCCTAGACTGGCCAAAGAGCAAATCCAGCCTATGCCTGCATATATCTTTTTTGCTCATTGCAAAAGCTGGTATTCCCTTCCTCCCTCCACAACAAAGCAAGCTTCCCAGGACTCACTGTTCTGCTGCAATACCTCCTCCCTCTTGGCCATTCAGTAGCTGATGGAGTGCAGGGGAAATTACACAAGCTTCTGGCTATGGTCCAGTAGGCAGATGCAAAACGATTACATCATCTACTGAGACTTCCCAAAGATCACAGCAGAATTCGTGGATGGTGCCCTTGGCCTATTTCTGACTGTGGAACTCCCCCTTGCTTTCCATCAGCCACTGAATGGTGGTTTAGGGGAGCTATTTCAGAGAAACAGTGAGTTACATTTTCATGTACAATGCACCATGCACAACTAATCAATCAACACGGTGCACATGCATTCATGCTCAGTAAGAAACCATGTGCAGCTCTGCTTTCATGTCCTTGAACTGAATACAGCCATTCTGCATCAGACCGAAAGGTCCCACTACTTTAGTTGGGAACTTATGCGTGTGTGAGCCATCAATAGGATTCTAGGCCAAAGCAACCTTATTTATCTTTCCCAGAAGAAAATGCAGATAAGAATACTGCTATCTCTCAGCTTCTGCATTTCTCTGACTTTTGCAATGTGATTCTCAGGTCAGAAAAACACATCTTTTAGGGAAACCTAGAAAATGTACATATTAGGGGAAGATGTGCTTGTCAGGGAGCATTTGCCCATTTAATCTTGCCGCACACACCGCTCCACTGCCATGATTATGCATTCAATGTGGATGCTGTAACTTAGCCAAAAATGTCCAACTATTTCCAGTAGGTAATGTACACATGTGTGAGATGCCAACAGGATTCCAGCCAATTTTTTGAAAAGTAACTTTCCAAGCACTGACAGATACCCTCCCCTCCCCACCCCCCAAATTTTAAGCTACAAAGGAAGCTAGTATATGAACAAACCTGCTTCTTTCTCTACTTCCAGGCCAGTCCTGTGATCCAACTGAAGAAGCATTTGGTGGATGGATGACAAGAGTCTTGGATATCTTTGAAGACAGTATGTGTATTTCATTAGCTAAAGAATTACCGCGCTGCTGAAAAGCAGTATAATTTTCAGGACGACATGTAAGTCCCGTAATGAGGATCTGTCTCATTATCTAAGTGTCTGGAAGCCTCTGGTTATGTCTCAGATGACGTGCAGGGACAGCAACAAGCCCTTGAACAATCTCAGCCCAGTCTATGGGATTGTTAGTAAGCAATGTCACCAGTGACTAAGTGTCGCCTGTAGGAGAAAACAATAGTGCATAGTTTGGGAAGCTCAGTGCAGAGACCGGTTAATGCTGGTAACTGCTTCCCATCTGTTCTGTAACAGATCTAATACCATTGGGGGGCAGCTGGGAGACATTTGTTTGTTTGTTTGTTTGTTTGTTTGTTTGTCGGAAGCAGGGGGAAAAAAGCCAGAACAAGACAGATTGAGAAACACTGAGAGAGAGAAAAAATGTCTTTATGGTTTTTAATAGAGAGAATGTTCAGCAGTGTACATCAGAAGCCACCGGAGGGCCATCCAACTTGAACCTGTGCCCAAAGCAAAGTCTCATCCTTTTTTTTTTCTTTGAACTTGGAACAGGACAACCTGTTTTGCATTAAGTGAATAGGCTGCAACAGCAGTTGGAGGAGACTCATTGGTAATGTATGATAACAGTAAGCCTGAGGGTTGGGAAAACTGGGCCTAGGCCTTGTAAACTGAGAAGCACCCTCACGCTGCCCGTTGGCTGTTAGTTCTGTTTGGAATGTGGAGAAATGAAACCCTGGTTTGGAGCCAGCTCTGAGAGGCAAGGACTGGTCCTGTGTGTAGAGAGATGAAACAGACTAGCCACACTGACTGTATTGTAAAGGCCATGCTGTGATTAAATGCATTCATTACCTTTGACACTGAAAAACTTGTTGGAACCACTTTCCTCTAGATCAACGTTAGCACTTCGGAGAATACAGAAGATGGAGAGATCTTGTTTTCTGCTGCCCCAGGGACTAAAACATGAACCAGTGGATTAACATTTCAAGGAAAGAGATTCCATGTAACTATGAGGAAGACCTTCTTGACTGTTAGAGTTGTTTAACAGGCTGTCTCAGACGGTGGCGGACTCTCTGTCTTTGGACGTCTTTAAGCAGAAGTTGGATGGGTATCTTTCAGGAGTGCTGTAACTGTGTCCTCCTGCATGGCAGGGGGTGGGACTAGATGGTCTGTAGTCCCTCCCAACTCTATGATTCCAGAACCAGAGTGACTAGAAATACAGAGGCTTTCAAGAGCTCAAGTAGAATGTGTTTGTGTAAATGGTTGTTTCTGTTAGAATAATACACATTGCTTTTTGTAATGCCATTGCACCTGTTCAATTTAATATACTTTAAGGCCTCACCATGTTTTAATCCAGCTCTGCTCACAACTTGATTGAATGGAGAGGGAAAGTGTGAAAAGGAAAAATACTAATATTTACTATAAAACATGAGGCTTTTTTTTCACCTCTTAACATTCCCAAGAAACACAGCAAATTTACTTGCCATTGTGCAGCGGCAGGCACATTAACACGCGGATTACTGGAAATCATCTCAAACCTCAGCTATAAATAAATGAACCAAAGATTATAGTCTTTAGCAACTGCTGCAAAGTTGACATCTATTTGAAGAGCAGAGGAGAATTGTCAAAGGTGGGACAATTTCATGGACAATTGGGCACCATTTATCGATTTTAATAAACACAGTCTCCTATTACCTAATCCGCAGCTATGTAATCACCTGAATGAATAATTGGTTTGCCTGCATAAAATACTTTATTATGTTTTGCACATAATTGTCATCTTTAATTAATGCTCCCCAGGTTTTCTTACAACAGTAAGGGGAAGAAAAACCTTCAAGGGGCTAGGTCAAACAACAGGGTGTGGTAAGACCTTAGAAACTTGGACCAGGTGGATCAATGGGCAAAGGTTGGTTAGACTCAGATAGCTTTCTGTTCCTCCCTTCTCTGGTCCCAAAGATGCTACAGTACCACCTTTAGCTTGTTGTGCCCTTTTTAGACAATTACTACAGCAGTGATTAATTTGAGACACACACACAGAGAGAGCTGTAGATGGTTAGAGGACAACTGGTCCTGGAGACCACAGACCATTGGGGATACGAGGCAGAGGCAGAGGCAATGTTACCATCAGAATTTATAAGCTTCACCATCTCCATATGTGTGGAAATTATGCCAAATGAAGACATGGGTGCAGCTCGAGGGGGCCAGAGCAAAGTGCTCAGTTCCAAAAGAGGACTTCTCGGGAATACAAGTCTCCTCAGAAACAGAGAGCCTCAAAGGAGGAAGATTTCTTCTCCAGGGGAAACTGGCTATGGATATATCTACAGCTGAGCACTGGTAAGCCCAGGCAAGCCAGCAATGTAAGCCCTGTCCAAGACGGGGGGGGGGGTGTCTATGTAAAATTCTAGACTTTGCCAGCCATTCTTTTATCTTCTGCTTCTTATCACGAGTGCTCTCCTGGTGCCTGACCTTGGACTGAACCTTGCTTTCCTTTGGGAACTTTCATTGCCTTTTAGTCTATTGTAGTTTGGCCAAGGGATACAAATCCTCATGGGTCTCATTCTCTCATATGAGAATGACAAAGAGAGACTACCTCTCCATGGACAAAGTTATCCATTCACTGTACCATACAAATATTGCATAACCCAAAGAGCAACTGAGTGCACAAGTGAATCCACAAGGAAAGGAATGCTACTGCTAACTTCTGCAAGAGCAGCTGGATGTCCATCTGCCAAGAATATGCATCTGCTTGCACAACAGCACTGTATGTGCAACTCAGCTTCCACAACCTGGAACTGAATACAGTCCTTCAGCATCAGACAAAAATGTTCAACCACTTCTCTAGAGGAATGTATGCATGTGCAGGACTTCTATGTTGTCCAGGACTGGGACTCATGGCAAATTGCCCTTAGAAATGATGGTGGAGATCCTACACCACAGTCTACATTTCATAACTTTACAAATCCAGAGCTATGTTGTAGAATACAATGAAACCCTGTTAACAAACTGTGAAGTTGCACATCCCAGCAAGAGTGCTGTGATGCACACTGAAAATTTCTGAGGCACATTGGCTGCACCTGTTATGATCCAGCACTTCCTAGCTGGTGTTCTGACACACATCAGAAGGCATCCTTGATGGGTCTCACTGCCCACTGTGCATCGGCCCATGGGGCACCAGTCATTCTGCTGGCTATAATTGCTCGACAGACAGTTGCACCTTGGCTTGTCATGGCAGCCCCTAGGTGAACATGGACAGCACAAAGCTATGCAATTCATGTTTGCATCCACATCAGGCCATTTACAAAGATGGAAGTCTCAAGCAGAACACCAGCCCATGTTGTCTCCAAGAAATTGTGGAAGCTGCCTGGTCCTGAACTGATTAGCAGGAGTCCTTTTGCCTCGCATCCCCTGCTCAGAACCACACTGAATGGCAAGCTTTTAATTCATCGCCTGGAAATCTTGTACAGCCACAGTTTTATTCACTGCTATATATGTATTTTTTTCTCTCAAAAAAGAGAAAGCATCAGGAGTTCATTTGGCTTTGTCTGAGTCTGAATTGGGTTATTTTCATCATGAAAAGAAGCTGAGAAAAGAGTCTATTTAAAAAATATATATATAAGAAAAAAGAAAAGGGAAAAACCCTGTGAATTGTAACCAACCGCCATCGGTGTGTGAGAATTGTAGCAATATATGAAAGATGATGCTTAAACTTCATTCTGAAAGGAAGGTAATTGAAAATAGTGTTGTGTGTCGTGTTGGCTTGAGATTAAAGGACTGTGACAGAGATCATAAGGCCCCCTTTTTTTTCTTGAAGCAAATTGCCTTCGTTATAAGGAAGACTCTTTTAAAGCAGGGATTTGATCCCTTTTAGAAAGAATAAATGCTTTTGTGTTTCTTATACAAGAAGACTCTAGGTTGATCTCCTTGGGTTCATTGCTTTCCAAAACACATTTTATGATGGATTCTGGAGTTTCCATGGAATATTCTTCCTTAGTTAAGTTCTGAACCAGATTTGGAGATTCCTGATAGAATTCTTGAAAAGAAGCAAATGGAGGGTTCAGGAAAAAAAGCTTAACCATCATACCTAAGACAGGTACTCCTGGCTATTCTGGTAGTGCAAGAGCCTCGGGATTCTTCAAGTTACTCTGACTGGACTCCTCTTGGTGGCTTCTCCAGTTCCCCTACGTGGCTGGACATTCAATTCAAAGTTGCAGAAGCAGATATACCCATGAGGTGTTGTTGCGCATGAGATGTATGATCAAGGATGTGCACACTTATAGTTATGCATATGCCTTTGTTTGTGCATAGATATCTGACTGCGTGCTGGGCTGCACATTGAATGTTCTGGTCCAGCTGTACAATGTTGCCATTCCACAAAAGGATAGCGTAATACTGTTCACTGGACAACTCTGTATGCAGAGATCTACTGTATGCATCCCCCATGTAGGATCTCATCCTTTATTCCAATGGTTCTTCTAACATGGTCCTCCCACTGTGCTGGACTTCAGTTCCCAGAAGTCCCAGCTATCTTGGCCAACAGTC
Source organism: Iguana delicatissima (assembly GCA_948472985.1). Lineage (NCBI taxonomy): Eukaryota > Metazoa > Chordata > Lepidosauria > Squamata > Iguanidae > Iguana > Iguana delicatissima. Next base: position 684,258 of record CAOKZL010000816.1, on the reverse strand, counting down.
TGGAATTCTGGGAACTGAAGTTCCAAGTACCCAGAGGACTAAAACAGTACTCCACAATTTCCATTTGGCTTTCTATTTCTCTTTCACACCAGCCTGCGTGCCACATCCCATACCTACTCAGCATGCACACTCTTCACAAGGCTGGGCTGGGCTGGTGTGTGTGTGCGTCTCCTTTGGAAGATGTTTAATGTTTTTTAAAATGAAATTTATATTCCATCTGTCTCTACCCAATACTAACACTGGCTAACGCTAAAACATAAAACAGACTCATTTTTAACATGAGAGACAGGGGCATCAAGTACTTGTGGACACCTCTTGCTCCACCTGTGCATGTTAATAGCTGCCTCTCATTTCTTTCTGGCCTTGCTTTGCCTCCATTTCTGTTGGTCCTCATCAGTTAAGTTCCCTAGTGGAAGGACTGACAACAGGTTACTTTTTTATTTTTTAACAGGGCACTGGTCTGACTAGGGCTTGGAAAAGGTAACTTTGTAGATCCACTCTAAGGCCTAAAGCAGCCTTGCGGGGGGAAATGGAGAAATTGCCCCAGTTAAGTGTATTTGTGGCCTTTTCTTCTTTCTTTTTTGAAATAACAACATAGCTTCACATGTATAACTCTGCTTCCACAGCCTTGAACTGAATGTGGATGTTATGCATTGGAGACAAATGTTCATTCACCTCCACATGGGAACTTCCACATGGGTATGAGACCAATAGGACAGATTTTTGCTTGTTGCTTCATACAAAACCAGCCAAATAAACTGCCAATCGGAGGATGGATGTCTTTAGGACCAAATTAAGACCCAGGTCTCATCCCAGGCTTCTTGACATCAGCCCAGGCAATCTGTCCTTTTAGGCACCACCCTAATAGCTGTCCCCGTTTTGTGTTCCTCCTTCACCTCTGCTTGTATCCAGATGCACTTTACGGAAAACAAATAAGGCAATGCCAATGACTTCCCTACTTGTTTACAACATCTTGTCCATTTCTTCCTTCTCATGGTTTTGTTTTATTTACTTTATGCCCCCAGCCTGCCCATGCTTTCTCCATCTCCCCTGCGGTTTCCCACGTCTGTGACACATGTGAGCCGTTCTTTGGCTCTGGACTGGTCCAGACTACTCATGGCTACTTGGCTGAACCTGGCGCTGCTACCTCGAGAAGCCAGCAAGGCACCTGGAGTGACTAAATAAGTCGCAACCCCCCTCCCTGCCCTGTCTTCATCGATCTGCCTGGGAAGGTGGGGAGGGCAGTGCAAAAGTAGCACTTGGATTTCCCATTGATTTTTCCATGGGATGAGCAGTCCTTGACCTGTTGGCAGCACACAGTGGAGCCTTCTCTTCACACAGACCCCCAGACAGATTTCTCACCCACTTCTGTAAAGTGCCTTTATTACTTTCAGAGGTTTGTGCTTTACATGATGGCCTGTTAGACTAGGAATAATAAAATGGCAGATAAATGTTTGCTCTTTCTCTTGGAAAGTTGAGTCTCATTGTCAGACTGCTCATAGCAGGATTGCTTGAAATGTCAGGATCCGCAGTGGTTGGCCACTGTTGCCTCTACCCCATCTTATCAGGATGTGGGGCTGTCTCTGCCCTCTCTGCTCAGCCATGGAAACCCACTGGGTGAGCTTGGGCAAGTCACACTCTCTCAGCCTCAGAGGAAGACAAAGGCAAACCACCTTTAACCTGCCCGCGAGCAATCTCTGGTGCAATGAGGAATTGCAACAGGGATCCTTCTTCTGGTTGTCACACCAGAGACTGCTGGCAGGAGAGGGTTGAAACATCAGTCTGCGGCATCCTGATTGATAGGGGAGCAGAGGTCCATCACGTGCAGTGGCTGCCGCCTGGTAAATCAAGTCTAGGGGGTTAGGCTGGGGGACACTACTTAGTTATGTAAGGTAGTTACATAACAAAGTAGCTGATCTAGAATTTTGACCATCTTTTCTTTCTGTTTGTCTCCATCTGTCAATGCATTCCCCATATCACCTCCTTCTGCTCTGTGTTAGTTTTGCATGTCTGTATCACTCTGCAAGGTGGTTGTTTTTTTTTCTTTAAAAAAAGTCAGTGCACAAACATTTGCATTGTTTCTCTGCCAATTTTATACCAAGAGATCTATTTTTGTATGCATAACAAATCCAATATGCATTTGGAGATTTTATTGATTTATTTATGCTGAGAACTGTTTCATAGAATTCGGGGAAGTGCTAAAAGATGACATTCAGTTGTGCTCCAAGTCCTACATATGAATCTGAGATATTTGAATTGGGTTGGCTTACTTAAAAATATGGAGTTCTCCATCTGTTGTTGTTGCTGCTGCTGCTGCTGCTGTTTTATTCATTTATATCCTGCTTCTCTCCCAATATTGGGACTCAAGGCTGCTAAAAACAAATTTAAAAACAGAACAGATTAAAAACTAACCTCCTAGCTCTTGCTTCCTCCACCAGAAAAAGTCTGGATGAGAAGAAGAAGTGATTGGTGACAGTGATTACAAGAAGGACTATCCATGCCTTTTCCACACCTCCCAAGCCAAACGCCAGAGGGGTTTGGGCCTGATCAGAAATGAGCTCCAGAATGGAAGAGTTCATTTCTAAGCCCCTCTAGCTGTGAAGTTTTGGGGAGGTGGGTATTTCTTTTCAGCTCTGTTCTTGAGTGACGGAGGGTTTTTCCTATCAAGGGACCAGAAAAGGTGGGTGAGAACAGCTGTGTTTAGCTGCCATCTCTCAAGGTTCTTCTATAGCTTGACAAATATTAGCGTGGAGAGACGCATTGGTTAGTTTACGGTCTTCTGTTTGCGGAATACGTTCTCTTTATTTAGCCTCCCCCTTTTTATTATGATATTTTAGTTTTATCACCTTCCATATGATCTGTTTGTTTGCATTAAGCCAATGCTAAGTTTTCATAATCTGATTACTGGGGAGGAAGACTTGGAGGGAGACCATAAAATAGTCAAGGCCTGCCAGCGATATTACCTGGTTTCCTCATCTCCTGGCTGGGCTGGTTGGGCTTTGTACCAGATGCATAGATCACAGTGGGGGCTTTTCCACGGGCAAGAAATCTCTCGCCAAGCCCACAAGCCACAAGGAGCTCCAAATGTGTGGAAACAGATTAATTTAATGGGCTGTATCTATCAATTTGAGCACTGTTGAGTGATGGATTGATTTGTACCTGGTAAGGCTGTGTTCTGGGCAGAAAGCGTGCTGCCCAAAAAAAAAAAAAAGACAATGCAACTGGCTAATCTCTATGGGTGACAGGGAAATGAGACAACTGATCTCAGAAAGGCAATGTGAGCAAACTGACAAAGAACAGGGTGGGAGATCTGATCTGACTGAGATCCTTCACGAACCGCCATAATGTGAATTCCCCAGCAGGTAAAAGACTATACTTCCAGCTTATGATCTTGTAACTATTGAAAAGGATGGCTGCTACTGTTTCTACACAGAAATGGGTGTATTTTGCACAGTATAAGTCCTCAAGTAGAGCACCTTTTCTACAGAAAAAGCTGCTCTGTCTGTGCGAAATGGTGTTTTCTGAGCAAAAATACTGAGTGCAAACTTTGTACAGAATCAATCTAGAACAGCAAGGGGCCTTTCAAAACAGCAACATTTTCAAAAATTTTCTCAGGGCAGGAAGAAAATGGCTAAATTACACACTGCTTCCTTTGAGAACAAAATTAGTGAAAATGTATGTCCTCACCACCGAGAACCTACATTGTGCTTGCAGCAGGTAAATCTACACCGACCTCCTTCCAAGGCCACCCTGGCGCTGCAGACAATGGATCCAATGCTTCCTGGGGACCTTATGCTCAGGAGTACTTGCTTCATTTGACTTTGAACTGTCTGGATTATGTTTTGGCTTTGATAGCCCCTGCCGTCACCTTGGGACTAGCCAGGGTTTCCCCTGGTCAGCCTCTGTGCATTGGAGCTTTAAAACAGGACACACACCATTTAAGGCTGGTCAACTGCCCACAAAATAGTTACACTTCCAGCATTCTCATTATGTAACTGTGTCTACCTCCATTGTGTAACAGCCAAAAAAACACTGCACCTGTGAGTGTAAAAGAACTTCAGAATGTGTATGACACCAAGAGGACTCCTCTCATCCAAAGGTAACATCACTGTTTGCGTTAGTACTGCTTTTGCTTTTACAACCTGCAGCCATTCTTCTTAGCAAGTGAAAGGAGGGCCAAACATATTAGCATATCCTTGATTAAATTTTAGTACAGGTAGCTGGCTCCTAAGGCTTTGTGATCATAGCTCATAAGATGGGATGAAGCCTCAGGGCAGTCAGTTGCCCCACTCTGTCTTGAAACTGCAGTCATTGGACTGGGAGAGAGCAGCTGCAGCGCTGTTTTTCTCTTCTTCTTCTAACCATAGGGTCATTTATTTCCACACATTGGAGTTTTCATTTCCTTAATTGGAAATAGGCAGGTGAAGATCTAAATAACTTGGTTTCACCGTCCTTGGCAATTGCTAAATTGCAGGGGAAGTTAATCTCCAGTGAGATTACTACATATTCACCAAGTAATAAGTTTTCCTCTGAAGCAACGGGTTTTTTTCAGCCTTTATCGTTGGCAATAAATGCACTATTAGAAGCCAGAAATGATATTGCAGGTTCCTTCCCAGAGGGTTCTCATGGGGGTATTTTTGTGAGGCAAAATATCCAACAGGCTATTTTTGCAAACTACACAGGGCTGATAAAAAATCAACAGCGTGTACCCAGAGTTTGCAATAATGCAGACTGAAAAGAGAGGGGGCTAAGTAGCCGAGGGAGAGAGGGAGGCAGTGCGGGCTTTGATGGTGCTTCTGGGGTTGCCAGGTCTCCAGGAGCTGGCCAAAATCTCCAGGCAGATCTGATCTGCAAGCAAGGCGAGGAATGCACTGGAGGAGATGGACATTTGATTATTGCATGTGAGGCAGTTTTCAAGTGGAGGAGAAAGTGCAGCCCATGGGCTGTATGAAGGTGCAGATAAGCACAGCGGATCTCAAACTGCAAGTAAGCACAGAAAGTCCCAAACTGCAAACCCATCTAGGAGTCTCCTCCTCAGGCTTTCCTGACACTAGCAAAACTCATTATTTTCAACCATTTTTCAAATATTTTTAAATATTCTTTCCATCCCTACTTGGGACTAAGGTATGCTCCAGACGTAAAGGCCACTTCTAAGTAAACATTGTGCTTGGAGGAGTCTTCATGTTTCAGGGTGCTTCCAGGCTAAGGAGGCGGGGGAGTAATTCCCACCACTGCAAGTATCTGAAAGGAGACAAAAATAATAACAACCTTCCTGCCCATGCTGATACTTCCTGAAAAACTCTTTTGGGGGTCCCAGCCTGTTTGCCCCACCCCTGTTTTTAGATCCTTTCTGTTTCTTTGGATGCTATCATGGCAAAGTTTCAGAGAATCAGAACTGAGGGGCTGGTCATTCACCGCCACAGAAACAAATGGAAATAATATTGGCCTAACTGCAAAATTGCACCCCAAACAGTTTTGGAACTACTGAGCTCCCTATGGAGAGAATGTTATTGCTCCACATATGCAATATGAACACAGTAAATATAGGACAAGTGGAAGGCATTATCTTAGCACACAATCTCATGCCTGTTTCCTTGAAAGTAAGCCCTGATTTATGTGTTGATTTAGAAGTCAAGAGTTGATTCCATGGGTCTACTGGAGTTGGGATTAACCAAGAGGATTCAGGCCAGAGTTGAACTCAGGTCTGTTACTTCTTGCTAGTTTTACACTAAATTATTATCCTATGTCTGGAGCTTTTTTTTTAAAAAAAAAATTTCAAACCGCAAGGATTGATTGCTTCCTCTCCATTTGAAACAGATGTTTGGCTAATTATCAGGGACTTGATGCTTCAGTGTCCTTTCAGTGACAATGAGAATAATGACTGGAAATTCAGGCTTCTTTCAGCTCAGCAACAAACCTTTAAAGCAGGCATGTCTTAAAGAGGGTTCCCCATTTGTTGCCAAAGCCTGGCATTCAGTTAAGGTCCTATACATGGATGAGTCATGTTGCACATGCAAGGCCCAAAAGTCACTCTTGCTCAACGGAAGTATTCTGCTGAAAGTGTGGCAGTGGAGTTCTGCAGCCATCACGCTCTTCTGTACCTCATCTTTGCAAGATACAATTGCACATCATGTGTTGTAGTTGTGCATGGTACCTTAAGGTTGCACACCCTCTCTTGTGCACTGTGGTTGAACATTCTATACTATGCATTGAAGTTGGGTAACCTTTATTTTGCCTTATGGTTGTGCATCATGTTTCCTGCATCACACAATGGCATCTAGTCAGGAACATGTGTTGCACAACATTGCTTTCTGCATGAGGGGGGGTTACATAGGGCTTAGTAGCATACCTCTACATGCAGATAAATCATAGAATCCTAGAGCTGGAAGAGACCCCAAGGGCCACCCAGTCTATCCCCCTTCCGCCATGCAAGAAGTCACCATCAAAGCACTTTCAAATGATGGCATCCGGCCTCTGCTGAAAAACTTCCAGAGAAGGAAGATTCTATACCTTCCAATGGAGGGCTGTGGGGACACAGCCAGCCATTTCTCCAATCGTCTCCATTTTCCACCAGCAATTGGAATGACTATGGGCAAGGAGCTACTGTAGCACAGCAGTGAGTCCTGGAGGGGCTTTGGGTATGAGAGAGAGAGGAAGAGAATACCAATCTCCGCAATGACCAAATAAATAAATACACGAGTGTAAAGTGGACTTATGCTTTGCTACTTCACTGATACCATGCCAGCCTTAGTCAGCAGCTGTTTGCTGGCAGCTCTTTCCTATTCATTCATGGCTTTCTCCAGAAAACTGAACTGTCTGAGAGCCATTTGGAAAAGATCTCTTCCTTCCCTTCCTCTTTTCTCCTGGCATCACTTTGCATTTTCTCTCCCTGGGGTGCAAGCAGACAGAGAGGTGGCTTCAGAAAAGGATGCATCAAAACCTTTGCCTCCGGCTATTCAGCAACACAACTGGCTTTCTGGCCTGCAGGCTCCTTGCCAGCTTTCATCCCCCTCCCTCATTCTTGGCAGATGAAACACCCACCCTTCTTGGCACTGGACGACAGTTCTGCCCATGTGGTTTGGCTCTTTTATGGAGTGTGCCAAACACCAGGTGTCAACAGGTGCAGTGGGGGTGTGGTGGGTGGGGGGACACATGGATTCTTTGAATGATGAGGCTGTGGCGAGACCTATCCAGTATCGGAAGAGCACCTCCAAAACCACTATTTGATCTTATCAGTTCCACCAAGTGGCTCACTCTTCTGCCTCCATCAAATGATCACACTCAGCTACCCATCTTTGAAGAGCTACACCTTTTCTCCTCTGTCCCAGTGGGTTACCCAAGGCTGAGCAGAGATTTGAACCCTGGATTCCCATGACCTTAGTACAACACCCAAACCATTATACAGTGCTGGCTCTCTGAGCTGCAACATACGCCATCACATTTCACTAACAGGCTTCTAGCCATCACGGCCTGGCTCTTCTCAAGTGATCTGCAGCCAAAAACTCATCCATGCTTTGCTACTGGACATTTCCTTGGAGAACAATCTAGATGCCATGAAATGTGTGTGTGGTGGGCGAGGGAGAGCCTTGTGCTCCTGAATCCAATGTGAGTCAGACCTCATGCTGCAGCTCCTCTTCCTTCTTTGTTTTCCATTTTAAAAAATAATAATAACAATAAACCAGACAGTCAAAAGGATAAAGGACCACTCTTTTCTCCCCAGGAGACATCTGTGTTTCTGAATGCAAACTAGGGAAGCAAACACAGTAGGGATTCTAATTAGAAAAAAGAACACTTTCTTTCTTTCTTTTTTTTTAAAAAAAGATACAGCTTTGTCTTTCAGCTCCTTATTTGTGTAGACTGCATCTCCCTTCTTGGCGGCTTTGTTTGTGCGTCAGTAGAAACATATATCTCATATTGCCAAGAGCAAACCATCTCTTCTAACATGCTTGGAGGAGAGGGAAAAGGAAGGATTAAGGCTCCATTGTCTACTGACCAGTCCTTCTTTGCTTAAGGATGTGGGATTGGCTAATATTTTATCTCAAATAATCTAACTCAGGTGATCTCAGATCTGAGCCGTCTATTTATTGAAGGAATTTTATCCTCAGCCTCCCACACAGCAGAGATGTAAATATTTACTTCGTTCATCTTTGCACATGAGCAGAGAACATGGCAAAAGCAAGAGACAGAACCATTAGGTTTCCTTAATGTATTATTCTTAATTGTGTTTCTAGCATAGCCCTTGAAGAAGGCCATTCAATTTAACAGATAGGCTTAAACACGTTGGCCTTTTTATGGAAAAGAAAACTTGTCAAGGCTGTTTAAAGAATAAAATATAGATCATCCATAAGCATGTGGAGTCCCGTCTCTTCCTTTGCTTGCTGGAATGTATTTCCCAGCACTCCTCACATTTCACTAAGCTGGCTAAGAGGGCTGGGAGCTGCAATCTCACCATATCTGGAGGGCTGCAACATCTCTAGCCTGATTAGCACTACCAACTAGAGTTGACCCCAGGACTCAATTGGATAGAGCTATGTGTTGACTCACCATCTCACAATTGATTCAGTGGGTCGCCTCGAGTGGAGACGGAGCCGTTCGGTTTCTGGCCAAAGTGTCTCACAGTGCGATAAAGAAAAAGAGGAGTAGTGGTGGTGGCGGCAGCAAATCAATAAAAATACAACTTTAAAAATAATGAAACACCAGGGACAATAGATAATATAAGCGAGGGAGCGGGCAGCACAACAGAACAGTGGAGTAAAAAGGTGTTCAGTTGTGCTCGAAATGACATTTGGGCGGGAGTCCAATCAATCTCCCAGGCCAGGGTGTTCTGAAGCAGCCACAGAGAAGATTCAGTGGCACATGCTTACTGACAGAACATGGCTGCAATTCGTCATCTTCTCGGTGCAGAGCAAATATTCACAGAGGGAGATAGGCGAGGCAAGCGCTATGCAACCCTCATGCAGAACAGTCACATTGCACCCCCCTGGCAATGACTGGGTGCTATTGCACAAAGCAAAATATATGGTGCACAGCCAGAATGCACAGAAGACAGTGCATCACCACAGCGCATAGTGTATGGTGCAGAATGGCAACGGACAATGCATAATGCTCAACTGTGACACCCAAAGTGCAATTTTAATGTGCAAAGACAAGGCATGGAGGACCATAGACTCTGCACATCTCTGCTTCTTTTTCTATTGAAAGAATGTGTGGTTTGCGCAGTGGTGACTTACTTGGCCCTGCATGTATAGCATGAGTAGTGCATGGGTGTGTCCCTAAGTGGATACTAGCCCTTGTGAGTGCAGGTTGTCTTGAAAACTTACAGAATATCTATGGGTAGAGAAATTGGGAGGGAGGGAGCCCCAGACTTTGGACTGTTGCCTGTGTTATCTCTTAGAGTAGGGATGGAAAAATATTCACTGGTACCAAAAAATAGCTCCTGATATTTCCTCCTCTTCAGCATCTTCAAGGTGGATCCTGTTGTGAGCTTGCAGGGCTACCCTACTGGGTCCTAGCCAATCTGCCTGTATGGCTATTCCTCTGTAATCTCATTGATTTCTTGAAACCTCTGCCTGTCTTTCTCATTCTCTCTTTCCTCCCTTCTGCTAAGTATCTGAGAACATTAATAAATCCCCTTGGTTGGCAGTTAATGAATGCCTTTGTAGCTTAATTTAATGGTAGCAGTCCGAGGGCTGGAGGTTTCGAAGGGAGCACATTCAAATCCAGCAGGAGTTGGATTTTGTATTAAACATTTCTCCTGATCTGTCATTCGTCACAGTAGAACTTCATTTCATTACCTTGATCATCTCCAACCACCTGGCACTTAGAGCCATGATTTCAAAGTACAAAGTGTAACCTGCTGCAAAGATGACCTCTCCCAATCCCTCCTCTAAGGAGGGTTCCTCAGATCGCAGGAACCTAACCCATTGTACCAGGAAGGATTTTGAATTAATCCTTAAGTGCGCTCAGCTTTGCAATCTCTTCTGTGTCATTTTATAAACATGCAGGCCTCAATCCAACATCCCCTTGGTGTAGCATAAATGTTCACGTGTAGAGACATGACACATGAGCATATTAGCAACGACAACTAGGTGCCATCATGCTATGCACATTACATGGTGCACAACTGCAATACAAAGTATGGGATGCACAACCACAATGAACAATGTCCAGCCACAATGCAAAGTGTAGGATGCACAACTGCAACATTTAATCCACAATGTGCACCTTGCAAAGACAAGGCATAGATGGTATAGATCTGTTGCATCATGATGACATTTTTTTGGCTCTATGTGTAAAGATGACTTACGCATGCATATGTTCCTAACAGAATTCTGGTGACAAACTGGCCTTTGGGGAAAAAATATGGGTCTCCGGTATTTTTCCTAAGCTAGGCCCCAAAGGTCATCTATTCACCAGCCCCTTCAGTCTACCACCTTATTCCCTGGGATTGCAGCCACTGTGCCTTCTCCTTTGGGTCAGTGGGACAATCAGCAAGCATATGTGCAGATAACAAACGGTTATTCAATATCAGTATTCAGCTGAAAGGTGGCTTAGGGCATCTACTGTGTAAATACAACAAACATAGATTTCTACTTTGCAAGCATGGTGTGAGATCTCATCCTCTGCATTTTCAGCTAGAAGTTTAGAAATGCAGCTGCGTGCACACACACACAGATTCTCCCAACCATGTTGTCTCTTGCTGAGGTTTCACCTCTGTAGTTATGGGCATGTACATCTTTGGAAGGAGAATAATACATAACCACAGGTGCTTATTGACTGGGGCACTACTGAGTTACAAATAGACTCAGCCGAGCCGTTGACTGAAGAATATACAGAGGAAGGTGCTGAATTATTGATAGGGGCTGTGATGTAACCGAGGAGTGTGTGTGTGTGAGTGGCCTCCTCTACAGCCAAGGCGCATCAAACAGATCATCAGCTAAGACGCCACCAGTTGACACACAGCCCCAGCCCCGTGGCTGCAGTCTGATTCTAGTTCTGGCACAGAAGCTGGGCTTTTAATTATTAGAAGAGTGGTCATGAAATCAACCTCATCAGTGACTCAGATTAATTCACATGATTGAACCATCTGCATAAATTTGTGTACGGTTCATAAAGTTGCAAGGGAACATGTTCATCCCCTGCTGCCATGCAGGAGCCAACAACCACAAGCCCTATTTCTGCTAAAATGTGTTGTTTGTCACGTGTCTTCAAGTTGTTTCAACCCACCACTGAACCCACCACTCCTAGTAAACAGAATGTAACAGAGAGGTGGAAGCTCAGTCTTTTGGCCACTGTACCTACACATCAAGCTGTCTTCCACTGCATTAGACCAGAGAGCTGGTGGAGACCTTGGAGTTCCTCTCATTCTACTTGGTGGATTCAGGAATCTTGCAACTACTGCATCCCAGACTGTTAGCTGTCCAGCCCCTGCTCTGATGTGCAGAACCCTGTCCCTCCAAACTGGTTCAAAACCTTGGAGATCTCCTTTAGAGTACAGACAAAACCCAGCATGGCCTCACCACAAACAGTGGTTTTCTGCCCACAAAAGTGTGACTTTTGTGCAGAATAAGTCCCAAACTGCAAAAGATTCTCATCAGTCCAGGATTCTCATCAAGGTTTCACCGACACTTAAGAATTTATTTCCCTACCAGTTTCTAAATATTTTTGAATATTTTTCCATCCCTAGTTTTGAGCTTGTAGACAGAAAGGTGGGGTGTCAAGGTAACCAATATGCAAGTATTAATGTTAAAATTATAAATTAAAACTCAAAAGTATTAAAATCTGACTGCACTTAATCTGACCTGGATTGTACCTGCTTCATATGACCTTGCTTAAGATAAGCTGACCGTGTCTTAGTTTGATTGGCCTGTAGTCGCCTAGGATTGACTTGGTTGGACCTGAATGACTTCCTCTGTCAGCCTGGTGAGCCTATGGAGTGGGAACAAGCCTTCAATTCCATCTTGTTTTATCTGCTTTCTCCCAGTTGAGAAGGTCAAATCCTACAAGGGAGGAGTATGTGACCCTACTGGTCTGGTCAACAGAACAAACCTTTGCTCCTCATTTAATTAACTTGTATCTCCGGACAATATTACAGCTCCTAAGTTAGCTTCCAGGAGGTGGAGCAGCGCTGGCTTCTCAGTCAGCTTCATGAAGACTGATTCCAGGAAAGCAGGTGAGGGGGGAGTCTTAAAGGTACGACTCGGTGTGGCAAAAGGAGCAAACAAGAATGAGCATCCCTTTGGCAAGGGATCTTTTAACAAAGAAAAGGATAGAATTTATTGAGGCCAGCACCATAAACAAACCGGCAATAAATAGGGAATTGCTTCTGAAATTACTTGGAACTGCTTGGTATTGAATTTGATCATGCGTGCTTTTATTGTTTGTGGAATGGGATGCCTATTTTATGTATCACCCCTTTCTCAATGGCCAGAGTTTAAATGGTTTGATGATTCATTATGGGATGGAGGTGGGGGTGGATGAGAGACCTGTGAGCCAATTGCCTGCCCTGTGCAAAGTGGACCACCCTGGGCTTGCTTTGTTACTTATTTTTTCCAATCTCAAGTGAAGGGGTTGGGGTTGTGTTTCATAAATCTCTGCAGCTGCAACACTGAGCAACTGAATGCATGCTCCAACACCCAACCAAATGTGCATGCACTTGTGTATCTACATGCACCCTGGTAGTGCATACACAAAGTCACTTCTACAAACTTAAAAGTGAGTTTGGATGTTCTGCCTTGGACAAAAATGTCCAGTTACTCCTGGAGGGGAACTTACACGTGTCTAAGACACAGCAGGATTCTAACCTATCTCAATCTTAGAGAGTTACTTCTTTGGTTTCCAGCTTCCAGGATGTGCTCATGCTGAGGGATTCTGGAAGTTGTAGTTCTTCAAGATACCTTTTCCAAGCTCTGGACAAGTCATTGGAGAAAGGATATGGGGCCCATTTTAACTGGCAGTCTTGCAATGGTGGCTGAATGCTTCCATGTCAATGAGGCAGTGAATCTGCACTACGTTTTAATCTGAACTTTAAAAGAGTCATCCAAAGTGCTATGACTCAGAGGATCTGAAGCTTGTTCATCAAGTGATACAATTTGTGGTAAAATTCTGCTAGATCATTGGGAACTCTGGGATATATCTTTGGCCTTTGCAATATTGATTCAACTGGGGGACTGCAGATGACTTCAAGACAAAAGAAATTTAACTCATGAATAAGATATTGTGACTCATTCTAGCCAGAGATCATTTTGGCAGCATGTTCTGACAGCACATGAACATTGGTTTGTGCAATTCACTAACAAAACAGTGTTGTGCACCTATCATGTCACTGTCTCCGTGAGGTGCGCTCTTGACTATAACATTTACGAGGAATAAATTCTTCAAATAATCCTAGTTGTAGGACATATTGCTTTGCCTTTTCATCTTTTTATATTTTTCCATGCCCACTTCCACACTTTTCCCCAAATGACCCAAAGCAATGCCAGATCCCTTAAACTGTGAGGCCACCAAAACTACGCCCAGGCTTCTACAGAGACCGTGTAAGAGAAATACCCAGAGAGAGATACACAGGCAGAGAGAGTCTACTGCCATCATGGCTTGTGGTGAGCTCTGTGTAGACCTATTTAGGCAAGCAAAACAAGCCATGGAAACCAATTTGGCAGGGAGAGTGTCGTTGTTTTCACAGCCCGGTATTTTCCATGTAAAATTCCATGTGTGCTGCAGACCTTGACAGCTACAACAGCTTGCATGTGTTCCACAGAGGACTTCTGGGACTTGCCCCACCTTTCCTGATTTTGCAGAAGGAGGATGTGTGCAAATAATATTTGATCACAGTAGAAAATGTGCTCCATTTAATGAAAGGTCGGGCTGGCATAAACTGCTGTAATTTAAAAAGCCCCAGGCTCTCGGAACTTAATGCTGTAGAAGTGATGAGGTACGAGGTGGTGTGATATATTTACCGTGTCTTCCTAAAGTGGTTTCTTGCTAATAGGAAATAGCCTCCTTTTCAGAGCTGAAGTTCAGGACAATTCAATACACCTCTCCAAAATGGCAATTTAGGCTGGTGGAAAAACATGTCGTGTTGCTTACCGATAGCTCCTGTCCCTCCCTGCCCCTTCTTTTCTTGTCTAACTGTCATAATTCCTGCGTGCTTCACACTGACATGAATCCAGAATCATAATCAGACCAATGCTAGCACTAGCTGGTGGCATCCACTTTGTTTTTTAGTCTGAAGTTTAAAGGAACTCTCCAAAGTGCTAACCTACCGATACGCCTCCCAAGCTTACTGCTCACTTCCAGGTCCCCTAAGCATTTCCAAAATGGCAGGGTTTTCATCGACTGTCTTGTGTCAGGAACAAAACGGCTCCAACTGCTTGTTGCTTCCTTTGAGAAGAAATGCCATAAAGAATCCCATCCTTAGTAGGGAGAAACCGCTGCTTTCCAGACACCCTTCTCTGTTTTGGATGGCCTCCTTTTTGCTTCTGGCCTAATCCAGCTCCTCCAGCTGGGCTCATGCTTTGAAGAAGAATAAGGTGGTGGGGATTTCATGTCATCAACACTCCTCAGACAAGCCTGCCTTGCTGAGCCAGCCCCTGGGAGACAAGGGGGAACTGATTTCCGTAATCCTGGATGGATCTGAGCCATTCAAATTGCTCCAGGGCCTGGTTAGCCTTGCAGTCCATCCTGGCTTCTCTTTGAGCCCCTTTCCCTCCCCCCTCACTTGTCCTTGTGGGGAAACATATTAAGGAGTTTAATATTATTTGAAAAAAGCTCATCACCAGAAGATGTCTCCTTTCCCCTGGGTCCCATTGAAGCTGGATTGCTGCAATAGCTTTCCCCTTCCCTGGGCCCAGCTGAATGCCCGCCCTGCTCGCCCACTGGTGCAGCACAATTTTCTAGCTGTTTCCATCTTGGCGTGCTTCTTTTATTTATGCCTCTCTGGAAATTTCCCTCTCCTGTTTGCAGCCTTGCTCTGCGCCTACAGCTATTCAAACAGTGTAAATACAGCTACAGGCCTGCCATCAGGTGGGCCCATGTGTGTTCTTTTGCTTGGCTCTTAGAAGTGCCATGAATAGAATGGGTAAGCAGGCAGAGCTGCCTGCAGTGTTCTACCTAATAGCACATGCTGCCGAACTGGGATGCTCTTACCATGAGCTGGCATTTCAGTTAAGCCTGATATCATGATGCCTACCAGATCAGCTGAGAGCTCTTCTGAGGATGAGGAGAAGAGCCTTACCACTAGGGTTGGCTGGGGGCTGCCATGTCACTGAGGCAATGAATCCATGCCAGCTTTTAGTCTAAACTCTAAAGGAGATATCCAAGGTAATGATGGGGGAGGAGGGAATAGGCTTTACCATCTTGGAGTTTTTGTTGTTGTTGTTGTTGTTGTTGTTGTTGTTGTTGTTGTTGTTGTGTGTTTTCAAGTCATGCTTCCGAGTTCTGGTGATCCTAAGGCAAACTTATCATGAGGTTTTCTTGGCAAAGTTTGTTCAGAGGCGGGTTGCCCTGAGGCTGAGAGAATGTGATGTTCCCAAGGTCATCCAGTGGGGTTCCAGGGCTGAGCAAAGGGGATTTGAATCCTGATCTTCCAGAGCCCCAGTCCAACACTCAGACTATTGTACCATGCTATACCAAGCTGGTGTGTACCTTGTGTGTGCCTGAACAGTCATCAGGAGCAATCCAGACCCAGCAACAGAACAGCCATGTTGCATTTGAGTGTCTGAGTATGGCAGTGAAGGCTGGTAGGGTTGGTCCCTTGGTCTCTCAGGGAAGAAAATTAATTTCCATCTGCATTTTGTTTTTTTATCAAGGGACGCTTGGCACATGACGACCTTCCACCACATGGTCTGGAACCCCCTGCACTCCTCAGGTGCCAAGGATGTGGTCTGAACATGCCACAAGGAGGGACTGAAAGAACGACGTAGCCTCAGGAGGCCTCCTGCCCATCAGCAACACTTGTCCTTTGGTCTGCCTATGAAAAGGGTGGCGGTGAATTTGGACTGTACTCAGCACGAGGGCTGCAAATGCAGACACCTGCTTTCCAATCTGTTGTTGTTCAACAACAACCCCAAACACAAAGCAATTGTGAAAAAGAAGCAGGGATGCATCACTGAAATGCCCTGTCCTCACACTGAAGATGTAAGCGCACGGACAAACCATCCAGAGAGGAAAGGCTTCCTCAGGATGATAAAGCTCTTTAATATGAGCAAGAAATTTGCCTCATTTGTCTTACACTACACAACTTTTATAAATAGGCTGAGAGGATTAGGGAGGGACCTCAGTCAAGCCAGTGGGCAGAGGGCTATGCTGACCATTTCAGAATGGGGTTTGGTTGAAGTGGTTGGCATTGGTGGCTCGGAAGGCTTTTCCTTAAAGCAGAACAGGGAAACCTCTGGCTCATTGGTCAAATTAGCCCCCCAGACTTCCATTGATGGCCCACAGAGCTCCAGCCAAGGCCACCTCTATGTTCCCTCCCTCTGAGAAGGGCAGGTTCTATTTGGAGCCATCACCAAAATGTCCATGAGGTGCCATGGAGGAACAGCTTCAGATGTCAGTTGGACCACTACTTTAAAGTGTTCCAGGAGCCTTCAGTTGGAGGCCCGCTTGATTCTGGCAAAGGCTAAGGTAGAGGCCCTGTGAAGTCCAACACTCAGGAGACACCACCCCAGGGTTGTGGGAACATCTACCAGGGCTAAGCAGCATAAGAAGGGACGTTCATGAATAGAAAGGATAAATCTTCCTCTCCCTATGATCTCACCTCCTCCCAGTGTGTCCAAGTAGGATGTGTGAGTTGTATTTGAGTGTGGCAGAGGGATGCAGAGAGGTATGAAGGGACTGCAGATACGTCAGCATGCAATGTGTGTGTATGTGACTGAAGAGTGTGTGCATCTATGAGGCATGTTACACGCACAAGTACCTTCATTCCATGCAACCTTCCTAAATTAGACAGGCTAAGGGTGTGGTGGTAGGGTGCTGCGTTCCTTTTTCCTGAAATCTTATACTGTCTTGGAAAAGTTACTCAACTTCTGATTCTTCTCTGAAAAATTCTGGTGCTTTGTAACTTAACCTGAGGAGCATATTGCTTCTCCCTAGAAACAACATTCAGAATCAGAATTCTTGCCTGGATTATGAGTTACCCTCTGGTCAGACTCCTCATGGATTAACCACCAGGGCTAGCACCATTCTCCTCACTAGCCAGTACTCTAAGGTTGCCATTCCCTGCTCTGTAGGGATGGAAGTGGGTCTGAGAGGCACACGCTTCCTGAAGGGGGACTGGATTATTTTGACTGCAGGCCTGTTCAGAAATCCACTCTGGGTCTAAAATGGCAGCAAAAAGCAACAAGGCATCCTGATGGAGAGACCAGTGTAAGTAACTAATGAGATGTCATTGAACAACAGCCAGACAATGCCATGAACATAAAGTTACTCTCCATCTCCTCAAAGTTGAATCTTGACCATCCTATCACTTTTGAAACATCAAGCTGTTATTCTCCAGTTACTCCCTGAAAAAGCAATTCATTACACTTCATAATACTACCCATATGATGTTCCTTCCCAAGATGACACCTCATCCAAAGAGGCTGCAATATCAATGGACCAGGGACTCGTCTCGACCCACTCTTGTCACCTGATGGACAGACAATTAGCATGGCTGGACTGGTACCCTTTGAGTTACAAGGGAGTAAAGATTTGAAGGCCTACAACAACAACAGCAACAACAACAATGGGAAAGCAACCTTTAGGAACTCAGTGCTTTATTTGAAACAAAAAGAGACAAGGAAGAGGCATGTGTGCGTGTGTTTTGCAGGCTCCAAGCAAGCTGGATAATGAATGAGCAGGCATGAAACTAATAACGGCTCCAAAATGCCTGAAATGCTGAACAGGATTTTAAAATCTCTTCTCTTTCTGGAAAGTAGAAAAAGGGGATGGATTGTACCTAGGAAGGGGAGAGGATAGGTGTGTGAACATTGAGGGAACTGTGTACACCAGGGAAGATATCACTCATGACCCTCTGACTTTCCATATTCATCCACCCACAGACCTTGGGATCCCTCAACCAGCATGACTAGTTAATGTTTGCAAGCTCTGCTCACCTTCCCTGGGCTTGCCCTGAGCAAGGCAGGGGCTGGGGGAAACAGAACAACATCCAGCACTGGCTGGTGTGTCCCATGCTGGAGGTCAGACTGGACCTCACAGCAGTTTTACCAAGTCTACTGAACTGCAAGCCACCAGAAGCCACTAGCAACACAATGGGTTGGAATCCTCTCAGTGGTTTCTGCATATGTACCTTCTGCCATGGAGGAAGCTGGGCATTTTGGTATGATGCAGAATGGTTATATTCAGTTCAAGGTTGAGGAATTGGGGTTGTGCCTGTAGTGCCATTGTCCTTGGCTGCACCTTGCACAGGTCTGTACGTGCCTTCACATCATGCAGGAGTGTGCAGAGTTGTGTTTGGTTGTGCAACATTTCAACGGCACAGCGAAGCCCCTTTGGGCCACCACCACATAGCTCCATGAGCTTCATCTCCTCCATGTAAGATTGCAACCTTTTATACCCCCAGGCTTCATTTTGTAGCAAGAGTGTTTAAAAAAGGAGGCACATTTGAGGCATGGTGGATATTACCCTGAAAACTCCAGGTTGCAAAAATGCAGCCCCTCTCCTGTGCAGTGCAGTCCAGAAAGAGAAAGCCTTTCCTTTCTCTTTTTTTGCCCAGATACTGCTTTCAAGTCAGACTTCAATGGAAGGTCCTTAAAAGAAATGCTCTCACTTTGGAGAGAAGCCACCCCATCACTGCCTGCCCTGCAACATTCAAGAATCTTCCAACCAGCAGGAGGCACTAATTATAAAAACAAATAGAGGCACTTGAATGTCTTGGAGGGATGACTTTGGCTTTTTAACTCCACCACTCTCTCCTTGGCTCCCCACCAAACGTGAAATCTCTTTGAGGACTTGCGTTCGAGCACCAGTATGCAAACGCCTCCAACCAACCTCCTTTCCTCCAAACAAGAGAAAAGAACATCTGAAGCTCGGTGTGTATCGGAGAGCTGGAGACTCTCCAAAGGAGAATGGAGGAAAAGATATTCCCCCTCCCTCTTTTCATGATGGATGCCTTTGAACAGCAGCTGCAGTGATGTGGAGAGGGATAGAGAAGGATGTTGGGGCTGAAAGGGGATAATGGACTCAGAAGGGGCTTGTTTGAAAACAGGGAAGGGGTGGCAGCTTCAGAAATGGCTCACACAGCATGGTGGAGATGGGAGAGATCAACTAGCTGGAAGGAAAGCAGTGGGTTGTTGAGCTAGTTCAGCCCTTTGGTGCTTGACATTGGGAACTCTCCCTGCATAGCTGCAAATGCACACTGATCTAAGTTAAGGAAGGGATTTTTCCCAGCTCCCACCCAACCAACAGTTTTGGTTTGAAAGCAGTGGATCATTGCGCAAAACTGTCCTTCAATGCACCATAGAATCCTGGAGTTAGAAAAGCCATGGGCTAGATGGCATCCCCAGTCCCATTTTGCTGCCCACCAAGTTCCCAGGGGTACTCTTGAAATTCCCAGCATCCCCCAAAAGTTTTTTAAATGGAGTGTGCAGGGGGTTTTTGCATCACAATTGCTCTAAACAGTTTATGTTGTTATGTGCCTTCAACTCATTTCCAACTTATGGCTGACCCTATCATGGGAATTTCTGGGGCTGAGAGTATGTGATGTGCCCAAGGTCACTTAGTGGGTTTTCATGGCCCCACAGGGCATTGAACCCGGGTTTTCAGGGATGTAGTCCAACTCTCAAACCACTACACCATGCTGGCTCTTATAACAGCTTATCATTCCCCCCAAATGTGTCAGTCAGCTAGTCATGCCTCCCACAACCTCCCAGTCCCTCAACTTTTCTGCCTCATGGTCAACAATTAGCCTGAAAAGAAACAGGAAGCAACATGGCATCACTTCCAGTTTTCTGGCAATGCATGAGTGTGGCCTGCCAATCGCACACTGGGTGTAAATGGGCCTACTGTCTCCCCGCCACAGTCTCCCCTCCATGCTGTAACAGAATCTGGTCTGGTAGCAACAAGCCAGCACACACATGGCAGTTTTCCAATGCCATGTTGTTAGACAATTGTAACATTGTACAACGAAATGTGTAATGCATGTAATGTGCAATGTACACCAATGCACAATGTGTGACCATGCACAATGGCATCTGAAGCAAAACTCCACTTCTGCAAGGCTGAACTGGAAGTGACCATTTCATATTGGACAAAAATTCCTATCTGCTTCTATAGGTGAACTCACCACATGCATAAGACACCAACAGGATTCTAGCCAATATTAACAGTAGGTCAGCTATGATAAAGATCAGGCTTCTACACATTTGCCAGAAACCTGCAAAGATTGACAGGAGGAAATGCCAGACCTGAGCTTGGAAATGTAACTCTGGGTTTAGTTCACAACCAGCGCTTGGGTTTGGCATGAATGCCTGAGAACAGGCGCAACACAGACACAGATGAGCAGCAGCAGCAAAGAGCTCTGGAAGACCTCATTGGATTCCTTCATTTCCCCATAGATGTTTTGAAAAGAGATCAGTGAGATTTACCCAACATCCTAGCATCCCTTGTTATCTCAGGATGATAGCCCTGGGATAACAAGCAGTGATTGTTTAAATAAGGAAGCCATTAAGTTGGTGTCTGAAGGGACAGCTCTTGGAGATTTCAGCAACTGCCCCCTTGCCTTCTTTCTTTGCCTCTCTCTTCTTCCTAGTAGGCTACCAATGGGTGATTGATTGCTCGTGGAGTAAAGAGCCTCCGGATCTGTTACCTGGATGACATGCATTTAATCTCTTTGCAATTCCCTCAGCATGGGTCAGAAGTCTTAATGGGATCCAACTGTGGCACTTCTAATAATTTCTCTCAGCTGGAGTGTTTCAATGACTATATTTAAAAGCAGAGGTGGGTTATTCTCCCCCCCCTTGCTTCTTTTCTCTTTTCAAAATTACAAATATACAGTCGGGGAACCTAACAAAGAGCAGAGTCTATTTGTCATGTCTGGCAGCCACTGCTGCACTCCGACAGGCTTACGAGCAGGTGCTGGACAGATAGCTGAAGGCCACATGCTTTGGCCAAAGCTGCTTACTCCCGTTACTTGGCTGTCCCTGTGGCACTTCCATTTATCAATGGGTGGGACTACGTGTGGAAGATAATCTAGCAGATAAAAGCTGTTGGTCTGGTAGAACTACAATAGACAACAGGACACACAAAGTAAGGCTGAGATCTTCCGTCAGGAAGGCAGAGGTCGAGGTCCTGCTTTGGTGCATAGCTCCTTTCCTGCAATCCTGCATCCACCAAGCATCTATCAGGCTCGGGGGGGGGCTGCTGGTGTACACACCAGTGAAGAAAGGAGGGGAAGGGAGTGGCTTAGACTGTCAGGAAGCAGCTGGCTTCAGCTCCAGCAAGGGGAAAGAAATGAGGAGGTGCTCTCAAATGGAAGGTGTGCACATTTTCCTTCCCCTGAGTGCCCAGAGGAGCTGGATTTTCATTATCTGAGTTGCACCTCCTTTCGTTCCTTTCTCCCTCCTGCAACTTGAAACTGCTGGGCATGGGAGGTTTTTGGCAAGAGGACAAGGGCAAGAGAACAGCTCTCTGAGTCCTATCCAAAAAAGGATTTGCATACACATAAACTGCACTTATGTGTTTGTAAGTCACTAACAAGATGCTGGTTGGTGTGGAATGTGTGCTCACTGAGTCATACAGCAGTTGGGTGACACTGCCTAGTCATTGAAATTGCAACATTGCACAACTGAATGTGCAACCCAATGCACAGTCAGCACACAACATGCATCGCACTGCAGAAAGTCCAACATGCATTCACACACACTATGGTACCATGTGCACAATTCCACCACAATTGCCATGAACCAACTGCAGCCATTCCATCATGGGGGGGGAATCCCTACCCTGAGCAAATATGTGAACATGGATCCAAAACCCAAGGCTGGCTCTGATTGATGTGCAACTCAGCAGGATTTGAATATTTAGTGGTTTTTCCATCCCCCTTCCCTCCAAGATCATATCATTCACCCTGCCCTGAAGAGAGACCCTTTTTGCTGAGCGATTGCTGAACACTACTCCTGCTCACTTCCATAGGAAAACCAAAAACTTCTTGAGCAGTAAATTGTATCCTATGGCTTCCACAGGAAATGGGCAATAAAGGGTTGATTTCTTCCCAATAAATATTTGCTAGGTGACGTTATCAATTATTTAGGTCCTCTCATGGTGGAGATGTACACTTTAATAAAATGCAGAAAGGTTTTTAATTTTTCAGAGCAATAAAGACAATTGATTTTGTGACTGGCGTGATGAATCGACGGACTTTAATGTCTCCTTGTTGAAGAGCTCTGCATTGTCTTAAGTACATATCTCAATGTGTGGATGCACACATAGAGATCACAGTGAAAAATGTTGCTCTACTATGCGCACTTGCTGGCGGGGGAAATCACCAGTGAGGCTTACATCCAAGGCAACATGTTTGCACTCCCCCAGAGCTGAGCTGAGATCAATCTTTCTAATTGGAAATCCTTCGTTACCCTTGTTCTGCCAAAGTCTGTGGCTGAAGGTTAGCCCCTGTTTCGTATGAATTGTGCTGCGCTTGTCATCTTTATTTGCTCTCCATTTTCATAAACATTTACAAATATTAATAATGCAGAAAATCTATCTCATTTCAATGGTAACGAAGAGAAGCAAGGGGTCATAAATATTCAGCGTAAGGAGCAAGGAGGCTATTGGGTATAGAGTTATGCTCTCTGGGTTGTGCGCAACCACAATCTGCACAGCCAAATAGTAAACCTGGGGTAAACCAGGACAGCCATCAGCCATGCAGCCCTATTCCATTCATGCTTACCCAGAAGGTGTCTGGGGCTTTATTCTTGAGCAAGAAAATAGAGGACTGCACTCTCAGAGAATCTCTCGGAGAATCTGAAATATTGGCCCTGCTGTTTCAGTGACGCTGGGGAAGCTATCGCAGACAAATAGCTGAAATGGAGTTATAGGGAAGGGATAGTGACATGGAGGACGATGTTGCATAGGGCAATGTCTGTGGACAAATGATCAATGAGCCTGGCTGACCGCCTGTTGTACAAATGCAACGTGCATTGCCCATGGGCACACTACTTTGTGCACTACCCCATGCTTGATGGTTCTCATGCACAATTCTGCTTCTGCCACCATTAGCTGGCTATGACCGCTGCATGTTGCCTGCAAAATTCATGCCACATGTCTGGTGCAATTTAAACCTTTATATATCACCAACAGGGCCGTGGTCGTTGGCTGAGGTCCTATTTCATGCTGGTGAAGCATGAGAAGGGCAAGGGGTGGATTGCCTTTGCAGACCCAGGACTCACAGGGGCACAGGAGACTGAATGCCAAGACAGAGTCAGATATGTGAACTTCTGCCTAAACTTTAGACTTGGACTGGCTGCCTTGCCTTGGCATCTACTATCAAGATTGGTTTGACTGGCTCTCCAGTAAGACCTTGCCTTGACTACTGATTCTCCCATTAGATAAGGCTTGTTTGAACTGTTCAAGAATGTGTTTTCCCTGGTGCTGCCATTTTAATTGGACAGATGGACCTTACTGCTCCATCCTTAGACAGGACAGCACTGTATTTTAGGCAATTCTTCATGGCAGCATGGCCTTAGAGGGATTATGCTAGGAAAACAATGATGAAATCACAAACCTCGATCTCTCCCTTGGCACTTTCATGAGTAGGTCCCATTGCTGGATCCCAGTCCAGCATGAAGTGTTGGGGTGATGTGAACACCTGTGAGAAGAAGGATTGCCACGTAACAAACTCATTGAGACATTTCCCTGCCAAAGCATTCTGTAAGCAAAGATTTGTGCTGGCTTCCTCCACATTATCACTACACAAAGGACTGTGGTGTTACAGTGGAGCAGATTTACTGACATTTAAAAGCTGCCTGAGCTGACCGTCTTGTAGCTGAGGAGCAAAGTGCTGTCAGTGTGGTTAGGCTAAGATATACAGGTTTGCTCTTTCGCCAAACCTTCCGGGGATGGCCAGCTAATGAACTAGATGATTAAGAACTTCCACCTATCTCAAGAACCAGGAAGGGAGAGGGAACCACTAGGAAAATATACACCTGGTTGAGAGCATCTGGCTCAGAAAGAAAGCGCCAAAATATTAATTGGCCCATGGGTGGTTAACTTTTCCTCACTGGTGAGATGCACTTGAAATTGGGATTGTGCTAAGCATTCTCCAGAGTTCAGAGGACTTCCTTTTGGCATTGCATCTCCCAGAATCCTCTGCCAAGGTTCCAGCTGGGGATTCTGAACCAAAAAGTAACATTTCCAAGATGTTATTTGGCTGTAATCCAATATCCTCCTTCCCCCCACCCAGCACAACATAAATATCTGTGTGCGGAGATGCGCTACAGCAGCCCTTAGCAACTGTCTTGCAGAATAGCAACACTCTACAAGACTTATCAAGGGCAGGGTGCTGCTGTGCAATGGGCAATGCAAAATGGCTTAAATCTCACTCTGTCTCGCTTAGAGCAGGGCCAGCAAATTAACAGGATTTACCCATGTGTTGATTCCCCATTCAACAATGCATTGAATGGCTCTGCTTTAGTTGGGAATGCACAGGATTCCAGCCATCTAACTAACTACCAGCTTCAAGAGACTGATGTAGTTCAGATAGCAGTAGCCAGTTATTTATTTCTTCCAATCTTATCAGGCTGTTTTCTTCACCCAGCAGCTTAAAAATGAATGCACCATAAAATTATGATTAAAAAAAATGTTCCATTAAGAATGAAAGTTAAGGAACAAAAAAAAGAGCAAGTGGAAGCAAAACTGAATCAGGGAGAGAGAAAAGGCTAAGTAGATTCTGCTCTCCCTTCTGTTGTCATTTCTCTATGATTCTGCCCCAGCATTAATCTCAGCATTTACAGGTGCACCCATTCACTTGGCTAGCCACATCTTGCCACAGTTCAGTGGTGGAACACAACACAGACTGCATGCAGAAAGACCCAGATCCAATCCCTGCCATCTCCAGGGAGGCATAAGAAAAGTCTCATGTCTGAAACCCTGGAGAGTAGCTGACAGTCAGTCCATAGCACACTTTAGACAGAACTCAGCGATATAGAGGAAGGGCTTGAATCAGTATGTAAGGCAGCTTGCTGTGCTTTTAGCTACCTCTGATTTTAACCCTTCCCTCTGCTTCTGCAAAAGTACACAAGAGCCAAAGTCCTACACCAGACAGGTGGAATGCAACCCTCCCACCCACACAAGTCCACACCCTTGTCCTAGCAGCAGTCAAACCCTGGGAGGGTGGCCTCTGCCAATAAAACTTACTGCTGGGAAGAGAAGGGAAAGTAGAGGTAATTCAGACGAAGCAGTAAGTCTTGGCTCAGAGAGGGAAGAAATCAGGAAACGCTTGGTGTGCCCTCCTTTCTCTTCCCCTTGAAGCCCAGATCAGCTACAACTTCATCCTCTGAATGATCTCCTGCTCCCTCCTCTCCTCTGTCCATTAGCAAGCAGCAGGCTGTCCTAGGGCTGGACAACTGCCGTTGGGGATGGAGAGCAAATGGCTATCAAATAGACCCCTGCACATATGCACAACCCTGCTGCCATCAGAACCACCAATAATTGGATGGCATGTCCATTGAAGAGAGCAGGCTGAACACTCTTTAATCTCCTGAGTAGCATACAGACAAGGAGCTGAACTTTCCTAAGGTACATTTGTTTTTCCATCTATGCCTTTCCTGTTGCTTCCTAAAGACATTCATTCTTTGAAACAGGGCTGCTGAAGTATTCCACGGGTGGCAAAAGGGGTGTAATTTGGGAGAGTAAAGATGAGATGGTTAATTGGTTGGAAATGTCATTGACTTGTGAAGATTTCCCACCCCTGGCTTTTTTCCCCATGTAGAAATTAAGATGAATGTTGTGTATGTTTTATGTTAAATGATACCATTTCATTTAATAGTGAGTTAGCAGCATTACTAACATAGCAATCATTCACCCTCCTCCCTCCTGTGTGTGTGTGTGTGTGTGTGTGTGTGTGTGTGTGTGTGTGTTTGAGAGACAGGGAACAACTGAGTGCAAACCACATGAAATAATGCAGCTCACATGCGTGATCAAGGAACTGCCCATTCAGCTAGAGGTATTTAAACTGTGTGTGCTAATGGCCAAGATGCAAAACAGGGGTTGCATAGTAGAAATCTCTGTATGAGGCGCTACATATAGTGTGTGCCAGGCCACTCTTGTGTTGAACGCCAGCATTATATAATGGCATGCATGCCCAAGTGTGCTCTGGAATACACAACTGAATCCTCGTGCACAGGCAAACTGCATGCACAATGACCCAGCCCGAATACTTCTACATCTGCATTCTTGAGCTGAAGGTGGGCATTTTGTATCAGACAACAAAATGTGCAACTGCTTCTGTCTGCCATGCAGGTAAGAAACCAATAAGATTCCAACCATTGTCATGGAGGGAAACATTTTGCACAGAAAGAGGAATGGCCTTGGGAGGTGTAAATGTTTGACACCTTAATAGATGTTAAGATCTCTTTAACGTAGAGACTGGGGGCTCCCAAGTTAGTGGAGTCGTGAATCTGGTCTGGTTTTCAGTCTGAATCTTAAGGTTGCTGTCCAAGGTGCTGAACAGCACTGTGTGATCAGTAGCTTGTCTAGCTCCTTGAAAGTTTAGACCAAAACCTGGAGTGGATTTATAGGACTGTCCAACCCTTGCCTGGAGCAAATGGAAGCTTGTATCACAGTTAAGAATTACTGGATGACCCCTGACATTTTCTCTGTTCTTTTTCTTCAGTAAAGAATGGCTGGTGAAAAGGGTGGGGTTGGGCTCTGAGCATGGAACAGTTACTTTTTCTTTGGCTGGGAATCATCATTTTAAAAAGTAACTTTCAAAGCTTGTTGTCATATACAGTTTAATGGTGAGACATAATGTTTTGAACTAAAGAAATGCTGAAAGAAAGGAACGCTGTGCCTTTCTGTCCTTTGTACCCATGTTTCCAACAATGGCAGAGACTCTGCATATGCATGTAGCTCCACATGCACAGTTCCATGTTTTCCCACTACACAACTTCTGTCAAGCCCTGACGGAGGCTGCTGCTATCACTTACCTGTGAGGAAGGGAAGGAAGGGGAGGTGATTCAGACTATCAAGAAGCAGCTGGTCTCAGCTTGGTTGGAGAGAGAAATGACTCTCAAATAAAATGCGCCTGCCTTTTCCTTCCCCCAGGAGTTCAGAGCAGCTGGATCAGAGCCTGTTCACCCTTCTCATCAGTAGGTGGCTGTAGTCCCTACTGGAGCTTGGCAGCTGCTAAGCAGTGGGAGATTTTGGGAAGCAATGCAAGCAAACTGCCTTCTGCACCCCGTTCCAAAAGGGACTCACGCATGTGTAAACTGCACTTAGGCACACATAATTCACTAACTGGATGCTGTCCAAAGGTTCCAAACCATCTTCTTTCCCTTAGGAAATTTCACTGGATCATCTAGAGGCTTTGTATTGGGACAGCTAGAGAACATGCTAACGCAACTCCTTTTTCCAGTGCTGCATAAAAGAAGTGTTTGGTGTCTCCTTACATTAACAGTTTTGCCAGGATGCATAATGGCTGCTGGATGGTGCTCAGGCACAGTACTGCCACCCCAGCCCAGACATGCCCTTATTAGTGGCCTAGCTGAACTCCCTCAGACCTCTCAGTTGGTTTCTTTCACCCTCCTGGCTGTTCACATCAATATGCTGGTGCAAGCTTGTGCTCCACCACCTGCAGGCGGGATCTTGGCCCAAGCCTGCCATTGAGCTAGTTGTGGAGAAAAACAACTTGTAAATATACAGCAACGATTTAGTTCCTCATAGCAAAAAACACACATACACATCATGCATCAGCACCTTTGTGGAGCTGGGATGCTAATATTTGTAAAACAGATACACCTGGCAAATAAGGGAATCATGTTTGCAGATCCCTGCACTTACACTGCACTCTTCCATCCTTTTGTATCCTCTGCAAAACAGTGGAGGAAAAAAGCAGACAAAGCTGCTAGCTTTGGGAAGACGAAAGTAATCTCCCCAACGACTCTGTGAAGGTCACTGCACTCACAATGAGCTGAAACCAGCAGCAGTAAGGAAGATGTGATATAGCCCTCCTCCAACTCAAAAATTAACTAGAAGAGAGCTCTCTTGCCTTCTTCTTTTACTCCTCACTACATACTGGGCTTCCATCTTTACTTATAACCTTCTTGTGTCCCTAGTAGAGGTGGAAATCTTATTTCATTCTGGCATGCAAGAGCAAACAGGCTTAGATCTGACCCTCATGAGATGGAACACAACTTTTTGCTCACTGAGTTACATGGCAGTGGTGCAACACCACCTCAGTAGAGAACTGCAAGGTTGTACAACCTAACATACATTATGCATGAATGCGCAGTGTGTATCGAGTGTCACATGTGACCGAATGCACAAGCGCAACTCTGCTTCTACCTACAGCTGCTCCACATTGGACAGAAATGTCCAACTCCTGTAGAGGAACATACACTTGCGTATGTCACCAATAGGATGCCAGCCATAAAGTAGATCAGTTCCTTTATGCTACACGAGATCAGTTTTCAGTGAGCTTTTGTTCTGTGGGCCCTGCAGACCTTACAGCTAAACACGTGAAGGTCCTGCAGGGATGTCAGCTGGGGTGAGGATGGGCAACACTACTGGGCACACCATGAGTTTCCAGAACAGAAAGAAACAGTTGTAGCCAATGGACACAAATATGGTCCCAGTCTCTGGCACATTGAGGAAAAAGCCCTGAGCCACATCAGATAGCTTAAGAAGCACTGCCATAAGATGATGGCTATTTTGCTCCATTATGTGTTGGCCCAGTGGTTATAAGAAGCCCACCCGCCCGCCCGCCCACCCACCGTCTTCCAGCTGCCGTGGCCTCTGAGGGAGAAGAGGAGCAGCCAGACACAGCTCCACTGTGTCTGGGCCCCATCAGCTAGTGAGAGTTCCTCTCTCCATGTCCCAACTGCTATCAAGGGAAAGAAGAGCAGCCAGAAACTGCTGGTTTTAAGTCCTTCCCCAACTGCCATACCCTTCTCCTTGTGTGCCTTGTCTTTTTAGATTATAAGCCTAAGGGCAGGGAACTGTCAAATGAACAACTTATAAGCCACTCTGGAAGCCTTTTCAACTGAAGAGCAGGGTAGAAATAATTTAAGTAAGTAAATAAGTATGTTTTCTAATGGCTAGCTGGTTCCCATTATTTTTGTGAGGCCAATGGTGATTGAGGGCATGTGAGAGCCATGTTATCAAAGGAGTACTGAAAAATCACAAAAAGTAGAAAATTTTCTTTCTTCCTTTGACATGCACAGAAATGCATGCTAAGAAGCAAAAAGTGAATAATTTGAGCACAGCCCTGGACATGACAGTGTATGACTCATCTGCTGGATCTAAGAGTATGCAGTGAAAATGGATTTTGATGCACTTGGACCCTGCCATAGGCAGCTCTAGAGGGGGGTGAACGTTAGAGAAAGTAGCGCTGACGAGCTGTTTCTCCCTCTCAAACCTTTCAAGGCACCAGCCCCCAACAGGCTAGGATTGTGTTGGTTCTGTACACTGTCGTTGCGTTGTGCTTTGTTATTGACTCAGATGCTCTGAAACATATTCACCTGGTGATGGGTTTTTATAGCAAAATTCTGCTAAACTATTTGGAACATTGTGATATATCTTTCCTTGGCCTTTGCTGTATCGATCTGGCCTGGGGAGAGAAATCCCTCTGCCGCCTGCCCTAGATCTGTTACAGAATGGATGCAGATGACATCAAGACAAAAGATGTTTAATTCAAGGACCAGATATTCCCATTCTTATTCATTAGCTCTTTTATCATTTGCTCTAGCCAGAGATTGTTTTAACATCATGTTCAAATGAGGGAGGGGATGAATTTCCCATGATGCTGCTATTTTTCCAATCTTTCTATCTTAAAATGGATTGAGTGGAGAGAAACTGTGCTTCCAAAAAAGTAACTATTCCAATCTCTGGGACATCCACCCTCCTTTCCCTGGAGCACTGGTGGCTTCCATGTTAGAGGGGCATTGAATCCACAGATTGCTGTGTGTGTGTTTCTGTGCCTCCAAGTCACCTGTTGACTTATGGTGAGCCCATGAATTTCACAGGGGTTTCTCTAGACCAACACCTGGCATGTATCAACCTCTCCACTGGCATGGAAGCCACCAGCTGTCATAGACCAGGAGGTTCCGGCTTGTTTCGAAATGCCTCCTTTATTTCTCCCAAGAAGGGAGTCTTTGCTCTGTTGTTTGGGTCAGCATTTGCTTTGGGGCAAATGGCAGTGGCAGCTCTAACATCATCCCTTGGTCTTTTGTTGTTCTAGGGTGGCTTCCACTGAACAGAAAAGAAGTGGTTAATCCGTCTGATTTGGTTCCTTGCACATTTTTAATTGGTTTTTAGGAAGTCTGGGATTCAGATTGGCTTGCTTGCTTGACCTGAGGAAGCCGAAGCTTGGACTACAGGGTCTGGATCCAGGTGGTGGATATTAGCGCACAAGTCTATTTGCTCAGAAAAGATAACTGCATTGCCTAGACCAGCTGGGGAAGAGCCGGGCCAGCTTAACATAACAAACATTAGAAGTCTGGCATGTCTCCCATCCCAGCTTTTGTGGTTGCTCACAGCACCACGCCACATTGGCAGGACTCATGCTCAACCATCTTTGCTGTGCACTGTCACAGGTTCTGCTGATCATTTTCCTTTGCTTTCTCTGTCAACCTCCCCACCACCACCGGCACCGCGCAGCTTTAGATGATTCCACATCTGGCCCTGACACCCAGGATGGAACCCAACTAATTGCTAGATGGCAGGAAAAGAGTGATCAGCTGCCCAGACCAGAATATGATAAATGGATTGGTGGGAAAGTGGAAGAGCCAGTGAAAGTTTCAGAATGGTGTCTTATGCTTATGTTCTCTTATGGAAGTGGTTGGATCCTTCCTTTTGTTCTAAAATGGTCATGTTCAGTTCAAAGTTGCAGAAGTAGAGCTATTCCTGCCAGTTCTTCTGAAACCCTCTTGAGGTAACTTGCTCTGGTTGGTACATGGGAAGCTGGAAGTGCCATCAAATTAAAAAAAAAAAAGAAGATTTGAATCCTAACATCTGGTCTCTATTCATCCTTGGTGCACTGTTCCGCCAGGCTGGCCATTTGGGTGGTGGTGAAGCCTACATCTGTCTGTGGCTGCTGCATGAAATTTCCAGGCCTCCAATGCCCTGCTATGTATTCATGAGAGCCAGCGGAGTCCAAGTTGTTAGCACAACACTGCTAACCCATTTAGGCTAATGGAGAAGCATGTAAGATGCCGGCGCTGACCATGCATGGCAGGGGCATGGCGCCCCTCATGGGCCACTTTCTTTGACAGCTGGGGATGAATTAAAGCCGATCAGCAGAAGAACGAAAAAAAAAGGATCATGGCATTTTGCAATAAAGAGAAATTGCATGTGGGCAGCTGGTGTGGGGCAAGGAGAGGTGCCTGATGAATAGATAATGAAGGCTCCGATCTCCATTTGTTTGCCTGTTTAGGAAACAATTGCAGGCAGCTCTCGGGGAATCAGTGACATGGTTTTCAATGTATGACAAAGTGGCTGCGGCGCCAGTCCCAGGTGTGTGGGTACACACTTGTTGAAACCGCCGGCTGGGAGGAAGGAAGAGCAGGAGGAGGTAAAACTGCTCTGCTGGATCAGCCCAAGGGGGCAGCTGGGATGCTGTAGCAAGTGGTCCCTCTTACAGTGCCTCTCAAACAGGAGTTGGCTGTGATAGATGCACCATAGACAATATGCAATGGGCACATCCAGACACTGGCTAGGAAGTGCCAGAACACAACAGGAGCATTTCATCAGAAGTGCCCAATGCACCCCAAAGGGCTTTTGTTGGCATCCAGATGTGTATTTTCACAAGCCACTAACAGGGTCCCATTGCTTCTCTACAAGGTAGCTATAGATTCATTACAAAATGTAGTCTGTGATACAGGATTTTGGCCCAGGAGCCAGGCAATGTGTTGAAGTATTAATGTATTAAGTCTCTGAAGCTACGTATCCACTGAGTAGAAGATGGAATAACTAAGCGGTACACTGAAGGTGCACCATCCAAGAATGCACACCTGCATGTTCAGTGGTTATACTTGTGGAATTCCCGTGTACAACACTATGAACTGAACATGGACATGGCCCCAAAGGTACACCTGTGTGAACAAAGTGATGCATGCATAAAACACTAGGAAGATGCTAATCAAAATCTATTAGCATGAAAAAAATCCCAAAACAGCACTCTGTGGACAACTGTGTAAAGAAGATAAACTAGCCTTTTGAAGCACATGTAGAGTGGATTGCATCTGATTCATGAAGAAGGAAACAGAGAAATTCAGTTTTTAATGCAACAGTCAAGCACCTGACCTAACAAACTAGGGCTAAAGGAGCATTTCTCTCCCCCCGGGGTGTGTGTGTGTGTGTGTGTGTGTGTGTGTGTGTGTGTGTGTAAGGATGATACAGAACTGAAATAAAATGCACGCAGCTGCGCACACAGTACTACTGCGAAGAACTGAATTTTTCAAAAGTAAAGAAAACTAGGACTAAGCTAATTAGGGGTGGGGATAGGCTAAACTAAAAAGACAAATCATCCAATGAATGTGAAAATACAAACCCAGAGGCTATTAAAAAGGCAAGGGGTTGGATTAAGAAGCTGAGAAGAAAAATGACAACAGTTTCACGCTGTGAGTCTGCCTGAGAGAGTCTGAGTCCACAAATGCCTTTTGTTGTTGTATGCCTTCAGGTCATTCCTATTTATAGTGACCCTAAGGTGGTTTTCTTGGCAAGATTTATTCAGAGGAGGTGCCTTATGGCCTTCTACTGAGACAGAGAGTGTGACTTGCCCAAGGTCTACCAATGGGCTCCCCATGGCCGAGCAGAGGTGATTTGAGCCCTGGTCTCCCAGAGTCCTGCTCCAACCCTCCAACTATACTACACAGCTTCTGGACAAAAAAGTCCAATAGGTGAACTCACATATATGAAGACCCCAATAGGATTCCGACCAAGCTTTGTACCTTTTGCAAGCCAAACTTTGCAACCAAACATTGTCTCCCTGCTTCTGTACCTTGCCTGCAAAACGCTTTGTCGTTGTATAGACAGGCTCACACAGTGCAGGTGGCAATCTCAGGAACAGCCCTCTCTCTGGAGCCCACTGGCAGCAGTTTTGAGATCTCAGCTACAAAATTGAGGGAGTCATGTGCAGCAGACTTTATTGCTGCAAGAAACAAAGGATTATTCACACTCTGTGTGTGTTCTACATCACACAGACAAAGCAGGGGGTCTCTTAGGATTCAGTTTCTCCCTGCAGAAAACAGAGAGACACTTATATGCAATTTCTATGCTTTTCCACCATGGCCTAGTCCTGAGTCAGACCTGGCATCTTCTTGCACACATTCCTAAGCACTTTCCAAGGTCCAACCCCCTGACGTGTCTGTCTCTCTCTCTCAGGGCTCAGTAGCATGTTGATGGATTTTCTGCACAGGAAACACCTTTTTCTGTACTGCATCTTCTGCGCAAAAATATCAATTTCTATTTAGAGATTGCTGTTTCCTGTGCAGACCATAACTGTTTTATTGAAACACACACATACACACACCTGAATTTTGCACAGAATAAGTTCCAGACTGCAAATAGTCTCTGTAAACTACATAGTTTTTGAATACATTCTTGTAGAAGGAAGAAAATTGCTTACCAATTGCTTTGAGAATGATATTAGGGAAGAGTTACTTCCCTTGCTGGGAAAAGGTCCAGCATCTGGGTGAGAAAGCTCACCCTACCTTTTTTCCCCACCAAGGAATTACCAGGGTCTGATAATGGTAGGAAACAGATCCTTCCCCAGTCAAGAGAAGCCATTGGCTGGCATACATGCCACCTTCCTGCTTGGAAACACCTTCTACCACTTCCTAATTTGGTGGCGGCAGGCACTCCTTATTTACATAAAGAAACAGGGGAGCTGGAAATGAGAAAGAGAGAAGGGAGTGAATAATCCAATCAGTGCAGCAGCCCTTGGGTTATTTATTTTGGCATTCAACTCAATTTATTTTACACTATCCTCACATTTCCATTATGCCAGTGATTTTTATACCTTGGCAGAGCACAGCTGCAGCTGCCATCTGTACAGGCACTAAGGGCTTCACTGTGTGTTTCTGGGTTGTGCAATGCAAAATACACCATTGTTTTCTATGATAATGTGGACACCACACACTCCCAGTTGATTAGTATTAACCTGGTAAACATCACAGTGACAACTCCTACACAGGTGAGCAGCAAAGAGTGAAAGCTAGCTTACTTATTGGAGGATGTTTTATCATGCCTCCCCTTGAGAGTTTGTCTTCCTCAGAAGATAAAGCAGCAATACCTTGGGAGGAACCACCACAGACATCCAACAGCCAACCAAGTCCTCCTTTGGTTTAGCAGCACAGACCAAATTCAGAGCAGGAAGAGAACCATTACAGATAAAACAGGTAGGGCTTCCAAAAGCTCTGGTAACATTGCTGCCTTTTTTCAGGGTATCAAATGCCTTGGAGATGCCCCTGTGATTCAAGAGAGCAAGCACTGAAAAAAACCAAGCCAGAACAGGCTTAAATATAGGCCTGTGAGAGTAGAAGTGCAGTCAAAGTGACCCAAAGTATGAGCACAAAAAAAAAAACAGTCCAAGAAGGGACCAAAGACAAGAAAGGAATCATCTAAGCAGCAAGCCAACCATCAGATACTAAGCAAGCCAGGCACTCTAACATGCTGCTAAACAGAGCTGATACAGCAAAGAGACAGCCTGGGCTGGGCAAATTTATAGTCAGTTGTAACTCAGCACAGCTGGCCTAATCAGCCCAGTGCTTCCTTCTTAAAGCACACTCAGGCCCTTCCTGCTCTTTTGTTCTGTTACTGCTTCAATCTCTGGTGGCTGCTGTGCCCTGCTCTTCAGGGTCTCCATGGGATGGTTCACATTCTGCTTCCAACAAAGGGCTGCCAGCCTCCTTGGGCTCTGCCTGAAGCCTGCTGTCTCAGGTCTTGTCTTCCACTTCCTTGTTAGACAAAGTCTTCTCTAAGTAGAACATGGTACTTGCCCAGTGGGGAAAAAACATTTGAATTCATTTTGGCCTGATCAGGTCCACAACAATGAAATCACCAAAGATTTGTATCCCTACCCAAGCAACCTTATCGTCATATCTAAGTGGGCTTGTGGCATATTGGGGTAGTGGAAGGTGCTGTCCTATCACCAGCATTGAAGTAAGGTGCAATTGTCAGTCTGTTTGACTTCAGCATACAGATTTGAAAGGACACCATTTTGTTTTTGGTCTCAGGCCACAAAATGTCTTGAGCCAGCCCTGCTGAGGTTTCCATCACCAAGCCTGTCACCCAAGAGCTGCTTGAGCAAAACGTTTTGACGGTCCACCATCTTTTTCCTCCACTTTTTCTCCTCTATCATCATCTTCTTCCTCTATGTTCTTCATTCTCCTCCTCCTCCTCTTCCTCTTCTTCTTTTCATCTCCTCTTCTTTGTCATCATCTTCATCCTTTTCTTGCTTATCCCTTCCTCCTCTTTCTCTCTTCCATTGTTGTCTTCTTCCTCCCTCTCATCATCTTCTTGCACTCCTCCCCAACTTACCCTCACACAGAACAAATACAATGAAAGCATACAACAAAATGGTGGAGATACAAGCAAATACAGCACTCAGTGAGTCAGAAGCCCTTTCCACAGCAAGGGAGTCAGTTGCGAAAACCTTGAATAAAAATATTTTTGCTTCCTGGCAGAAAGAAAGCAGTGAGAGGTCTACCTAGGCTCCCTTTTCAAGAGAGTTCCAGTGAGATAATGAGAGTAATAAATTATTATTTTATCATTTCACATACCCTTTGAATTGTGTTAATCTTTAAATTATTTTGATTACCCCCCAAATTGTTGCAAACCAGATTTCTGACTTGTTTGGCACTGTGCTTAATATGCAGGTTCGGAGGGTGGAGGGCAAACAGAGGCAGAGCTGTTTGCTTCAGAGGCTTCCTGTAAGCAAGCAAGGGCTATTTTCTGCTTCAGAAATGTATTTGATTGCCTTGGCTACATAATAGAGACCTGAACTTTTGCAACCAAAGCTTGAATGCCCAGATTGGGACTACTGTTTCCTCAGTTGGAGGCTGGCTGTGAGACTTCCATCATCCAAATGAAGAAGTCAATATTTAATTTTTCTTCCTTCTGTGTGTGGGTATTATCATAATGTATTAGTTCAAGAGAATAACGGGTGTCTCCCAGCTGAATGTCGACCACTCTTTTGTTTGCTCAGGTTTCTAATCGGTGTAACACTCCAGGCTAAATACCACAAGGCAACAGTGACAAGAATCTCTGTCACTTTCACTTTCCCCCACATTTGAATTTTTCAACACGTCAGGGTCTTTCCATCCCAAAGGCACAACGTGAAGATTTTAGCTGATTGTTCTGAAATGAATGAAAACAAAACCCCAGCCCCTCCCCTCCCCTTCCCTCCCCATTTGCAATGGTCAAAGGTAACAAGTACAGCTGTCCCTAGTGGATCAAGTTGTCTTCATCTGCTGTATAGGTATGAAAGATGGGGACCCTCTCGGGGAAAAAAGGTGGCACCTCCAATTACCCCCCTCCCCAAACTGCATGACAATCACCTGAAATTGGTAGAAGGCTACTCTTGGATTTGGTCAGAACATCTCCCCACTCTCCCACTACCAACAAAGGCCAAAAGTGTTCCAGCCTGGATGTAACTTCTAGTTTGAGTTTTGGCTGCTCAATGGCTGATTTTTAGGCACATGCAGCCTGCCTTGGGGGGGCATGGCATGGGGAAATGGTCTTTACCTCCTCCACAACTGCCCATCCCCATACCAATTGAACCCCCGGTCTGATCCAGCATTCAAACCTACTTGTGATTTTGACTTCCATCAAGGATGGGGGAACCTTATTCAGCCTGAGGGCCATCATCAGTTTCTGGGGAGTGTTTTTGGGGGGCAGGGTGCCTTCTAATGGTGGGCATGCTCAAATGCAAAAGGGGCGGGGCCCAAAAAATAGCAGGCTATTTGAGCTTCAAGCTCTGCCTGCCAGTCACTAAGCTTGAGGAAAGGTGTTTGAGAACATGGGGAAAAACTATGAATGCAGGAAAATCGCCAAAGGATGGTGTCGTGGGAAGGGGGCATGGCCTTCTGGCCATCTGGGGACATCAAGACGGCTGGATTCAGCCCAGAGGTTTCAGGCTCCCCACCCTGAGTCTCCCGTCAGGTGAGCAAACTAGCCAAATTTCAACGTCTTTCAAAGGGTCACAAGGCTTTGTTATAAAAACCTACTGCTCTCCCACCAGAATTGACATTTTACCAACATGGGATGGTATTATTGGGTGAGCTGCCATTTCTGAATCCCCTCTCAGCTGTGGCTCTCGTGCTTTCCATTTCCCTACAGCATCTTTTGTTTCATGCCTGAACAGTGGAAAATGGAAGTCTGATGAGGGTTCAGTAAAAGGCCAAACGGGCATGTTCATGATTCAGGGAAACAGCGTCGATACTGCTCAGAAATAAAACCAGTTAAAAACAGAGCAAACGGAGGTGACCCCGGCTCCCTACAGCCCTCCGCTAAGCCAACAACCCCGGTGTCTCGAGCAGATTTATTTAACATTACACAAAGATCATCCCTCTGCGTTATTGATCACGGCTCTTCCCGGCAGACGCTGGATCTTGGTTAGCCAGTCAGCAACTGGCATGATGTCTTCTTACACTGGCATCAGATGAGCATGCCAGGAGGCCACCTCCTTAATGCAGCTGAAAAGGTGGTTGGAGACCAGTGATGAGTCTGCCAACCACCTGGGGAACCAGCTCTAAGCTGGATTAGTCAGGGAAGGTTGCGGGTAAAAATGGCTTTCCTCTCAGAAAACTCTAGCAGAGCTTTCTCCAAGAGTTTTCTGAGCAACATGGAGGTCTGGCCATGGCAGATGGGAGGGGCTCCTCTAGGATCAGTTCTGGACCTCCAATTAGCCCAGTCTGTCAGGGACAGTCTTGATGACGCCTCTGTTGCCCCACTTTTTGGGCTGCTTTTAAAATGGGCCAGTTTTTCTCTACTCCTCCTCCCACCTTCACCCTTCAGTTCACACTCTCCACCAATTGTCATCAAATATGTAGATAGCAAGAATAATCAGGTGCTGGGCATGAACATGTGAATGGGGCATCAGCTGCTTCTAGAGAACTTTGTGTTCAGAATGGCCTTTGGTATTCAGAGAGAGGGTAGTGAAGGGCCAGTCCAGATGTTGGGAAAGTTACTTGTTGAACTATACCTCCCAGAAACCCCTAGTCATTAGCCATGAGGATGTCCTATTACTCCTTAGCCCAAAACCTTAGGACTGGGCAGGATATATATAAAATACAGTGAGTAAGATGCTGTTCTAGGAGGGAAAATGTTACTGTCTGGTTTATAGCACTCATACAGATATATAGATATAGATATTTGAAAGATGTTGTCATGTCCCATTGTTCTGTTCCACCAGGCCAATTTTTCTCCAGGCTAAACATGTCTCAGACCTTCAATCTTTCATCAGGTTGTGACTCAAATGGAATTGAAAGCTCTCAGAGGTTTCTTAAGAACACACATGCACCTGCACAGACATGCAGAATGTCATGCAATTTTTTGCTTTCCTTTCAAATGCCATGGCCAGTTTATATTTGAATGTCTGACCAAAGTTAATCTACAGGTTTCCTAGACCTTCTTGGCTACTCCTTTTTAGATTTTGAGGTTTAGTTCTTCTGGGCA
This sequence comes from Iguana delicatissima, assembly GCA_948472985.1. Taxonomy (NCBI): domain Eukaryota; kingdom Metazoa; phylum Chordata; class Lepidosauria; order Squamata; family Iguanidae; genus Iguana; species Iguana delicatissima. The sequence goes on along the minus strand of CAOKZL010000816.1, from coordinate 645,435 downwards.
TAGGGAAAGAAATCTTGTCTCCCTCAACCAGGGCTGGAGAACTTGTGGGCCAGCAGATACTACTGGACTCCCATCCACCCAGCCTGCCTGCTCAGTGGTGAGTCATGATCTGAGTAGGAGTTCATCAGCACCTCTAGGACTGAATGCCTAAGGCATACCAATTTGTATGTTAATCCCCACAACATTCTACTGTGGCAAGGGTGGGAAAAATATGGCTCATGGGCCACATGTGGCTGCCAAAATCCATGTTGAAATCCCTTGAGGGTTCTTAGCCTCTCCCCTTGGTATTCTTTTTTTTTTAAATCACCCCAATGATGACCTCCCCAAGTTTTTGATGGGATGCTATTAGTCATTTTGCTGGGTTGGAAGGACTTGGGGAGGTCTTTTCAGTTTCCAAATAGCAGACCATTGAAATAACCGGAAAGCACCCAATCCTATTTAATCTTGGAAACAAAGCAGGGTCATCCCTGGTTAGGACTTGGATGGGAGACCACCAAATAATACTAGGTACTGTAAGCTATATTTCAAAGGAAAGAACAGCAAAACCACCTTTGAGGATTCCTTGTCTAAGAAAACACTATGGAATCCATGGGGTCACCATAAATTGATGGCGACTTGAAGATGCACTCCCCGACACATACACCTACACCATCTAGGATTAGACCCTAGAATGTCCCCTGAGAGATCAGCACTCAAAGGACAGGCCCTCTACAGCTGGTTTCAGGATTTCACTAGCAGGACTTCAGGACTGTGCACCAGTTACAGCAGGTGGAAGGAAAAGCAACAGGGTATATCCAACATTCTAGGATTTAAAGCAGACCCTGAATGTTGAAGCAGCAGTTCAGATGAGGTGATTTCTTTTTAACCCTATGCCGGGGAAGTTCCTTGCCAAACAGAAACACACACTTGTAAAATTCTTCCTTTCTTCTCCAGGGATCGAAAAATAATTCTGTTGGAGTTGAGATTCTTGATGGACATATCCACTTTGCCCCTCCTGAGGCTTGTTGAAAGATAAAGCAAACCTTGTCTGAGAAATTCATACATTTGTGCGGGTTGCAGTGCACTTTGGAGAAATAAAATTCTCACAAAACTACGAGTACAGGTTGGAAAAGAAATGGGAACAGCTAAAAATATGTACAATCAAAAAAGACGCACCATACAGCATATTCAGCAGGGAAAAGGCTTGCAACAATACATACCAAACCTGAGAAAAGTGTATGAAAAATACACTTGTTTCCATGCAGAGGAGAGGGAAGGAATCTTCACACCCTAATCCAAACCAAAGATCACTGCTTGACAACCTTACTCTTTGGGACTACCACTTCCAGTAGTGTGTGTGTGTGTGGGGGGGGGGGCTTCTGACAGTTGTAGTGCTCATAAAGTACCATTACCATGCCCTGCAAACAAACATGCAGGTGGAGGTTTAGAGAAACAGAACACAATCAAGACTCAAATCAGAATTCTCTTGGCCAATCCCTGCTTAAATAAACCCACTGACTCAATTGTTGAATGATAAGTCTACATGCAGGTAAATCTCACCTAGGTTTAGGCCAGAGAGTTTGTCACATCTATGGTGGAGATCACAGCGATGGAGCATGGCTGTCCATGAGCAGAGGTGGCACAAGAGGGCCTCATTAGTGAATTGCAGCATTGCACAACTGAAGGGTCACCCACACGTGCCAGCACGCCTGCATGTCCAAAGCATATACATGCACAATGGCAGCAAACTCCACTTCCATAACCTGGAACAGAGTATGGCTGTTCTGCATTGGACCCAAATGTCCAGTCATTTTTTGGGGGGGTGTTACCCTGTGACTTGGGGGTCCCAGAGGGACACCCAAATAACCAAACAACAACACAAACAAGGTGGGGAAAATTAACTCAAGCACTCTCTTGGCTAACGAGAGGCAGGGTAACTTAGCGGGAATCTTTTATCCAATGTATACAGCATCGGATCAGTGAGCAGACAAAATAGTTCAAACTAGCAATAATATTTATTAAGCAATAATATTGAAAACACAACCTCACTACTAAATAAGAAAGGAAAAGAGAATTTTGGGGAATGGGTGATACGCCACCTTTCTTGTAGTCCTGGAGAAAGCCAATTGGTGTGAAGGAAACCCGGCGTGGCGGCTGAGGGGAGCTCGCCGAAGAAGCGGCAGCAAGGCAGGATGGAAGTTCAATGAAGTCTGAGTGTTCCAGCGAGAGATCTGAGGAGCTCTCAGAACTGGGGATTTTTATGGGGAAGAAATGACCATAGGCTAGTCTGGTCTTGGGTGAAAACAATGAGTTTTGGACTGGAGACAATGTCTCCGAAAGGTCAGAATTAACACGATTGAGTTATAGACCGAATTGACAATAGTATGGCCAGTATGTAGATGCGGCTAGCTCGGCAGTTAAGCACTTAGCTCGCCAGGGTGCCCTCTCGGGGCAGAGGTCTCTTTGTTTGGATACTCATCTGTAATGAAGGTGTTTGTTTCGGGAGGTCCCCTAAAGCAGATCTGGCAGTTTCTGGCTTGCTTTGGTGTAAACAACTGTGAATAGCCATGCCTAGCTTCGCGCTTGTTCGGTGGCCTCACAAACACTTGGCTGGTGGCAAGGCAAGGCCGAATTATGATATCAAAAGGTTATCTAGGTTACCAAAGGCCAGGCCAGTTCACAGTGGTAACAGGGGAACTGACAAATCAAGATAATTGGAGGGTATGCAGCTAGAATGGAGCAAAAATGACCCCAGTGAGTATAACGCAGGGCATCTTAAAGCCAGTTGGTATTTGGTTTCCCTTTTCCTATTTAGAAGGTTCATGACTGGAACTTCCTCCACTGTATACAATCTTGACATTCAGATGGTGTTGAAAGTCATCATCTGTTTTTTTTTAAGAGAGTAGACCATTTATATAGAGCAACAAATACAAATACATATTTTGCTAGTCTAGTCATTTTTATTATCCTGCCCACCACCACAAAATACCTGAATTAAAAAGAAAACTCCCTGGAATTCTTATCAAAGCTTTGAAAAATTACATTAAACACCAGTGATCTGGGATCGCAGAAGACGCATATTTGGGGATTATTTTTATTTTTGGTTTGCAGTAACTTGCCAAAGGCATTGAAACAGGGCTGGGGATTATATGTTCTGTTGCTCAAATTGAGTGTGTCCATTATCTTTTCTGGGTGTCCATTTGGACATACAGCTATTGCTTAAATATGCTTTTCTGCAGAAACTGTAAAGAACACAGCCAACATCACTTCTCCTGGGAGTCAAGAGTTAGGAAAATGATTGCTTAATGAATTCCTTAGCCACATTTCAAGACTGAAGCTCAACCTCCAAAATCCAAGGTCAAAAAATAGCCTGCTATCAACACTATGCTGGTGATACACTTTCCTTCAGGCAACCTGGAAGGATGTTTGGCATTTACTAAGGCACAATCCAACAGGTTGTCCAATGAGCTTATGGGAAATAGTAACAATCTGGGCAGACAGACCAAATCTGTTCACTCTGCATTCTGCAGACCTTTTAAAAAATAAAAATGAAGGAAAGTAACTGAAAAGGCTTCGTTCTCTTGTAAGGTAAAATGAATCAGAACCACCACCTATGACACTGGGGAGAATTTTATTTTTAGCTCCAGAAATTTCATTGGGGGGGAGCAACAAAGCTTACAGGTTATTCTTGAGACCAGCAAGACTTAGGGGTTATCTGTTTGGCAGCTGGGGAGGCAGGCACTGTAGTTGTATAAAGCAATGTTGCAGTATATGGGAGCTAGTTGCACCCACATCAGTGGAGCAGTTGATCCACCCTGGATTCTAATCAGAACTTTAAGAGAGCTATCCAAAGTACTGAATGCAAATACCCTATGCATAGAGGGGACTCGTGCCAGGAGAAGCAGTTACCTGTGGGTCAAACCAAGTGGGTCATTCATAGGGAGTCACAGGAGTTTACCAAGGTGGAAGGGAGGGGCAGTCCCAGTTCTAGAATTCAGCAGTCCTGATAACTGAGGCACACTGGGAGTGGCTGGCTGAGATATTTTGAAAGCCCTGAGTGGCAGGTGGCCATGTTAAGGAGAGCGTGTTGCTTATTTCCAGCTTCTTTATTGTCTTTCCTCTTGCTCTTTTGGCTGTCTGGGAAGGATCAATGAGAAATCATAATCCAAGGCACTGCAAATGATTCTATCGATTTGGTGAAGAGTCAGTCACTACAAATCCTCCAAATGCCAGGACAGAATAATGATTACATAAATAACACCTTGGCAATCAAAGTTTCTAAAGAGGTGAGAGTTGGAATTGGATTGTTGAAGTTCCATGGTGAAAACAACGAGGCCACGAGTGGGAAAAGTGGTTGGAGCATTGCACCGCAACTTGGGAGAACTAGCCCCTGTGCCTTGTTGAGCTAGGAGATTTGGTGGTGTAGGGAGAGAAACCTCATTGCACTCAACAGCCTTGAGGAAAATAGTGTCTTCTCCTCCCCTACAGACTTCTGACAAGAGATTGCGTATTATGCCTTAAGTATTTCCATATCTGAGACACTGTCTTGTTCCATTTACAGTGGGCCCTCCATATTCACTAGGGTAAGGGGCACAGGATCCCAGCAAAGGCAGAAGGATGAGGCGGTAGAACTATCATCCACCCGTACTCCAATTGCCTATTGAGTCCCGCGTATTCTAAAGCACACTTCAACTCTGTGGGCCATTGGACTATATTTATGAAAGCTCAAAGTCCCTTTTAATCTCTCTCTCTTTTAATCAGATCATGCCACTAACAAACAACAACAACACAACACAACAGCCATGCTAAGAACAAACCTCGTATCTCATGGAGCATTGCTCATAAAGCTTATTAACATTTGGGTTGCCCAATGTCTCATAAAGCTCCTAAGTGATAAGGCATTAAGAACCAAATGATGGCAATAAGGCTTCCAATTTCTTGTCGCCATAATGTATGGCTTTACATTATCTGAGCAACGTCTGAAACAGTATCTATCTAATTTAATAGGGTATAAATTACGGTTGTATTGCTGAGCCTCTCTGGGGAATTGGTCCACCTGCCCAGCAAGATTAATTTGTCAGCCTGATTCAGGTCCTTCCCCTCCAGTCATTAATGATTTTTCAAGTCATGGTGGCTTCTTCATGAGTTCATTGATTAGCTGGGATTCTGCTTACCATCAAACCAAATAAGCACACTGAAAATTGCATTTTAACTAAGCAGCCTGAAAAGTTGTTGCAACTGTAATGTAGTTCAAAAGACTGGATGAAGTCTGTGGAATTGTTCACACCTCCACCAGACCTTTTTAATCAGGGTCAAGTATTCCCCTGGAGGTAACACTAGATATGGTTAAGGAAGCTTGTCCCTATCTGGGATGGGAAACCTACAGCCATTGAGATACTATTGGAGTTCCACTCCCACCAGCCCCATCCAGGATGGCCAATGATCAGGGATGATGGGAGTTGTACTCCAACAACATCTGTAGAGTCACAATTCCCCTCACTCTCAGGAAGAATGTGAATGGTGAGCATGTCTGTGTAACCCTATTTCTGTAGTACCAGAACTACAGATGGAGGGGTAGGATTTCATTTGGACTGCATTTTTTTTTAAACTGAACCAACCTAATTCATACTTCTCAGACTAAAACACAAATCAAGACATGAATATGCTTTTGATCTGCAAACTTCTCTAGATGTTTCAGGGTTCTTTCTTGCTGGAAAGTTGCCTATAAAATCATGTACATTATTGAAAGCTGTGTGTAAAATAAGTTAGTAGGAGAAAATTGCATAGGAAAATAAATGCAAGTATGTGTGCTTTGTGTGTGTGAGAGAGAAGAAAACATCCAAAAGACGTAATTTTGCATTTTAAAAAGGCACACCTCCTATCCCATGCCCTGTTGTTCGCCTATGACCCCTGGGGGGAGGGGATGTGCATTACAAAACTGGAAGTGGTTGTTGATAGGAACTGGTTACAGGGAACACACAACTCCCTTGTTACAACAGCTCCACTAGCTACTGGTGCATTTCTGAGCACAGTTTTTGGGCTCCCTCCGTGCTCTCCTTTTGTTGCTTGGCAAAGGCCTTTCTATTCCAGCAAATCTTCGGGAACTGCATGTTTGATTTGATGGAGTACTGTTTTGGTGCTTTGCTGTTTTTAAGCTGTGCTTTTAACAGCATTCTGTGTGGTTTTAATTCCATAGACAGTTGCATAGTCTTTTAATCATAGCTTTTGGTAGTTTTTTTGCTACATGTATTTTGTAAGCTGCCTTGAGCCCCACTTTTGGGAAAACAACAGGATATAGATAACATGATTGATCGTCTGGACACTTTTCTTTTTGGCAGGTCCCAAAGGTTGCAAACTCATCCTTGGGCCTCCAGAGTTTGCCCACTCCAGTTTTAAAAGAAATGAAGGAAAGTCCCAGCAAGACTGAATCCAGCAGCTGCTGAGTGCTCATCCAATTGCCCAATTTAATTTGCTTTCATTGCAATGGCCAATTTCTACCAGCAAGAGGAAAATCTGTGATTTAAGCTGTCAATGATAATCATGTTGTCAATTTGTACCTTCTTAAAAAGTATATATCCTTCAGGACTTGGTTATTTTTGTGGACGAAACCATTACAGCCTGTTGGATTGAACTTTTTACAATTGAAACAGAGATGGCTACTGGGTTTTTTTTTCAGCATAAAATATCGGTTTGTGCAGTTCTTAATATCACTAGCTATTCAGAAAAGCAAAGAAAAGAAATCTTATTGCAGGGTGGGAATGGGGCAGCCTGCCAGATGTTGTTGGACTGCACCTCCCAGCAGCCCCAGCCAGCATAGCCACCAGTGAAGAATGCTGGGAGCTGCAGTTCAATGACATCTGGAGGTCCTCATGATTCACACACTTGTCGTAGAATTCCCAAGGCAGCTTGCAATCAAATTTCATGGAATCAAATTGTTGGAAGAGACCACAAGGGTTACCCAGACTAACCCACCAAAATGGAAGCGAATACCAAAACATACAAGGACAGATACAAGTAAAGCATAAAATGTAAAGCAGCCTGTTTAGAGGAGGAGGGAGCCAGAGATAACAAAGGTGGTAAATGCTGTCCCTTTTAATACCTCTGGCTCTCAAAGATTTCAGATCTTTTGACACTCATATAAACCTTCCAACTTAAGTGATTAAAATGATCCTACGTAAAGTGGATTGTAGCTTGGTCCACAGTCACTGAATGATGTGGACTCTCCATGTGGACTTACACATTGAGGCTGGCATCCTGTTAGTGACACACACAGGCATAAGTCAACTTCTTGACTTTTTGGTTCAGGTGACAGTTGGCATTACCTTGCTCCCTCTGCAATAGCAAAAGCTCCCCATGCCTAGTGCAGAGTGGGTACAAATCGGAGAAGCTTATGGCTATATCCCAGTAGCCAAACATGGAGGACCCCAGCCAGTCTCAGGGTAATCCATAGCAACTTGCTTCTCTGATTCCCACAACTCTCACGAGGCATGCAATGGGTGGGAAAGGGTAGTGCTGCAGTGACTCTACAGTAGGACTGTGAGTCAGTGAATGGCCCGCTGTGGTACAGTGCTGCATGTGGAACTGCCATGCTTCACCGGACCAGGATTAAAGCCCAATGGTGCTACACAACCCTTATGTTGAATGGCAATGTTGCACACCCCAACTAAGACCCTCAAAGTACAACCAAGTTAAGAACCAAATGTACACACACAATGCAAAAGACACACCCATGCACAACATAGATCTGTGAGTAAAGGCACCAGATTTGCAACTCTGCTTAAGGCACCAGTAGGATTCCAATTGAACTCTGATGTCAGCTTTGCTCACAACATGTAGCTTATCACATTCATTACTGATTGCTAGGCAAGCAAATGCAGCCAGTTGCTCTCCTATCATCTTTCTGCTCCTCTGCTCTCCATTAGATCTGCGCCTCCTTCATGGGGGATTTTCCTGCTAATTATTATCTATCCATTTCTTGAAAACAGTGCAAGTTTCCCCATCCTTACTAATGATCACTCATTTGTTTACAGTTATGAGGCACAGCAATAAAGGAATGAGGAGAGGAATGGAAGGAGGGTGTGGGGAAAAGGAAGGCAAAGAGGAAGCTGGAAACAGCTGAAGAGTGAGGAATTGTTTATTCATTTCATTGCTAGCCTGCTTTCTCCCTTTAATGGAGGCAGTCAAAGCAGCCAGCGAAAATTCAAACAGCTTCATCAAAGATAAAAGTCACAGCATCATTAAAACCATGAGAGAAGCAACAGAGACTTTGAGTAAAAGCTCCGTTAAAAAGAAGTCAACAAGCCAGCGGTCACCCTCCCTAGAAGTCTGCCCATGTGTGCCCCCAAACTGATCAACAGTAGGCTCAGGAGGTCCAGAGATGTAATTCTTATTTTTTTTTTCCTCAAAGAAAGCAACAAGTAATTTTAACGGTTTTCCTCCTGTGGTGAGAAAGCCATGCTGTTTGGAAAGCCTATTTGTAATCTGGGACTCCTTCTGCACAAAATTCACACATGGTTGTTTTGCACAGAAAACAGCATTTTCTTCACAGCAAACAGGAGCAACAACAATTACAATAACTGGTCATCTAGCTGAGTATTGCTGAATCTGTCTTTTTCCAGGGTCCTCAGAAGACAGAGGTGATTTCCACCACCCACTATCTGGGTGTTTTCATAGGAAACAATTAATAGAACTTGGATCCCACTTGAATGGTACCCTATGGAATCCTGGGGTTTGTAGTTTGGGGCAGCAGCAGAGATTGAACGTGGGTCTGTCTGCACGCAAAGCGTGTGTTCAGGTGCTGAGCTATGTCCTTCCATTGCTTTGCTTCTGAATTCCACGGGGGACGCCTGGTGAGCTCCTTTTTCAGTCAGAATGCTGGCCTAAAGAGACCCTTGAGCTGATCCTGCAGTGCGATGCTGATTCAAGGCTGAGTTCTAATTTTAAAAACCAGGAGCAAGGTAAACACAGGCTGAGTACTCAAGCCAAAGCAAAACCACAGGATTATATGACCCAGCCATTTCATTACATCCCCTTGGGGGCCGTAGGATTTAAAACTGCACATAAAAGAGCCTATTCAGAGAGGCAGTCCATAAGAGCTATTATATAATATGTATATTATACTCAAGTAGGTGCATGGAACTCACCCAGGAACTCCAGGAACAGAAGGCCCGTTTACTTACCTCGAGGCATCTTTGTCATAAAGCAGTCTAACCTAGATGGTAATGTACTCCACTGTGCGATTTCTGTTGCATTGGAGTGGTGAGGTGCTGATATGTGTGAAATCCCTCAGGGGAATTATGCTAAAATCCAAATTGGTTCTACTTCCCTCTGCATTTCTATGGATAATAAGAGCAAGGGAACAGCCTTGCCTGAACTAATTGTTTCTTTTTTTCTCCACCAATCCCAGCCAGACGTCTGTGGAAGCTCCCTAGCAGGACAAGAAAGCACCTGCCTCGACCTACTCCTTGTCCCCAGTGTCTGGTCTCTGTCTGCAGTATGTGGTGGGGATGTGTGTATGTACCAAGTCACATCTGTGGATCTCCGCCTTGCTCCAGCTCCATATCCAGTCTGTGACCACTTCTGCTCAATTTTATTTTATTTTATTTTATTTTATTTTATTTTGGTAATGGGAGATAGGTCAAGATCCCAACTCAAGGAGAAGAGTGTAACTTTACAATCATGTAGTTGTGTAACTGTGGTATCACACCACCTCATTCATGAATCACAAGCCAACTGCATAGGTGCATCTGCATTTCAATGTGCAGCCATGCTCATTGTGCATCCTGGTGCAACCTGTGGAAAGTGCAGACCCATCTGTATGCAGGGCCCAGCCTCTCTCTTCCACCTCCCTCTTTTGCCCTCAGCTTCTACAATTGCTGCAAGCTGAGTTGAAAGTACCAAAGTCGTTTATACTCAATTAACTCTATGGGGGCAGAGGAGAAGAAGGGGAAGAATCTTGCCCTTCTCAGGAGGTTCTGGCAAAAGCAAACTTCTGCAGCATCTCTGAGTCTGTGAGTTCTAGTTTTGCCATCTTGACCATGCCCTGATGCTGCTTGGCCACATATGTCCCAGTGCTGAACTGTTGATGGGTGTGCAATTAAATGATTTTCCATCACTTCCAATCAGGGTCTCTGCCTGTGGTTTGTTCTCAGCCTTGAGTTTTCAGCTAGATGGAGATCCCCTCCCTCTTTGGACGTTCTATTTAGCCATCATGCCTGTCCGGTTTCACCCTTCCGATTTGCTCTGGGCAAAACGCTGCAGTTGACCCCACTTGTAAACAGCTCCCCTCCCCAGGACAGCGAGCTGAGAAAACCTTTGCAGTGTTCCTAACATATTTTTTTTTCTCTGCTCTTGCATTTGAAATGGTGTGAGTTAAGGGGTATCTTTGAGAGCAAATAGCTGAAGGCCCAAATAAAACTTGATCTGATTAGGCTAGGATCAATACAGCGCCTCCATGTTTTAGCAACACCACTGGCAACGGGGATAGATGCTCACTTTTCCTCTCCCTCTCAAGCTTTGGAAGGCAGAGCCAACGCAGACAGACAGCTTGACTGAAACAGTGTAAGAGAGAGATGTGCTCAGAGATTAATGTTTTAGCTCGTGAAAAGAAAAGAAAAGAAAAGAAAAGAAAAGAAAACCTTCAGTCTTGCAACTCAATGGCCTCCCCACCCCCCACCCTGGCACTTCTCGCTCTGGAGTGCTGAAGCACCTGGTCTTTGTTTAGCTTGCAGCCTGCAGCTATTCCACGCCCTCTGACATTTCCACATCAAAATAGGGAGCATGCCAATTCTCATACCATGGATCACTGCCTGAGTCTCTCTTCACCCAACTGCACCTCGCCAAAGAGTTTTTTTTTCTTTAGTCTGCTGTGATCGTTAACTCTGTAGCAGTCTCTCCTACACTGGTTTCTGAACCCAGACAAATTAGTAATCAGGTCATACCAGATAGCTGAAGAGAATGCATGCTTGCATTTAATCCAGTGTTGAATCATAGAACTGGAAGTGACCAAAAGGGCCATCCAGTCCAACACCCTTCTGCCGTGCAGGAAGACAGAATCAAAACACTCCCAACTGATGGCCATCCAGCCTCTCTTTAAAAACCTCCAAAGGAAGAGGCTTTACCACACTTTGAGGCTGTGTATTCCACTGTTGAACTGCCCCTAATCTTAAGAAGTTCTTCCTAAGGTTTGGGTGGAGTCTCTTTTCCTGCAGTTTGAATCCATTTCTCCAAGTCCTAGTGTCTGGAGTGCCATGGAGACCCAGGCCCTTTCCGCACCTTACCTTCTTCCGGCGCTGGGGTGTGGGGATTGCGCTAGCAGCCTCTGGCGAGAGGCTCTCGCGTCCGGGGTCCTTCGGCTCCACACAAGCTGCCTGCTCATGCCAGAGCCCTGCCTTTTCCTTCTGCAGTGCAGCCTGGGACCTTCCCAGGCTGTGCTGGGGCAGGAAGTGCAACCGGCACGGCTCCGGAGGCTCTGCATGCCAGGTAAGTGCGTGCGGGGCCTGGGAGCAATGCGTGGACATGCACCATTTTTGGCTTCTAGCCAAAAATGAAAAGGTGTGTGATTGGTGCCTGCCAGCTGCTGGAGCATCGTGCAATTGTGAGTGTGTCGTGCAGATCACTCCTCACAATCACATGATTTTCCAGGCACCCTTTCGCATGGAAAATGCTGTGCGAAAAGGGCCCCAGTCCTTAAAGGCGACCTGGATAATGATGATGAAACCACGTGCTGTAGGTATGGACATGCGAGCATGCGCGTGCACACACACACACACACACACACACACACACACACACATAATTTCTATGGCATTTGTAAATGGTTTCTACACTATCTGTTCCAAAGACAAAATAAATAAAGAGTGGTTTTACCAGGCCAGAGAGAGAGAGAGAAAGAGAGAGAGAGTGTGTCATTGGTAAGCAGACAATGGAAGTATATAACCTATGACCCAAACAGACCCGATGCATCACAAGGCACAATTTTACTAGTGCTCAGTCGCCAGTTTTCAGAGATGTTCTGAGTGCTTCATGGTACCCAAAACGGCCACAAGGAGGCTTACCATTTCCCTTCCCCTCTCCTGGAGACAGAACAGCCATCTTCTGCATGAAGAACCATCTGTTTCCTGCAATGAATGAATGAATGAATGAGGCTGCATCCATGATGAGTCAGGTGAGCTCCGTGATCCTGGATTGTGGAGTGCTCCAGTTGCCCATTTTGCCAAATGCTCATAGTTTTGTGTGAATGAAAAAGGAAGGTAGTCTCAGATCTTATTGGATACATCTTCAGGACTTTATTCATTTGGTCTGTTTCGCCTACAGACTTTATCACTCCAGATCCACATCCCATTGAAGAGATGATCACAGTGCAAGTATACTTGGATGTCTCTGGTTACGTGTCACAGTTTAAATTTTCAGATAATCTTGCTGAGGAGCTTGGATAGTCAAAGGTGGTGTCAATGGTCATCTTACTTAGTTACTTACTTAATTTATATCCCTCCTTTCTCCCAACACAGGATTGAAGGCAGCACACAATGTTTTAAAAGCATTTTTTAAAAATGTTAATATAACAGTTAAAACACAGTTAAATTAAATTTCTATTTTAAAAATGACACATGTTAAAAATAGTTTAACCACACAGCACATAGTAAAACTGAATGTCCTGCCACAAAATGGAGGCATGTCCAGCAAGCTGGATGGTTTCAAAAGGGGATTGGACAAACCCAAGCATGAGTACCTAGAAAAGCTCTATATTCATCTTTGATCAAAGGTAATAAGGCTTTTGCTACCCAGTGCCTGGGAACAAGGACTGGGATCCCGCATCATCTCACCATAAATATCCATCAGGAGAGTTACACTGTGCTAGCACCACACAGCTTCTGTGCTGAATACCACCACAGTTCACCCTATAAAAAATGGTGAATGTGCCTAGTTGCCGCCTCATTGAACAAGACACAATGCACAGAGGTAGTACGCAGTGCACCAGAATTTTGACACACTCTTCTAGGTAAATCTGTAACTGTTCCACATGGGGAACTCCACTCCCGCCATCAGCAGCTGGATACCCTTGTTCTGCATTGTCTAAAAAGGTCATCCTGCATGCATAACTCAGTTTACATCTGTACATGTTAGGGATGGTAAATCTCAGTTCTTATGATTCTCAGTGGATGTCATGATCAACAAAATAGTTTTTCATCTCATTGCTTTGGGATACTAGGGAATTCCCCCCCCCCACATTGGTGGGAAACTGCACGACTTTTCTATGAAAGCTGAGCAGCTTGCCTAGAAAACTGCATAGTTTTCCAGTGCAATTTATGTTGTGCTGGGAGCAATATATACATGTTTCTGCAAACTGCAGGAACTTATGACATGTTGTTTTTCTTCCCATGCAAGTTTCTCAAGGGGCCAGGAAATCCAGATTTGATCTCAGTCAGGAAATTGAGAATACCCATTCCATCCTGAACCTACTGTATGTCACTGACAGGATTCCATCCTCTGACTGACAGGGTGATGTTATCCTTGTGTCTTACTTGTGAGCACCTTGTTGGCCACTCTGCAAACAGAATGCTGAAATAGAAAGGTCTTTGATCTGATCCAGCAGGATCGTTCTTAAGAAGACAGTGACAGATTAGCTCTAAAACCTCAGCACAGTTTTCTTTGGCCCTATTAGACAGCACACCAAGTCTGACAACTCTGTGATCAAGCATGGGAGTTCATATAACACAATAGACAGAGCAAATTATAGTATAGCTTGCCAACTAGTTTGTGTTTCTTAAACACTGCCTCTGCTGTACTGTATTTACACTGTGTGCTAGAACATGCTTTATTCCAACAGATTCAACTAGTTGTGATCACAATTTAGATAGATAGATAGACAGACAGACAGACAGACAGACAGACAGACAAGTATAAAGAGAATCAAACCACTGCTATACAGGGCTGATAAAATTATCAATGATGGCGCAGACTGTCAGAAATGCCCAATAAGTCATTTTGTATTGCATTTGGGCAGAAGCCAAGCCATATATATTCACAGCATGAGAGGACAAAGAGATAATTTTTTTTCCTTCTTAGACTCTGAGTGCTTGAGAAGGATTCCTGAAAATCAAGGGTGGGTCCAAGTTACATATTTGGGGCTGGCCTTGAAGAATGTTCAGCAACCTTATCGGTCCAAAGAGCTGCAACTAGATTCTTTACTGGGCTAGCTGCAATAAGCACAGAAGTCCTTGATAACAACAGCTCTCTTGGCAGTCTGTTTCTGAGCACAATTCAAAGTTCTGGTGATGGTATACAAAGCCTTACACCAACCCGATCCAGTTTACCTGGAGGACTCTGTCTTTCCATATAGGCTATTTGTAGCCTGAGATCTTCAAGGGATGCATTTGTCTTGGTCCCACAACCTTCACAAGCACGTGTGGTAGGAACACAGGAGAAGGCCTTCTCAGCATTTGCCCTCAAGCTCTTGGAACTCTTTTTTTATGGAGCTGCAGTGGGGCCTCCAGATGTGCATGGATTTATATACAGATTGCTTAGGGATGTGCGTATACATCTATCCACATTTTACACTGCACATTGCATTGCATTGCACTGCACATTTGGTTGTGCCTTCCGTGCCACATTTGTGGTATTGGTTGCTTCAACAATTAGAAATTAATTGCAACATAAGGAATTCATAATCACCCTGGTGTAGATTCTCAACTGAATATGTTTTCTTTATGAAGTGCAGAAGCTTCCTCTTTAACACACACACATACACCATCACATTTCAGTCCTGGGAGCTACTGGCATCTGCGTTCATGATGAAACAGGGTAGGTTGAACCCACTGGAGGGATTCTGCTGCTTCTGTCAACATTCTTCTGACTTTGCTCACAATGTTTCTCTTGAGAAGGAACCCTGTCATCTGCTTAGAATTTTTCTGCTTTTGGTGACATTTCAGTCAGACGCCTACTTTTTGCTGCAAGATATGTGGAATCTTAGACTCCGTTACAATCCTTACAGTAAGGTCCAGCTGCTCCTCACCCTGCATAGCACACCATGAATGAGTGTTGCCAGTTTGACTGACCATATCCAAAAGGTCTCATCCCTGGAGTCTTTGAGATATGGGAAAAATGAAAAGGAAGAAACCACTAAGTGCTCACCTCTCAAAACCACTTGCCCAATTAACACAGGCCAACAGCTGTCATAAGCTTCTGGCAACAAATGAACAGGACCAAGAAAGAGCATCTCAGCTTGCCTGTACGCAGGATCAAAATGGTCTCTTCTTTTGAGAATTAAGCTTACAACAGTGTTAGGTGAGGCTTGGCAACTGGGCTTCTGTTGTGTTTGATGCATGATTACCATGGACTGGCTCCTTATCTCCACTCAGCACACTTCTGCCACAAGCACTTCAGTGCTCCTTTGCCAGAAGTTTGTGTATAAATGCTTAATCACGGTGTTGTTCGGGCTTTTCCCAAACAGAGCATTATGAGTCTCGGACAACCATTTCCAAAGGTACACAACTCAATAGACATATGGAATTCTGATTAACCAGACTCACAGCAGTGCAGTCTCCAAGTTCCAGTTATTGGCACTTGCCAACATGACTTTTCAGAGGGTTCAGAGCTTTTTGGGAAAAGGACCTTAGGAAGTGATGACTGCCCATGTGTTATAGAGCAAGAAACTGGGTCCGACAGCATCCCATTGAAGGCAGTGGGATCCTACAAACTAATGAAATAAATCCTGACTTGGGTCATCCTTGCTTGATAAATGAGACGACTTGTAACTCTTTGTTACAAGATGGAATCACAGAATCTTAGAACTGGAAGTTACCACAAGTGACATCTAGTTTAACAGGTGGATCTATGCCTACATATGTTACTATCAGGATGCCAGCTATGCTGTATTAGATGTTCCTAACTGGGTGGTCCTCAGTTGTGATGGACAACAATCTCTACTGCCCTGAGGTGGTGACAAGAGATCCAAATTCCTAAGAAGATGCTCAACCATGTAACATCTTGGCAAAGCAGGACAAAAATGAACACAAGGACCTGAAAAGCTGTGGTGAATTACACATGTAATGGTTGTTGTTGTTTTCAAAAGTGAGCAAAGACAAGGGATTTGTAACTGCTAGGCTTACAAACACCAGCAGGTACTTTGGAGCACTCAAGCCTGGGGAGAAAATTGGAAGAATTCTTTGAAAGTTCTTAAAGACCTCCTCGCCAGAGTTTGTGTGGTTTAAGACCCACTGTTTCTTAACTGATTGGCATTGCTTATATGGAGGTGATTCTATTGAATCCTAACTCCCCATGCTTCCCTCATCTTTAGCTCATTCACTTGAGTCCTTCCTTCCTCCCTTCCCTCCTTCTTCCTTTAAGTAATAGTTCTTCATAAAGTCTGGCAGTTTTTCAAAGACTTCAGCACTTCCATTGGAATGTGAATGAGCTGCAACTTCTGCAGTCCAATAGAGACTTTGAAGGAAGAGATAGTGATGCTCTTGGAAAATCAGCAATCAATGCCAGGCCCAAGGGAGAGACCCAGTTTAAGAAATGCATTCTTCCAGCGTTAAACAATGTTTTTCACCCAGGATGAGAGAGTGGCATTTTCTGATTAGAACTGAAATGTGGTCATTCATTTTCAGTATTTTAAAAAATAACTCTCCCCACTCCACCCCATGCAACTTGGGTCATCACAAAGGTTTATGGAAAGTTCCCAACTCTAGGTTATGCATTGGTAACAAGAACTCTGAGCTCAGTTTTTCAAAAGAGAGCTGGAATTCTGGATAATTCCAGTTTTATTTTCCTGTATTTTCCTGTATTTTCCTGTATTTTCTTGTATTTTCTTGTACTTTATTTTATTGCATTGTATTGCATTGCATTGCAGGCAGGTAGTTCCTAGAGGACTTAGCTTCTGGGCCCTCCAAAGTTGTCCAGTCCTATCTGCTCACAGACACATTTTGGGAGCTGAATTGGTCTTTGTTGCCCTGACAGATAACCTTTATCCAGGAAGGAGCAGAAATAATGCTGTTTCTGTGACAGAATATCTCAATGGCTCTTGATGCCATTGACCAGAGTATCCTCCTGAACCAACTTCTAGAAGGTCACCAGAAAGATAGCACACTCCTTGAGGCAAGCACATGTACACTGAATTATGTTACTTTATGAAGTGCCATTGATGCTGTTTGATGCTGACGCTGATGATATTTGTGAGTTTGGCACTGTGAAAAGGGTTGTCTTCTGATGAGGTATTTTCAAGCACTCTTTAAATAATACTCATCTGTACATCCTTGAACTCTCCATAGATGCCAACTCAGGCTACTGTACATTGGACATATCTTGAGATGACATGGCCCTTTGGAAAAGATAATATAAGGTAAAGTAGAATGCAGTTAGGAAAGAGGAAGAGAATGTTATGGATGGCTTCAGTAAAGGAAGCTATGGCTGCCCTCAGTCTGCAAAACCTGAGAAGGGCTGTAGTAGACTAATGGCTTATGGGTCTCATTCATAGGGTTGCCACAAGTTTACACTGCATCATCCACTGGCATTCCCTTGGCACTGTTTAGCAAGGCTAATTGGCTACATAGCATTGTTGTCTTCCCCTGTTTCTTAATGTGATCCCTAATTGGCTGGCATCACCTATGTGACTCATCCAGGAAAGAGCACACAACAGAAGCAAGTGGCACTGAGCAGGACTAGGGGGAAATGGGGAATACATTTGCATGACCATGGCAGTTTTTGAGATGTGCTTACATACAACCAAAATCACTCTTGTGGGAATTGGAGACCATTTGGCACAGCTATCATAAAACTAAAAGGAGCATAATAGCTGTTTCCAGGCATTGAATATCCATGGCACAATGATGCGAGTCTCTGTTGATATGCTGGGTGGCATGTGGGTGCAGTACTAGCATCTCCACAGACGCCGTTTTCCTCCCAGTTGGTATAATCACTGAAGCATCACTGGCTGCTGCTTTGCTGCCCCTTGATGCTTCTAAAGCATCTTGGGGGGAAAATACCACACACACACACACACGCAACCACACACATGCACAATCCCACTTCAAAAGGGGACTTCCCAGCCTCTCATTCTTTGAAAACCCTGAGCTCAGCAGCCACAGCAGATGGAGGAGAGAATCGTTAAATATGCATCACAGGGTAGAACTAAGCTGTCCTCTCATTAAACAGAAGCCATTTTCTCCTAACCCCCAAATGCTGGAGTTTGCTGGAGAGAAAGCAACCAAAGCTGCCATAGGGGTCTTTCAAGGTTATGCAGTTTTCTGTTGCAGGCAGATGCAGCCTCCACCCAATGATTCCCAAGCCATCTTTCCATCACTCCCTCAGATGGAGGCATTGACTTGTCCTAAGCAGAAGGAGAAGGCCGTAGGGGCATGAGAAGCCCAGGAGAGACCATTGAATGAGGCACCGGAGGTCAGGGTAGCTAGGTCAGAGTCACAAGTCCAAGATAGTAATTTGTACCAACAATGAATGGAATACAGTTTTACATGGTCATAAGGGACTGATATCTTTGTATGTTGATTTATTTGCATGGGAAACAGAAATGAGCAATTTTGCAATGTCTACATTCACTGTGGCCACTGTGATGTTACTATGCATGGGTATTCATTGCATAATGGTGGAGTGACTGATACACCTTGGCCTAATGTGCAAGGGGCACCAGTGTGCATTTTGACACTCCCTAACGCGCATCTGGAAGCCAGCTAGGAAGTGCTGGGGCACAACAGGAGTGCCTGGTCTTCCAGGTCACTGCCCAAAGCTCAAACCAGTCTACCATGCTGGCTCTCTATCATAGATTATCCTTGTTGCTAGATTTCCTCCTTCTCCTTTTTGGTTAAAGATTTGATGGCAAAAGGAACATTCACTCTGTTCCCTTCCTCCTTCTCAAGCTGAGCTGTGTTGTTCCTGGAAGGGGCTTCTCTCTCTCTCCACCTCTACCATCCAGGCCCTGGAGATGGGGCGTTGGTCAGCAATGCTGGAACAGAGCTGTGCTCAGCAATATACTCCCCTACATCAGCAAGATCAAAGAGACACTTGCACACAGTCAGCAATTATGTAGATCTGATTGGGGGGGGAGCCCTAAATGAGTCTTTTTATTAGCAGGTAAAAGATAATCAGGAAGAAAGACGCTGATGAAAGAGAGGGCGATAAGAAACATTTCCTGTATAAGATTGTGAGATGGTGTTAACAATGGGAAGGAAAATCAAGACCATAATTTCAAGGGAGATGGATCATCTTTGAACATCTGCAGGTGGGACACAAACAACTATCAATCAATCAATCAATCAATCAATTGTGCATTTTCCCATTGCCCCATTCCATCGTCTACTGCCTCCTAGAATAATGTTGAAGTCAATGGCTGAGATCCTTCCCGATACCTACTTGCTAACTGTCCCATTTCATCTAGAAGAGCCATAAGTAGATGTCCATGAGGGACCTGCAAGCAAGTCATGATGGTGATGGTTCAGTTGTGAAGCATGCTGAAAGCTCTTTCTTCAGCTCCTGCCACTTAAAGGGATGGTTGGGAAAGACTCCTCTAGAAAACCCTACAACATCCTGCCAACAGTGTAGATCAATGGTGTTCAACACTGTTGAGTATAGGGGTTACTTTTCTGTCTCTTGGACCTCACTTAATCCTCAAGGACTGAAAAATGATGAGAAAGAAACCCAGAAGTATCCAAAAATATACACCATTCCACATTTCACACTTCAAAACCAAGCAGATAGCTATTGCCAGAAATGGCTGGCAACTTCTGTGTCGGTGAGGTGGTGAATTTGCTTTGGATATGAACTGGAAGGGAACTGTCCAAGATGCTATTAGGTTCAGCACCTTGGATAGCTCAAGGAAGACTGTAGTAAAAAACGAAGCGGGTTCACCACCCCACTGACATGGAAGCCACCAGGAGCTACTACCCAATAATGAAAGTGGGTTACTGTTGAAAGAAACCAAGGGAAGGTGACTTGGGCCCATTAAATAGCCAAATCTGGATCCACGACCATCCCTGGAAAAACAGACTAGAGAGACCTTGGAGATGGCATGGGATAAACCTTCACTTGGGGTCAACTAGCCAGCAGACAGGAGAGGAAGAAATGTCCATCTAGTGTAAGAAAAACCCCCTAGTGTTGAAGTAAATTGAAAAGGAATCCCTTGGCTTCAATTCAGCTGTGTCTGCAAGAACAATATCTTTCTCACAGTTTGACTCCAGAAAGCCTTGTCTCCAAAAACATCACAAGGCAGTCCCCCATGCCTTGTACTCTTTGCTCCTTTCCTCAGCCAGGCCAAGGCCTGCCAGCATCGTCTTTGTTGGTGTTCCTTTCACTGAGAAAACCTCTTATAGCTTTTAGAATCTGCATATTATGCAAATGGAAGGGACTTGGCTGTGAGACCACATACTTAAAAACTGCCAGCCCCGGTGGTCTGTATTTTAGGAACATTGCGGCTGCTGCCTTGATGCTCAGTAATTATTCCTAAATGTAGGCAAGTTAGGTTGGAAAGTGAGTAACCTCATATCTAGTGATGCCATGGGAACTTTTTTCACCCCATTTCAGAGGAAGGAAAGAAAACTTTCCTCAATGATTCATCTTTGCAGGGAGTGGTGCCCCTTTTGCAGGGAGTGATACAAGGGGTGGAAAGAATATTTGAAAATATTTGAAAAAAATGGTTGAAACCGTTGTTCCTTGAGTGTCAGGAAACCCTGACAAGAATCCTAGACTGATGAGAATCTTTGCCATTTTAGTCTGTAAAAAAGAGCATTTTCTTCTGGTTTTGGGCAGAATGCGTCTCCAATGACACCATTTTCTGCCCAAGAAAACTGTTTTTCACACCAAAAAATGCTGTTTTCCATGAAAAAAAAAAAATACACCACATGCAAATTTTTGCCCAAACTCCAAATAGTGTTTGAAAACTCTGCAGTGAGGAGCTATAATTACTTGCGGCTTCCTTTTAGAACAAAATTAGTGAAGAATTACATCTCTAAGGGGTATTTCCTTTTAGGTAAGGCAGCCAACTGGTCCCGTTGTACAATCAGTCCAATTGTACAGGGGATCACTGACTAGGGGGTGGCCATGAGCATTGGGATGCTCTTGCCAGTATCCTGTTATGCGTCTTCCCAATTTACTAGCAGAGGTTGTTAGCATATCTGCAATATAGCTATGTATACGTGAAGCTTCATAGCACAGATCATGGTAGACGATTCCAGCCATTATGGGTTTGGAAGACTTTAAGTGAAAAGCAAATTCCTAAAATCACTTGTTGCAAAACGAGCCAGAAATTGACACCCCTATCATGGACTTTGCTGCAGTGTGGGCAAAACTTGCATAGTGGATTTTTTAAGGCTGTTAACAGTACTTTTTCATGTCCCCACCCCATGCCACAGCTACTTAGCTTCAACAATGCTGCCCTTGGCTCCCCAGGCTATTTTTGAAAAATCAAAAATCTTGACTCCTCGAAACAGGGCTGTTCCCTTTATGTTTTCATGCTCTCTTTTGGTCTAGTCTCCTTCGAATGCTTTGAAGGAACTGAGGATGAAAATCTCCTTTTGCTCTCTGCATTCAGGAGAAGGATAGATATAAACACCTCAGTAGACAATTGTCTGTATAATTCATTGGTCTCTTACAAGACTTCGGAGGTCTGGAGTTATTTCAGGGGCATATCATATTTCTAGTTGAATGGAATTTTTCACTTTAAAAGGCAGACAGATGAGGTTCAACTTTCTATTTTTTAAGCAATTGATCCAGCTGTACATGCTGAAGCTTTATCCTCTCACTTTCTCATTTTGCCAGCGTTACATCTGCTTCACCTTGTTTCCTCATCAGGTTGTGATCTCTTCTTTTTAATAAGAAAGGAGCCACAGAAATCCATGTGCCTTTTCATGCCCATTTCTCCTAATATACTGATTTTGATACACCATTTTCCCTAATGTACTCCATTGCTGCAAGCAATTTCCTCCCGTATAATTCATTTTTTGTAAATAATTTTCATGAATGTATGCATTCAGGGGCACGCTTTCCCCTAATATAAGCATTTGGGGACATGTTGCTTGATTGAAGGACTGTTTTGCAACACTAGAAGAGTGAGTGCAGAAGAATAGCTGCGTTTCAGTCCACAGATTGGTTTAGGAAGTAAGAATTAAATGGGTCAGTCAATCACAGGTTTGCAAAATTTGGCTTAAAATGGAAATGGAACTAATGTCTCTCTCAAATTTAGGCATGTGGTGGGGTCTCCTTTTTTGGAAGTTTTTAAATAGAGGCTGGATGGCCATCTGTCAGGAGTCCCACAGTTGCGCCTAGCTGCATGGCAGAAAGGTTTTGGACTGGATGTCCCTTGGGGTCTCTTCCAACTCTAGGATTCTATGAAAAGCAAGATGATTAAAAAAACCCCCACAACAACAACAAAGCACTACAGCACATTCTGAAAGGTCCTTTCCCCCAAACAGCGGGCCCTCAAAGGGCTGACAAAACAGGAATCAGGAATGTGACCAGAGGAGGGTGACCCATATGGTAAAAAGCCTGGAAACCAGGATTTTAGGGCTTATGAAAATATTCCTAGTGGCAGGTCAAGGTGAGGCAGGGAGTCAAATGCAAGAGTGCCTAGGGTCCAGGAAAAACTTAATGTGGCCCTGCAGCAGCTACAGTGGTCAAAGGAGGTGTGATCGGCTTCTGATCAGGAAATGAGAAGTATAACGTTTCCAGCCTCTTCCCACCACGGAGCGAGGGGGAGACAATCAGACACAGGATCCCTCTTGGAATTCCTCATCACTGGCTGGTGGGAAAAGACCAGAAACATCTCCCTCCTCATTCTTTGATTGGCAGCTGAACAGACTTCCTTCACCAGGGCAGTTGCTGGCTGTTAAGGTGGGCTTGAGGGTTCATTTCCATAGCCTTACAGTAGGACCACATAGTCTTAATGCATGACCAGTATTCACCCAGAGGACTTTTTCTTCTGCCATCTTTAGACTCTGGAATGACCTGCCAGAAGAGATTCAACAGCTGTATATGCTGCCCAAATTTAAAATGGCATTTAAAACCAGCAGGCCTATTCAGATTATTTTAACTTGTGAATTTTAACTATGAATTTTAAATATGTATTGACTGTTTGAATAGGTATTTGCATGATTTGTTCTTTTAAATCAGTATCCTGCATTTGAACTGTTGTTTTTGACTAATGTTCTGTTTTTAATTCATGTTAGAGATCAGTGAGAGATGAGAGTTGGAGTGAGCTTGTTAGGGTCAGTCAGGATTAAACTGTCTGAAGCAAGTCATCTTTTATGTTAAATTCAATTTCTGTTTCATCATTTTTGTATTCTACACTTGTGCCTCCAAGCATGCTACTTAAGGGATCTTGGAAAGCTTGAGTTCAGGCACATGGGCTCCGTGGTGGGCAGCAGTTAATCCAGGCTGGTGGGGTACAGTGGAGAGACTAGGTGAATAATGTCTTACCCAGGCATCCAGAGGGCACCTAGATGGTCCCCAGATTTGATGCCATAGCAGTGGAATAGGATGCCAACTGCTGCTTTCAGAGATGGGGAACCCACGGTCCCATTTTGCTCAGAATAAGCCCCAAACAGCAAAGATTCTTGTCAGAGTTTCTTGATACTCGAGAAGTACTTTTTTAACCAGTCTTTGAATTTTTTAAAAAAATCATTATTCCCATTTGTATTACTGCTTCTTGTGAAAAGACAGAGCCACAATTGACCACCTACTCTCTCTGCATGCCTCCGTTTAAACAAAGCCTTTAAAATACCGAGACACCCAAAGGTGCTCTAATATATATCTTAAACCTTATCTGCCCACTTTCCAAGGTATTTCAGCCTGCAGTGTCCCACCCCCCGAAACATAAAAGAAAGTCACATTTGGAATTATGGCGAAACTGACCATTTTCTTTGTTTGTCTTTTAAATCACACTGTCTAATGGTGTATCATTTGCTTCATGAAAGTACCTTGTTGAAAGTCTAGCACAGTCAAACATGCCAATTTACTGCAAATCCCTGGTGAGGAGGGGAGGGGAAAGGCAAGGCAATGCATAAAAAGGAAAGGCCAGGGAAGCAGCCAAATATATGGTATCATGAAAAGCCAGGAGGGAAGCTCACAAGCGTTAAGTTTTGGTCTCCCATGTAGATTAAAGGAGGAAACTGGAGAGGTAAATACAGGGAAAGCGGGAAAGCGTGGGAAGAATAAGAAAGTGAGGAAACAAAAGGCGATGGGGAATTACAGATAATTCAAGAGCAGTGAGTAGCATGTTGCGTGCTGCGTTCTCTTAGCTGAGGACCGAGCCAGTACCCACACCAAGCAGAAGGAAGCTTTGCAGAAACCAGGCTCAGGATCCAACCTCAGGGTCTACCTTTTGGAGCTTTACAAGTCTGCACTCCTCTGCAGAAACGCAACGACACCTTTAGGGAGTGAATTTTAAAGCTATGTGTCTGGGCACCAGCAAGAGTGTCCCAATTCACTTGGGATGCTTCTGATATTTGTCAGGCACTTCTGGTCCATGTCAGGCACTTCTGGAGCACCTTGGATGCCCTGGAGCTTCCTAGTCAGTGTCTGGAGGCACACTGGGGAGCTCCCCCATGTCTGTCAGTGCCTCTTGCAAATTGGGCTGTGGGGCATTGGTCACTTTGCCAGTCACCCATGCACACTGGATGCCCATGCATTGTGAATGAATAGCTACTAATTTTTTGGCAGAGGATGCAAGCAAACCAATCCATAACCACAAGTAGGATTTCTGCTGCATAAAATTTGCACAGAAAACAGCAGTTTCTAAGCAAGAAAGAATGTTTTCTGCACATAAAGTAATATTTCTGTCCAGAAATTATACATAAGATACAATTTCTGCACAAAATACTATTTCTTGCACAGAAAATGCTGCAGCTGAGCTCTCAAATTTCACATTTCTTTTTCTGTGAAAAAAATATGCACATTTCAGGTGGAATAAATCCTCAACTGCAGGATTTTCCACACAGGAAATTGATATGGTTACTGAAAATTTTGTTTCTCTCCAAGAAAAAGCTGTTTTGTGAACAAAACCCCCATGTGTGAATTTTGGTCAGAATCATTCCCAAAACTGCAAATGTGTCATGAATCAGTCTTGAATGCTGACCTGTGCAGTACTTAAAGACTTTCTGGCAACAGAAAGAAAATGGCTAAAGTTACACATCACTTCCTTTGACAGCTAATTTAGTGAAGACTTATTGAACAAGCCATGCAGGAATCTTTGCTTTCCTTTTGGATGCAGGAATCTTTTGTCACAGCAATAGTGGGGCTGGTTCCCTTTCAGTAGGGCAGTGAATCTGCTGCTCTGGGTTTCAATCCAAACTCTAGCCCCCAAGTAGGGTCAGTGCCTCAGATACCTTCTTTCAAGTTCAGACTAGAATCCAGAGAAAATCCACCTCAGCTGCCACTTTGTCCAATTTGCTTGAAATTTTGCAGGCAAGTGTCCGGGGAGTGGCGGGGAGAGACAGATAGAAAGTGTGAAAAACTTCACACCCTTTGGATGGACGAGACAAAGTTATAGATAGAAAAGCAGGCTTGCTTTGCCTTCCAGGGCCCTAAGTGGGAGAACAAAAATGAAGGTGAAACAAAGCCAAAGGCAATTAAAATGAAGCGAGTGGAAAACGAAGTCAATTAAAATGAAGGTAAAATGACATGAAGGTGGCTTCAGAAATGGAAATGAAAAATGAAACTTTTCCACTCAATCCATAACTTTAACAACTTTAGTTGATAGGCGGTATAGAAATAAATGCTATTGCTATTGCTATTGCTATTAACAAGAAGTTGAGACAGGAGCAGCTTTTAAGTTGTCTAATCCTGACAGCTGGCATTTGGCTTTGGACCGACTTCTTCCTGCATGGCCTCCGGGGTGTGTAAAACTGAATCGAATAGTTTCACAATGTCCACCTCAGGGCTGCAGTGACATTACAACACACGGGTATCCATTGAGCAATGGTGAAGTGACTGGTGCACCTTGGCCTGATGGGCGGTGGGCACTGAGGCACTTTGGGGCACCTCTGCTGGGTCATCATGGTGGCCCTAGACTTCCTCTCTCACACCTTCTTTGGGTATGTGGGGGATATCAGGAGAGGGCTTGTGGAGTTGAGAAATTGGGCTGTGAGCTGTCCTTAACTGGCCAGGCAGTGGCTGGAGGAGGAGGAGGAGAGAGGTGGGTTTTGAAAGTGTTGCGTGGCCATTAAGAGAGAACATTTCCCCAGAAAAGGAGTGTCTGAGGTGGGAGGGGCAGGGGTTGGAGAAACTTGCAAATAATCAAACTCACAAATGTGGAGGGCTGACTATATACTTAATAAAGTAGCTGACGTAGAATTCTGGACATTCTAGCTATAAAATGTGGGTGGGGAGGAGATGTGAACAAAACAGGTCAGCGGAATTCACAAGAGCAAGAGTGCACACAGTCATGCTCTGCCAAGGAGGACTGAGGACAGACACCCATGTGGGAGCTGGAGGTATCCACAGTCGGCATGCCAGGAGTCAGTGAAATATTTTCACAGTCACCCTGCTCTCTCTTCCTTGTCTTGCCTTGCTTCTCTTCCAACTGGGAGCTGAAGAGGGAAATACACTTGAGCATGCAGACAGAAGTGTTATGGTTAACAGTAAATTAACCAGGCAGGAAAGATATGGAAGCTTTCAAGTTCTAAATTAGTTTATGGTTGATCTGGGGACAGCGAGCGGATGATGGACGTACTTTGCTATAGCGAGTCAATTAAGTATCTAAGAGAACTGAGATCTCATCAAGTGGCATAATCTTCCCTTCTTTCAAAGTTACAGAAGTAAATGTATGGTAATCTTTGGGGTGCAAATGACATCCATCCAAGGAAATATATTGGTGTATACAGGCGCATTCTATAGAAGCAAAGCCATTGAAGAATATTAATGCCTTAAAATCAGGGACAGACCATCAGCGACCTCACGTGAATTTAGATTTGGGGTGCAGTTCTTTGCTGATTTCATTTTCAAAGGAAGCAATGAGTAATGTTAACAATTTGCATCCCAGTGTGAGAAAGGCTTTGAAAAGTGCACAGTTTTTGAAGACTATTTACAGTTTGGGACTTGTGTGTGCATGTGCCTTCCAGTTGCCTGTCATTTTACAGAGACTCCATGGATTTCCTAGGCTTTTCTTAGGCAAGGAATCTTCAGAGGTGGTTTTGCCAGTGTCTTCTTCTGAAACAGAGCCAATAGCACCTTGGTGGTCTCCCATCCAAGGACTAACCAGAGCTGACCCCGCTTAGATTCCAAGATCAGATGGGCTCTGATCCCTTTAGGGTATTTAGGTCTTACTCATAGCTTCACTGAGTCACACTATAAATGACCCATCAAACTGATAAGAAATTGACACTGCTCCAGTTTCCAAGTAGGTTTCCCTTCTTTTTCTGCACACCCCCTCTTTTGTGTGGGTGTATTCCCCCTCTCCTGAAAAAACTGTGTGCATGCGTGTTTTTTACATGTCTTTTTAGCAGAAACTGCAGGGCCTCCTGCTCCCAAGAGAGCAGACCTAGGCAAGAAGCTTTCTCTCCCTAACAAGCAGCAGGATGCTATGTTGACTGCAGGCAGTGCATCAGAAATTGTAATTCTGCTGCTCTCCACCCTTGGGGAATTCTCTTCCCGCTCACAGAAAGCCAGGCAAAAAAGAAAGCGGGGGAGGAGAGAAGAGAGAACGAGAAGGACCACCCCACCGCCACAACCCCCGCAATCAAAGTGCCGAAAGGCCTGGAGAAAAGAGGGACTCGGACGCCTCCAGAATTTGGCTGTCCACCCCTGCTTTTTGCTTTGCCAGCTTCTCTGGAAGGAGGCAGAACGGCTGCATCCGCAGCAATGGGGAAGTGACGGGAATTTGCTCTTGACACACTTGGAAGAGGCGCTGAAGTTGTCTCTGTGTGTGTGTATTTGAAGGGCTACAGCCAGGGTGTGAAATCTTTAATTGTGTTTTTCAGAGCAGCTCATGTGTGCACAGTGAGTGCTAATTGATTCAACTGGAGTAACCTCCTCCCTCCTTGCTTTAGTCCCTGCCTCCCTCCTTCCCTCCCTCCACTACTTCCTCTGGATTCTGCTAACCCTGCAACAGATCACACACAGAGAGACTGCAGGGGGCACCTGTGCATTCATTGTACATCAGGGCTGCTGGCTAGGAATCACCACGCCGAGAGTCGCCACCTGCAAGACCAAAAGGCCTGGGGGGGGGGAGATTCTGGTACTTGTATACCTTGGGCACATCACACACTCCCAACTCCAGAAAACCCCATGATAGGTTCACATTCAGGTTGCCATATGTCAGAAACGACTTGAAGGCACACAACACACACACAAAAAGTTTGTTTGTTTTTTTAAATAGAAAGGCAAAGAGAGAAGTTATGAAACTCCCTCCTACCTCCCATGGCATTGGCTGGGGCCCTCCTTCTCCTTCTCCTTCCTCCTCTTCTTCCTCTTCCTCCTCTTTTCCACCAGGCAAACAAGCCTTCCACGTTTAACTTCTCTGGGGATGGGTGCTTCCTTGTGGCCTGGTTGCCAAAGGAGCTTCAGTGGGTGTGATATCTGTTACCATGTTTCAAATGTGTCCAATGCTGCCATTCAACCCAAGGAGTGCGTAGCCTAACAAATGTGTAACAATGCACATGGAGATTCACGCTATGCACCTATGATGCAGGGTCATGGTTGATTTGTTTTGAACTTCTAAACTTCAGTAGTGTGGATAGAAGATTTCAGTGGCACTCTGTCACCTTCCTAGAGCCCAGGGGGACAGCTGCCCAAGTCATACGGCTGCCCAGGAAACAGCATCGGTACCCATTAATAAAGCACATTAGGGGAGACTTCTCCATCTATTTATGAGGACAAAAATCAATCTGCAGCACATTGCACAGAGACAATTTCTGCCCGCTGGCCTGTGCAAGGTGAGAGGCGAGGCGCTTGCTCCAGCTAACACAGGCAATCAAGAGAGACCCAGACGTCAACCCCCAGGAGAGCCGGATTAACTAGCTGAGGCGGCTGGGGTTAAGGGAGAGTTAGAGGAGCCAATCCCAGTCTCAGCAATCCCAGGCTAGGAGGGAGATGGCTTACCATGACCAAGACTCTCCATTCACTGAGTGAAACACCCAGGAGCCACCATCCCCTCCTGCATCCATTGCCCCAGTGTGATAAGCGAGGGCAAGGGTAGATATGGCAGAAGAAAGACAGAGAAGGCTGTTGCTGTCCGTCTATCGCCAGCTTGTATACACCAGCTTTGTTCACACTAGCAACCCGCTCCTACAGGTTCTGTTCTAACAATCCTTTGGGAAAACACCCTTCCTGAGTCTGTGGTTCATTTTGAGTTGAAGAACACAGATGAGGAAGGAAGGGAAAAAAAGGTAGGGGATGAAATCTAGAAGAAAGGAGACTATGAGAGTTTCTTTTGGGTGTTAATCGCTATTGGTATGGATTTCCAAATTATGGTGACTCTAAGCCAAATCTGTCATGAGGTTTTCTGGGGGCTGAGGGTGTGTGATGCACCCAAGGTCATGCAGTGGGCTTTCAGGGCCGACCAAAGGGGAACTGAACCCTGGCCTCTAGGGTTGTAGCCCAACACTCAAACCACTACACCAAAACAGATGCACCTAAAAAAAATGCCATATGAAAGTTAGAAATTTTCACTGATATTCTATGCCACCTCCTTAGCTGCGTATAAATAATTAAGCAATGTCTCTTGGCCTGAGCCCTCCTCCCAGCCCACCTTAACAGCCAGCAGCTACACTGGGGAAAGGAGGTCTGTTCAGCTGCCAATCAGGGCACAGGGAGGACTGTGTTTCCACCCCACTCCAACCATCAAGTGAGAAACAGCATGGTGTGACAGTCTCAGTGTTGACTAGAACTCCAGAAGACCAGGATTCAAACCCAGCTCAGCCATAGAACCTCCTTGGGTGAATCATGCTTTCTCAGCCTCAGAGGAAGGCAATGGCTAGCCATTCAAGTCAACTCAAAGGCTGAGTCAAATCAAGTTGACCCATAGGTAAATCTCATTGATTTAAGGGATCTCCCCTGGTTGGGATGAACAATTGGATCCAGGCCATGACCTGTCAAGCCCAAAGAGGGCCAGCCTAAGCCTCTGCATGAGCAGCATTGGAGAGGAATGGAAGGACTTATTTCTCCACTCATGAGAAATCCCGAAGTGATGGATTGGTGTACTCAGCAGCCCAAGGCTTGCCAAAGCAAAGGTTCTCAGGGCAGTATTAACTTCACTCCCCATTACACATGCACTATAAATTTAAGCCTACATTTAACAGTTCAACTAGCAATAAAAAATATTCTCTCCAAGCTGCAGAGAGAAGGCTGATGAGGCAGGAGCAATGTTAGGATTGTGCACGCTTCAGTTTTTTCTCTCTTGCCCCCACCTCTGCTCATGTTGTATTAACCTGGGGCGCGAGTGCAGATAGCACAGAAGGGCATGCCTCTTATTTACTAAATAGTTGGCCTGCATTTCAGAAGTAATCTCTCCCCTTGCCCACCCTCCCTTTAATTAAGCTAATCCTACTTAAACAAATTGGTTCGCCACGGACCAGGGAAGTTGCACTGGAGAAGGCGCTAAATGGAGCTGTTCATTTCTGCTTGTCTACTTAGTCATGCTAAAAGCTCTCACCACCTCGCCAGCAAACCTGTTCTGCCATTTAATATTTTATCAGAGCTCCACCAAAGCGTGAGGGCTCCGGCCTTCTCTGACTCTTGGGGAAGCTCTGAACCACTTCTGCCTCTGTTCTTCATTTTCCCACTGGACTAAGACCACTTGAGTTCTTAGTTTGATTGGCACCCTGACCAGAGTTGAGAACAGCAGTGCCTGGGAGCTTCCATGCCAGTGGGGCTGTGAATCCACACCAGGTTTCAGTCTGGGCTTTAAAGGAGCTTTCCAAGGTGCTGAATTACAGCCCCCAAACAGGGTCAGCACTGTGGATATTGCCTTGAAATTCTGGAATAAAATCTGGATTGGCTGCCTCACTGCCATGGAAGCCACCAGCCACCATTAGTTAGGGAGGAATGAGATTTTCCAACATTTGCATGTTTTTATATGCTCAGGTCTTGCAGATTCAGGGATTCCATGATTGAGTCTTTCCATCTTTCATATAGTCTTCCTCTTTTCCTACTGCCTTCTACCTTCCCAAGCATCATTATCTTTTCTACTAAACCATGTCCTCTCATCTTATGGCCAAAGTATGACAGTTTTAGTCATACTTGAGTTTAGTCATCTTGGCTTCTATGTTCAGGTTTGATTTGCTCTAGGATCCATTCATTTGCCTTTTTAGCAGTTTGGGGTATCCATAGTACTCTTCCCCAGCACCACATTTCAAATAAGATGATTTTCTTCCTCTCAGCTTTCTTCACTGTCCAGTTTTCACAACCATACATAGAAATTGGCAATATGATGCCATCGACAACTAATACTTTACTATTCAATGATGCATCTTTACACTTCAGGATCTTTTCTAGTTCCTTCATAGCTGCCGTTCCAAGTCCTAATCTTCTTCTTTCTTGACGGCAGTCTCCATTCTGATTAACAACTGAGTCAAGGTATTGAAAATGTTGAACTATTTCAATGTCTTCATTGTCTACATTGAGGTCATGTAAATCATCTGTGGTCTAGTAACAGTAGAATGTTGAAAAAAACCAAAATGCTCAGAGCACTCAAGAAAAGAAAAAATTAAAAGAATTTAAAGAAAAGCACTGGAGTCTCATTAACACAAAACTTAAAGCAGTTTGAATAGGGATCTTAGATCCACCTTCCTCTTAAAATGCTTTCTCGAAGTTATTTTGGGGCAAAAACAATTAGACATCCTTCCATATATGGAAGGTGGTGGGGGAAAGGGGTACGATGTGGTCCCCAACTCCTGGCAGTTTGCCACATTTATTCTGGCTCTTGTCATACATTTCATGGGTGTTCCACTAAGGCATCAAGCCTAAATCTAATTGCTAGTACCAACTCAAGTAGATCCATTGACTGCTGACTGGTAGGTCAATACTAATATGAATCCTATTGGTTCAATAGGTGTAATCTAGATGGGGCTAGCAATTACAGTTAAGTCAAGGTAGGAAATCAGAAAGACTTCCAGTTGTTTCTGAACTGCAAGTTCTAGCAACTGCAGTCCAACCACATCCAACCATGAGAGCCTCTGCTGGAATGTGTCCAGAAAAGGTTGGCCAAGACGGTGAAAGCTCTGGAAACCAAGCCCTCTGAGGGGCAGTTGAGAGAGAGGTGAGTCTGCTTAGCTTGGGAAAGAGAGAGAGGTGCTATGATAGCCATATTTAAATATTCGAAGGGATGTCATTTAGAACACGGAGCAAACTTGTTTCCTGCCATGCCAGAGGCCTCAATGTGAACCAATAAATTCAAATTCAAGAAATTCAAGAAAAGAATACAGCTAAACTTGAGAAAGAACATCTTGATAGTAAGAGCTGTCCAAGACTAGAGGAGACTGCCTCAGAAGGTAGTGGCTTCTCCCTTTTAGAGGTCTTTAAACAGAGGTTGCAGGACCACCTCTCAAAGAGTGTTTTAACTGTAGATTCCGGCATGGCAGATTGGGGTTGGACTAGGTGGCCCTGGCAGTCCCTTCTGACTCTCAGTTCAGATAGCATGAGAAGCATTTCTTTAGAACAGAATGTTTTTATATATAACTAACAGTTATATGATTTTGTCTATTTCCCTGAAAAGGGAGACCATATACTGTTCTACTGATCTTCTTAGGAAGCAAGCAGTCCAGGGACAATTAAATCTGCTCGTTCATCTCTACAGAAATTCCCAGATAATAACACATGTAATGGTTTCTAACTCTTTACTCATCACAAGGAACCATAGACATGATTCATAAGGAATGCCATTAAGTCTCCCTTGAGTGGAGAACATTGAAGTGAATTAGTACAAATGGTTTCCTATATTTCGGGTCAAAAGAAGACCTCAAGTCATTAGCGCAGCCTTCTTGTGGAACCATAGCAACTGCCCAACCTCTGACATCCATGGACTGACATCATGCCCCTCTCAAGCGGTTTCTTCACTGTGATTTTTTTTTTCTTTCTTTTTTCCTGGGTCAGTATAACCCCTTTACATCTAAACTTTTCAAAGTGGTTTACCACAGCCATAAAGCAACTATTGTGCAAGAAGACATGCAATCAATACGCAGTGGTCAGGGCCCTCTTTGATGCTGGTGGAGTGTGAGGGCCTACCAGCTCATTTTTGCTGCAAGTCCAAATACCAGTTGGCTACTTATTTTTCCCTGGTTGTGCAAGAGGAGCTGAATGGGGCCAGGGCTCAGGGCTCTCCTCATGGTCAAAGATCTTACAGTATTGCATGGGGGAAGGGACTTCTGTCTCTTGTTGCATGGCCAGGAAAGGGCACTGCAGCGAGAAGTACTGAATACTTCCTTGTGCAACACCCTCAAAAGTACTTAAGCTGGTATAACTCCCACTTACACTGACATAAGTCACCAAAAGGATTCCAGTTGACAGCGGGGACAGGGCTTTAGAGCTCCCTTCCTAGAGAGTCTAGAATGGTCCCCTCCTTGTTGTTCTTCCATTGGCAGGCAAAGACTTTACAGGCTTTTAGAACTGATGGTACTTAAGGAAAAGGCTTTTAAGAGTGTGAGCTCTGCTGTTTTAATGGCACCATTTTAAAACTGCTGCTTAATGCTTTAATTGTATGTTTGATATTCTTTGCAGTGTTGTTAATAGTTTGATTCTGTTTTAAGGCTGAACTTTGTCAATTTTTAAAACAATCCTGTGCTTGTTTTAAGGTATAGGCCGCCTTGAGTCCTGGTTTTGGGGAAAAGGTGGGATATGTGATGGTGGTGGAGATGATGATGATGATGATGATGAGTAAAATACATACACCTGGCCTTCTTCCACTCATGGAGGACATAGCTACAAGAACTACTTTGAATACAGACTGCATTTGAAATACTGTGTTCAGTTCTGAACAGCACAGTTCAAGAAGGATGTGGACAAACTAAAACCTGTCCAAAGAAGGAACCTGTCCAAAGATGATCAAAAAGGTCTGGAAACCAAACCCTGTAAGGAACACCTTAGGGATTCCTGTAGATGGTGAGGGGAATTTTTGCCTCACGTGGAAAGATATCTTGGGCCAGCCCTGATTGAAATGGAGTGGGATGCAGCCCCTCCCTTGGTCCCCTGACCTAACAGCTGGGCCTTTGTGGCAGAGATGTGACTATGCCTGAGGGGAGAGAGCTCTTATAGAAGATGCACAAAGGGGTATGTTTGCTGCAGAGGAAACCAAGACATAAAAGGCCAGTTCTAATCTTAGGAGGAGGCTCACTGGCTTAAAAATACAAATAGTGTGACAAACAAGGCAGCCGCAGAAAGCCTCCATTGTTTATTGGGGCCAATTCTCAATTAGGCTTATTATAAGACTGGTCTAATCAGATCTGAACCTGACCAGGAGCTGTTGATCATCTGATGTTTATGATTTCTCTGAGACCTCTAGGCAAGTGTAACTTAATTATTTCTCAACAGTGGTGCTGGGGGCCAACGGTGCATTTGCTCTCTCAGCTGCTCTTGCCACTAAATTAGCACACCGTAATTAAAGCCGTTGACACAGCATAAAAGCCCATGCACTTGCCAAGTCAGCATGGCAAAGATAATGGCTCTCGGAGGTGGAGAAGCCAGAGGCAAAGGGAGTTCGAAGACCCTCGGAGAAATCCAAGTCAGCAAGTATTGGCCTCGAGGTTACCTGCGTAGAGACCTGACGGCTAGTGATCAGGAACTCTTGAACCAGGGGGGAAAGAGAGTGGGGAGGGCAGGCTGCTAAGCAAGTCAGAGGTAGTAGCTGGGGTGGAGGCAGAAGACAATGGCCAAGATTCTGTCTCAACCTGGAAGAGCATAATGCTCCCTCCCTCCCCCCTGCATGTGCCCTCTTCCTCCATGCCACTTGGGCATCCCTTCCCCCATGAACATTTAGTGGCCAGGAAACAGGCAGTGTCAAGCCACACTCCTGCACCTGGATGTGCCATCTACCTCCATGTCATGTTTCTGTGTCAGCAGGATGATGAATCGACTCCAGCATCTAGTCCAAACGTTAAAGGAGCTATCCAGGGTGCTCAATACTTATTATATCTCAGGTTAAGTGCATTGAATGTCTTCACCCATGGAGTTTAATATAATTAGGAGAGAGGGCTTAGCCCCTTGTGACCCTCAAGTCATTTCCAACTTAGAGCAACCCTAAGGTGAATCTATCATGGGGTTTTCTTGACAAAGTTTGTTCAGAGTGTGGTTTGCCTTTGCTTTCCTCTGGGACTGAGAGAAGAGTGTGAGTTGCACAAAGGCAGGCTTACAGTCGGAATGAAACAGGACACTTAAGGAAAGGAAAGGGGGATGGCACTTTGAGAGG
Organism: Iguana delicatissima; assembly: GCA_948472985.1. Classification (NCBI taxonomy): domain Eukaryota; kingdom Metazoa; phylum Chordata; class Lepidosauria; order Squamata; family Iguanidae; genus Iguana; species Iguana delicatissima. The sequence continues at coordinate 610,118 of CAOKZL010000816.1, read as the reverse complement.
GGTTTGGGCAGATGCTGGGTGCTCTCCTTTCATCTCAGAAGCCAGAGCAATGGCCGTTCAGAGCTGGAGGGAGGGAGTCTCAAGGAAGCCCAGGCATGATGAAGCTGTGCTTTGAATCCTAGAATCAAAGAATCCTAGAGTTGGAAGAAACCTCAAGGGCCACCCAGTTCAACCCCCTTCTGCCATGCAGGAAGACACAATCCAAACACTCCTGAGAGATAGTCATGCAGCCTCTGTTTAAAAACCTCCAAAGAAGGAGACCCCATGATAGAGGTAAAGTATTCTACTGTCAAACAGCTCTTACCCTCAGGAAGTTCTTCCTAAAGTTTAGGTGGTAACCCTTTTCTTGTAGTTTGAAGCCATTGCTCCATGTCCTAGTCTCTGGAATGGCAGAAAACAAACTTGCCCCATCTTCCAAGTCGCAGCCTTTCAAATATTTAAACATGGCTGGCCAGCCTTTGTGGATTACTTCTGAGAAATGGGAAAGTAAATAGTTGCTTTTAAAAAATGTCATAATGCCAGAACCTTTTCCCATTTTGGGACCTCTGTCTCTAACTAACTACTTTGCAAAGTAACTATCTCTGGTTTGTTCCTGCCTTTCACCTCCTTCAAAAGTGCATCATGGCATAGAACAGAGGCAGTGGAATACAGCAGTTCACAGAAGATGGGGCTTTTCCTTTCCCCTTCTTCTCTTCCAGGGTCTATTTGTTTTTCCCTTCTTCCATATCTACGCCTCTTCTTTACATGTCTCATACAACAATATTTGATTTCTTCCACTCTGGCTGCCACAATGGAATTTACATTGAAACCAAGACTGTTATAAACGGGAGCTTGTCACAACATCGGCAGGAGAAGATCTGTACCGATGCTTCTCGGTTTGTTTCTAAAAGTCATCCAGTGTTTCCCGAGAAACAAGAAAAGCCTCCAACTGAGTTTGTCTGCCAATGAGCAGTGATTAATCTAATACCTGCTGAAATCACTTCCTCGCTAATGCGGGGACGCGGCAGATGAATTGCACACGGCGCGGAAATCTATCACAGTGCAGATAAAACAGCACGGAAGGCTGAGAGTGTTATGGATAGATATTATCCCTTTCCTTGCTTGATTGTAATGGTTTTATCTCAATGCTGAAATGAATCCTTGCTGTTAATAGGGTCTTTGGGAGGCATATTTATTTGCTTTATTGGTATCAAGGACTTATTATGAAACATCAGTTATTCCAAGAATTAGAGATTCTTGCATTTGGGGGGCAGAGGTGGGGCAACTGTTGGATTAAATTGCCTTAATGTCTTTCCTGTCCAAAACACTGCAGAGATAGATGTGCTGCCCTGGAATCATTGCAGGCCTCTTTGAAGCTGGCTGGACTTTTTGCACACTTTCCCAGTGGATCTGGAGACTCAAGGCTTTGTGCAGCCCTTTGTTAAAGGGTTACACTTTCTGAGAAGTGCTGAATGCCATGCACGTTTAAAAAAAAAAGCCATGCTATTCTGCTGCAGCATCATTTCCCAAATAACATCAATCATCCGTAATAATGTTGCTTGGAACAGGGGATGAGTTGGCACGCTGCTAAGACGCAGAATACTAATATGCAAACGAACCATTCAGAAGACCCTCCCTGCACCCCAATGGCAAGTTCTTATAATCAGAGCAGTGCCCCAAAGAAACAGAGTGCCCATGTTTTATGAAGTGGAAAGATCAGCCCAAATGATTGTCATGGCCTTGCCCATCACTGCTGTAACATGGTTGCTGTGAACTACATTGAACAGAGGTCTGTTGAACAAAAATGAGGAAAGGAGAGGGAGGAAAAAAGAGAAACGTGGCAGCACCTATAACACTAATGAGGTTTTATTTTAGCGTGAGCTTTTGTGGATATAAACGCACATCTTCAGATACAGGACCAAGTCATGTTAATGCCTCAGGTATAAAGTTTATTTATACAGTTGTGGGATAGGGATAGAATGTAGTAGGATCCAGAAAGATGCATATCATGTCCCTTGTCCTAAATTTTCAAAGAGATGGAATTGATGATAGAGGTCCTTTCAGATCTTCACAGTGGGCAGTTAGTGTTGATGTGTGAAAAGCAATACACCTGCTTACCAAAAGGCAGTTTCCCTGGGTTCAAAATGCTCTCTGAGAAGATTCCTTTTGTTATACATGCAGTAGCAAGGACTCTTCCATTAATATATGCAGTATGCCATGAAGCCATAGATCTCTGCTATTGGGTAGGCATTTGGGAATATACCTGGGAGTGGCTGGACCTTTGGCTGTGTGCCTAGATCTCTGTAGTTTATTAGGCCAACAGTGGATGATTAAAACAGCATAACCAACCTTTTTTGAGTCTCTCTCTCTGCTTGGCTTCAGGGATCCTCAAGGCCAGAGGGTTCCCAGGGCCACCTCCACCTGAGGTGGGGCCACAGTGTGACAGCACAGCAACATCCATACGGCTTCATGATTCCTCACTCTTGGTTTAAGCATTCCTGAGCTGGCTAGACCACTGATCCATCTTGATGTAAGCCACCTTATTATATTCTTCAGATGTCTCGCCCATGCAGGACAGATACAACTTGAAGTGTCACTGCGGGCAAAGCGTGGCAACAACGGTGGAATTTCTAAGAGTTGTAAGATGACCCCCCTCCTTCATCTAGAGCCTTTCTTTCCTGTGAAGTGTAATTCTATTTTTGACCTGACAGACAAAGATGAATTGATCTGTGAATCATTAGTGATTGCTGGGTTGCCAGTAATCTTGACTTGAACACATTCATTTTGTGGAAACTCAGGACACTCCCCTGAACGAGTCACATATATACTCAGGGCTTTTAAAAGGCTAATTTCTCAGTGCTGAAATCAATCACAGATCACCCAAGAAGAAGGGGAGGGGGCCAGGCTTCTAGGAAGCACAGTGGCCCTGGTGGTTTAACAAGGGTGCAGTTGGGCGGTTGAAAAAGAAAATTAAAGAACTTCGTCTAGCAAATGCTGGAAAATGAGAACGATTGTTAGTCAAAAGAGAAACCGATGACAACAGGTAACAAAGAGCAAACATATTGGCCCCAATGGTACTGCTGCTCCCAAACAGAGTAGACCCATTGAATCAATGAGAGCCATACTCTTACATTGGGGAGATGTAGTCTAACTCATGCAACTCTGCCTTATTAGCAAAATGCTGGGCTGAGTAATCAATTTGCCACCCAGTGCACTTGGGAACTGGCATCTCGTTGGCATCATTTGTGTATATAAGTTCTCTTATGCAGCTGGTAGTGTTTTTTGGCTGATGGGTAACATCCATATTCCATTGAAGGTTAGAAAAGCAGTTACATAGGTAGTGCCATTGCTCATAGGGGCACACTGTGCGTCCTGGATTGTGCATTATGCATCATTGTGTATTGTGCTGAGAAATCTTTTCGAAAGGCAGCTGTGGCTCATGGTATCCATGTGCCTTTTGGGAAGTGATTTTCTGAAACATGTAGTTTTTTATCAAGCCTTTTCCTGTAATATAATGGTCATCCCCCTCATGTTCTTTTCACTAACGTATGCATTTTCACTATTACATGTATTTTAGGATGTATACTTCCTCTTCTACTTGCTAAAAAAGGTGTACATTTTCAGGCAAACTGCATCACAAAAGAGAGAGAAATGCAAATGTTCAAGTGTTGCTGTTGTTGGCAATGTTATTTCTGTTTGTATTGGTAAATATGTTAAAAGGAGGTCAACACAAGCTGGTTTTGAGTACAAACTTCAAAGGAGCCATCCAGGGTGCTGAATCTTGGAGTGACGGAGTTAATCACCTTGAATAGCATCTTTTAAAGTTGGTACTAAAACCCAGAGTGGATTCCTTGCCCTGCTGACATGGAAACCACTAGTTGCCACGATGCTCAAACTTGCTGTTGATGGATGGTTGTCAAAGCCCTTTCCCTTGGCATGAGACCTGATATTTGGCTCGCATGTCATAGAACTTCATCAAAGATGGAAAAGGGGCGGTCAACGTTTATGTAACAATCTGATGCAGAATTTGCTCTCCAGCAGGCCAAGGTATAAATCATGCAGGTAAGATTGTGAAAATCTGTTCTACTTCTTTGAACAGCATCTTTCAGAACCCCATCATAGAGTTGGGTGGTACCCCAAAATTCATCTAGTCCATCCTCCTGCCAGTGGCTGGTATTCACTACTGCAGTTACAGATTAGTAACCTAGAATTATAGATCAGTAGCTGCTTTGTATTCACTAAACCTATCTAGTCACAGCTGACCTTAAGAGTCCGCAGGCCTGGTCCACCTGAACAGCTAGCAGCCAGATTGGATGAAGGACGTCCATTCAGGTAGTAAAGTCTCTTGAGCCAACCTTTCTCTATGCCCATTTTTCAAGGTTATCATCTCCATGGGTTGCATGTCCAGAGGTGAAAATGTCTAGGAACGTTGCCTCCCCACTCACCTCTAATGTCACAGAGGAATATTTTGGAAAAGTGTAACCAGTCCCTGAATGGAGATCTGCCTCTCTCACTATTCACAGGAGCAGAGTCCTCCCTTTAGAAGAGCGAGAGGGGCTGGGCTAAGGTGACCTCCTTTTGCTTCCCTTCCAAGTGAGAGAAATGCGGTGATATATTTTTCATGAAGATTGCACTGGAGACAACTCAGGATAGAGAAGCTCCAGTCAGGCAGAGAAGAGAAATGAAATCTGAGAAAAGGCTTTTCAGCCATGCCACCCAACATGGATTCATTTGGGGGGTTGTAAAGCCCAGGGAGACTAGGATAGCTACTTTCAAATACATCCAGCTTCCAGGGATGCCATTAACAAGCATCTGTTACTTCCTGTGGCCATTTTTAGAGGGACAGTGGAGGAAAATGGAGGGATTTGGGCTTGTTCTGTGTGTATATGGGGATGTGTGACCAGTGGGAGGTTCTTGGTGGGGGCGCGATTGGTCCCTGGTCACAGTGCAGTTGTCCAGGAGCTAACTTAGCACCTCTGACCCGCCCCCTCCTCTCAAGTGTCTTCACCAGTCCCACCCAAACCAAACTGGAAATGGCTGGAAGTCCACTTCTGGTTCTGTAAACTTCCTTGAAGGCAGTGACAAGAAGTGGCTTCCCCAACAGCCATGTTGTGAATTTGATTTGAGCTGCCACAATATCTTCATCAGCCTTGGGTGCTGTGTACCTTGACGGTACCTTGACTTTGGAGGATGGACAACTTTACACCTCTGAATTGAGGAAGGCCATCCCATCTAATATGGACCATGTTCCAGTGTAAAAAAAGAAAAAAAAATCCAGCCCTGTGTCATGGCAAATATTTTGTTCCAGCCTCTTAAAATTCATGTAAACGTTTGGAAAAAATGGAATAGCATGTCATTTGTCATCTTCTTTCCATTACAGTGGCTTTTTCTCTTGTCTGCCCCTCCTTGAAATGTAACTTCAGAAGAAGGTCCTCATTGATATGCATAACAAGAGAGCGTGCCTTCCAGGTAATCTGGTGTTAATTCCATGCAGTGATGATGGTAGAAAGAACAGAAAGGGGGGAGAAGGGGGGCTCTAATGAACTAGTAAAAATGATGGATGCTGTTTTCCTTGTCAGGCAGCTGAGCGGCTGTTTGTCAAGAAACAACAAAAATGTCACGGAGATTTGTAAGCAATTGTAACCATTACATAAAAGCACTTTGACTAAAAATCACATCAGATCGCTTCCCAGGTTTGCTGCTTCAAGTGTGTTAATATAAGCACTGGCTCCTCCTGACATTTCTGGAAACAACTTATAAATATTGCATGGGAGGGAAGGATGGTGGGGGTGAGGGTGCTGTTGCATTTGGATGGCAGTGGCAGGGACATCAGGAAGTGGAGAGGGAAAGGCAGAACGCCTGCCACCACTGTCAAATGAATCACATTTGATCAGGACTATGCCTCCTTGTTCAAAAGAGATGGCACCCTGCTTTGGAGCACCTGCACGTCTGTGATGCTCTCCGAAACTCACTCACAAAGAGGCAGAGAAGATGAGGATGCTCCTTCTCAACCTGTTGCCATTCCAGAGTACATAAGCTGGAGATGAATGAATTCATGTGCTTCCACTAGGTTGAGGCAAAAGCTGCTGCAGATGGACAGAAGACACTGAACTGAGAATGGACAGATCCACTGGACAAAAGTCACTGTGTTGGGAGTGCAAGTTTATCATCTGTTCAGTGAGGCAGTCTCTTCTCAACGTGAAGCCTTTCGCTGCATTGGACTACGACCCTCACCAGATGAGCAATGATGGGCCCTGTTGTTCAACAGTGCTGGGTTGAGGATTAGGTCGTTCTTAATGAATAAGCTGCATTAGTGTTGAGGGACCTCTTCTGGTCTGGTTGCCAAATGAGTCCTTCTGCCCCAGTGACTGATGCCACGTGATGACTAATTCCCTGGCATCACAGTTTTTAGCATAGTGTGGCCAAGATCCATTTCAGGGAACAGCTGTGGCTTCCCACCTGGTGGCATGGGCATTGTTTATCCCAGATGGCACCTGACACTCATGCCTCTTTCCAGCAGCGCTGGCTCAGCCTGCAGGGTTGGGATGCAGCTGTGCATTTTGCCAGCTGGCATCACCTGTCCCCCATTTGTTTTCCCTCAGAACAAGTGACTTTGCCAAAAAAAACAGCCCAATCAAAAGTCTTTGTTGTTTCTGTGCAGCCATCTAGCCAAAGCATCTAGAAAAATTATTTTCATTTGTATACCAAACAAGATCCAAGTTAGGGCTACACTCAAAGATATGGATCTGAACCTTTAAGAAACCTGACCAAAGGTATGACCTGGATTGAAGAAATGGTAGACAAATCATAAAATCCAAGCAAGAAATGGAAGGACCACATGAAGAAGGTTAGAGCTGGGCTGAAACATTACAATTCTGCTCTTTTGGGGAACTTGTGGAAGATCTGGTCTCCATCCTTACCTAAAAGGGGTAACATTTTAGGAAATTTGACCGCTAACCCAACACTTTAAAAAAAGATTAGATGGCCACCTGTCACAGAGGCTTTTGCTGTGATTGATGAACTCACCATAGTTTGTCTAGATGGCCCAAGGAATCTCTTCTAACTCCATGGCGAAGATCCTGGGTCAGGAGATATAAAGTTCTGCACATGTGGAACTACAACACATCTCCTCCACTCCTTCTCTGAACCCTTTTAAGCTGCTGCAGGTACCCAATTTGATCATTTCCTGGACTCATAATGACAAACTTCCTGCAGGACCACCAGAGACTCCTCCAGAGGCCCCAGAAGATGATGTCACTGCTGTATATCCAACTATAGGAAGATAGGTGGATGCTTCTCTGCCACCCTCCTGCTCTCATTAAATAGCTGTGCTGAGAGGCTGAAGCAGCTTAAAAGGTGGGTTTGGGGGAGGGGGAGTTTGATTATTACATGGTTGGGAGAGAATTCCAACCTCTCCAAAAACCAGAAATCTGGCTTACACCTTTGCAAGTCATGAACAGGATGCCAGCCAACTGATTAAAAGGATCTGCTCTAGCTGGAACTAAGGACCGGGTTTAAGCTTCTGTCTTTGTCCTGATTGTTTCCAGTCATTAGTTACATTAGTGTTTTGAGTGCCACCCCCTCAATTTCATCCCATTCCCTCTTTCTGCTTTTACTTGTGTCTGACTACTAGCTCACTGCAGTCAATCAACCAGATGGCTCATCCAGATGGGGGCCAGATGGCCCAAATACCAGGGGTTCATGTCACCTGAGTGATGAACATGTGCCGGGGTGTTCACCTTTGGGCTTGCTGATTTATAATGGACACAAACCCTCTTTTGTTCGGAGGGCATTAAAAGCTTATGGGAATGTATATCAAATGAACAAGAGAACAATCTGGGATATGCCAGAAGGTATGTGTTGGTAGCTATGCTCTTTCTGGTTTCACAGCTATGATGGGTTTTGGAGCTCCTTAAACTTTTTGGAGTGCTGCATAGGCTTTGTGGCTTTGCACAGGTTCTCAAGAGTCTTGTAGGGCTAGCAGACATAGGAGGCGCTTCTCAAGTTCACCTCAGCCAAATATCTCCCAAGCATCTGAAATTCTGGACTACTTGATTTTACTTTCCAGGGGACACTAATGCACTAGGGATTCTTCTTGAGTCCACCTTTTTATTTCTGAATTTTGTGCAGAATGCTGCAGGCACGCCAGTTGTCACAAGCTGAGTTCCTATTCTGGGGCTGCATAACATAACTTTCCACATTCAGAATGGCACATCACTTGTGCTACAATTGTGCGCCATTGCGACTGAACTAAGATGTCAAATGTGCAACCAAATATGCAACCAACTGGGCATGTGTAACCCAAGCAAACTGAGGACTGGAAGTGACCCCAAGAGCCATCTAGTCCAACCCACAGCCATACCAGAATATACAACTGAAGAACCCCTGAAAGACGCTCATCCAACCTCTGAGCTTTGTTGTTTATATCTGTTGTTTGTTTTCTTTGTGACGGTCATGCTTTTAATTCTATTGTTAACTGTATGATTAACTTTTGTATGAGACCTTCTTAAGTGGATTTGAGTCCCAGACTGGGAAAAGAGTGGAATAGGAACAATAACAACAATAACAATAGTAACAATGCCTCTGTGCAACTTCCCTTACTCTTACAGTTGTATCTTTTTGGCTCTTGCACAGTGGTTGTTCATGGCTGCATAAGCAGAGTACCACAAGTGTAGCTATTTTATATGGGACTAAATACTATTGTTAGTCTGCGTGAGAGCTAACCTATCACATCCATTAGATGTTACCTATGTGTTGACTTGCCATTCAACAATTGGTTGAGTGGGTCTACTTTTGTTAGGATTCTCGAACAGGATTCCATTGAGGTGGCTGTGTGCTCTTAGAGCCTGCATGGTGATTCATCAGTGCTTCCAGCATCCCACCTGATTCCAGGCCCGCCAGTGTTTCACAGATGAAAACCAAGACACATGTGGGGCCAAGGAACATCAGAATGTGGTCAAAATGGCAAAAGTTACTCATGAGGAAGAAAACGCAAGTGAGGAGAGACTGCAGCAGTTTCCTTTTGCCCAAGCCTGCTGGGAAGGGAGACGGAAGCTTAAAGCTTAATGGTGACTGTCCCTACCAAACTGGGGAGCTGGAGGGTATGTGATACCATGGTATTGCAGCAAGATCCACTGCACATTCTGCATTTTGTATGGGGACAATAAACAGGAACACTGACTGCTACGCTGTTGGTTGGATGATGATGGTATGAGGAAAGCGCTTGTGTAGCACACCCACCATGTACCTATGTGTGTGTGGATTTACACAGGGGTCCAGACTGTCAGGAGCAAAGATGGAGAGCCAGGCTGACCTGGATATTTTGAGCCTCAACAGCTTTGACCCTCCTCTGTCCCTCCACCCCCCACTGCACCTTGAAATGTATCTTGTATTAGGAGGAGAAGGGTCTTAATCTGAGGTCTAGGCAACCTGGGTGCCCACGGAGCCCTCACAGCGGGTGGGCAAAGCCCTGCTGCTGGGTTGCAGGGCTAGGTGCTGAAACTGTTCCCTCATTTGCAAACTATGTCTCTGGAGACCAGGGCTTGAACACCCACTCAGCCATGAAAACCCACTGGGTGACCTGAGGTAAGTCACATTCTCTCTGCCTTAGAGAAAGACAAAGGCAACAAATTTTGCCCAAGAAAACCCCCATGATTAGTTTGCCTTAGGTTTGCCATAAGTCTGTTTTCAAAAGGGAAAAGCATCATGGCTAGAAAGAAACTCCCCCTGTTAGCAGCATGTTGTTGATGTGTGCCATCAAGTCACTTCTGACTGATGGCAACCCTAAAGTGAATGTGTCACAGGTTTGTTTTTGTTTTTTTGTGGTTTTTTTTTGGCAAGGTTTGTTGAGATGGATTTTGCCCTCTCCTTCCTCTGAGGTGGAGAGAACGTGATTTGCCCAAGGTCACTCCAGTGCCTGAGCGGGGATTTGAATCCTAGTCTCTAGAAGCCTTTAATAAATAAATACATATTTGGAAATTTAAATAAATGTTTGAATATTTAAATCTAAAATTAATCATTTAAATTTTGAGTTAAGTCTTGGGGGTCCCTCACAAAAAATTATATTTGCTGGGGGTCCTCAGTAAAGGAAAGGTTAAAAACCACTGTAGTACTTTCAGAGAGAGATTTTAACACCAATG